>CM038793.1:223235997-223835997 GCA_021764765.1 Vicia sativa
TATATAATTAATCGCTAGAAGTTCTTTAATTATCGATATTTAAGGAGGATAATCTATATTTTGGCTTGCAACTCCCATTAACATGGACTCCAAGTTGCATAGTGTCTTTGAATCTTTTCATCTCAAAAGTTTGGTCACCATCCATCAACATTGGATCTCGCTGGATCCGCTTCAGTTTGACATAATCCCTTTAGTTTTCCCCGAGTATGGAATTCTAACCTACATATTTTAGTTCCAAATTGATATCAATGACTCTACTTTTCAAAGAAACTATTGAGTTGCCCAAGCATACATGATTTAACGTGTTCATTACAAAAAAATTGCATTTTTATTAATATTTATTTAATTTCAAATAATTAATAATTAATAGAATTAAAGTAATACAAATTTCCTTTTATAAACAAGAATACAAAAAGAGAATGCATGAGAGATTGACACTTGGCAAACTTGTCGTAAGATCTCATCTTGATTTTTCTATTGTATGATATTTAGACCCGGTAAGGAACGGTTAAAATTTTCTTAAGTAAAAAATATATTTTAGAACTACTTATAATTTACAAATAAAGTTATATAGCAGGATGTTTAAAAATGTATAAAAATATAAAAATAATATCAAATTTATATTTTCATAAGAAATATGTCTATCTACCATCATAATTGTCTCATGATTTTTGATAAAACAAATATTGTATCAATTATTTTAATATAAATGTTAACATTTTATCATAAAAAACTAGTTTTTCAAGTCAAATTTATTTTATCTCTGATCATGTCATAATATCATATACTCCCCTTTCTAAAATAAGTATAATTCTATTAAGTATAATATCATATACTCCCTGCCCAAAATAAGTGTAATTCTATTAAGTATATAATATTTTTATTTAAGAGAAATCATACTTAATAGATTAGATTAATTATTATAGAAGTGGGAAAATAATTTACACTCTAACTCAAAAACAAATTTTAAAGTCAAAGATAAAATTGGATGAATTCATTAAAATTTTAAATGTATAGCATAAAAAATGATTTAACCTACCATCATGTTTTCAAAAATTCATTTTTAATTAATTTATAATAAATATTTATTTAACTATTTGATGTGTTTAATAATAGATTTTAATTATAAACCATTTATTTGTACTAAATTTTAAATTTAAAAGAATTTTCCAATTATAATTTAAATTAGAATTATAAATTTTATTGTAACTTTTTTCTTTTTAATGTATAATTTCATTCCTTTAATAAATCTAAAACGTTATTTTCATTTTATCACAACATTAATTTTTATTAATGCATATTAATCATAAAATTGTTATATCAAAAATCACTTTTATATTAAAAAATGAAAGTAAAATATATATAAGTAGAACCAATATTATATATTTTATAAAATATAATAAAGAACATTTTATTATATATTTTAATTTTTTTATGATCGCTAACAAAAATAAATTTATATCATACTATAATTATTTTTTGGCTAAAGAAAATAGGTTTCTTTCTTAACATATGCCGCACATGTTAGCATTACCCTTATTATTTAAAGATAGTAGTATAGTTATTTCTTTAAATATACATTTTAAATATAGTACTATAGTTATTTCCTTAAAATACACATTAAAAAAATTGAACTCACTTGTATAAATATTTAAAAAGTTAAAGCATGTAATTAATATATTAAAACAATAATTAAAAATTAAATCTTTTGTGAGGTAATTTATAATTAATAAGTTTGTTATTATAAAATATATCAAAATATAGAAATAGTCTATGATCAATAAACTAATTTGATTTATTAATGTCATTAAAGAATATTATGAATGTATAGAAACAATCTAGGATTGATAAAACAATTTGATTTATTATTGTCAAATATTATGATTTAAAATTTTATTATTAAAATATATTATTGAAATAAATCAAAATTTAATTTAAACCATTTGAATGAATTAATTACATGAAAAGAACAACAAAAATTTTAAAAAAATTCATGACATTGTATTACTGTTATAGTCTATATTTAATGAGTTGAAAAGGATTAAGAGACCGAATTATTTGTCTACAAAAATTTCATTATAACAGACTAAATTTACACATCTTTATTTTATAGTTTGTTTTCATGACATCCTAATCAAACAGAGAAAGGTATAAGATCAACTCTGTGTTAACAGAGAATTCAATTAGTTAGATTAATGACCAAATTATTCTCATAAAAATTTCATTATAACACCAAATTTTACACATCTTATTTTTATAGTCCTGCTTTTATAAAATCGTAATCAAAGGGGTATAAAATCAACTTGTGTTAACAGAGAATTCAATTAGTTGGCTTTAAGGAGGATAATCTATATTTTACCTTAACCCCATTGGCATGGACTCCAAGTTGCATGTCCTTGAATCCTATTCTCTACCAAAGAAAAGTCCTAACTTCCAACAACATCTGGGTCCTTATATTCCAAGGACATAATCCCTTTAGCTTTCCCTCCAAGAGAGCTAAAACATTCAAAACAAAAATCAAAACTCAAAGTTAGAGTGCGATTGAATGTTATTACTATTTATATATGTTTATACAATAGAATATGATACAAAATATCTGAAAATTATGTGTGATGTATGTTAAAGGGATTATGATACAAACTTTAAGATTAGAATAGAGTAAGAAAGTGATTGAAAGGTGCAGAACTGAGAAAGAGAATTATCTTAGAGGGATTACTTAATGACAGAACGAGACGGTGGTTGTTGATTGGAGTTTATGGTGGTTTTTTTATTTGTAGAAGGAGATTATGGAAGGAATTAAGAAGAAAGAGAGAGATAGTTTTTAATGTGAAGAGGGAAGTGGAAGACAAAGGGGTTTAAATTTTTCGCTTCTCCCAACTCACCTGTTTAGGTTCCTAATTGATATCAATGACTCTACAGTTTTCAAATAAACTATTGAGTTGCCCAAGCATACATGGTGTTCATAACAAACTTTTTTTTTTATAAATATTTATTTAATTTAAAATAATTAATAATCTATCATATAAGAAAAAGAAGGTGTATATCATCCACGTGGCATCTTTTAGCATTAAGCAATCCATTTTATTGTTTTAAAACTCATAAATTGTAATTAATAAATCAATCTATTATATAATAAAACTCATGCGATTTCACCAAACACGGTCAAATTGCGACTTTCATCCTCTCTTATCCCTTCCTTGCACGGTTACAGAAATGGATGGATGCTTTTTGTTCTTCCAACTCCCTCATTACTTTTAAACTGCTTTCATCTTCTTCGCTTCCTCTTCCCTCTTTCTAATGCATCTCTATCAATTTCTTTCATCTACCTCTTCATCTTTTCAGTTCTCTCTCATGTCTCAAAGGATTTTAGGTTGAAGGTGTGTTCAATTTTTGCGAAAAGAACCATGAATATAATAAAATCAATGAAAAGGAGAGATTGGTTCGATTTGGTCTCTTTTGCTCAACAAAACAACGGAGTAATTGTTGCACCCTAAAATTTGCCCTCCTATATCGATCTTATCCGGTTTAGGCTTTGCATTTATCATGACACTCACATGCATTCATCACTGGTCTGTGGTTATGGATTGAGTTGATTCCCAAAGATTTCTCTGTTGAGCGAAAAGGCGTGGTGTTTTCGACCAATTTGAGGATATTTGAAAATGACGAGGTCTAATGTTAAATCTTATTCGCTCATATCTACTCGGCCTTGGTGTCGATTGTTGAATTGATGGGCTGTTCTTGATGGAACTATGGGAACTTTGTTATATTAAATATCATTACCCTGATTCAAGAGATCATTTCACGGGTTTAGGATTTTGCTGTTTCGAGTTCATTGTTCAAGGAGTAAGAGGGTGGATTATGATTATCCGCTTATTGATCAACAATTCAAGTTCTAGTGCATTTGGTTTGCTCAATAACTTCATTCGTTCTTATAGTTGATGTGAAAATATTCGCCCGTAGGGTCTGCTTTGGATTTAAGGATGTCCAAACTGCCGATGTTGAGATCTTTTCCGTCACGCTCATCGCTCACAAGATTCAGCATTCTATGAAAAACTAGAAGCTTCCTTTTGAATTTGCTTGTTCGAATTTTACTCCATCAACAATATGGGTCGATTTGGAAATGCGTTGATGATTCCATTATTTTCAAGTGGAACCTATCGATTAATTCAAAAAGGTGAAATTCGAGTTGATCGAGGTTTTTGATCAAGAGTTCCATTTGAAACTTAGAGTTTCAATTTTGTCTCAAGAAGCAAAAGCTCGAATTTCTACGAGAATGGATAAGAATGGAAACTTTGTAATGGAAGTTCAAATGGGATTAATTTAATTACCGATAACTTGTTTCGAGTTTCTTTTATCACAAATTCAAAGCTTTTATAATGTGCATTATTGAGCTCAAGGAGGATTTAGGAAATTGAATACACATTCAAATTTCATACATAAGTTCTCTTAAGACCTCATTCTTTTTTTTAGAACTTGAATCAAGATCATACATGACAATTTTTCCTAAGTTCTAAAAATGCAATGACCATGTTATCACTCATTTGATTCAAGGCTACTGGATTGAGTTGTAGATTGAAGTGGAATTGAATACATTTGTTAATCAACATTTCGACATGGTTTGTTTAACCAAATTACTTTTGGTTCATGACAAATTTTGGGAATATTTTATTCACAACTAATTTCCAACTTTCATACAATTGCTACAATGAATTTTGAAAGAATTTGAAACTAGAACTCAAATCGACATAATTCTCAATCTTGTATTCATAAAATTTAGAGTTTCTAAATTATTCTTTTTATTATAGAATGCAAGGTCTAGATACATGTGTTACAAGTTGTCAATCCTCAAATGCAAATTGCAAAATTTGAATTACAATGCACTCCTTACTATTACAAGCTTGGTTCTAAACTACATGAAGAGTTTCCTTTAAAACTTCATGTTCCTTGCTTTCAAGTTTTCAAGGGTCTTGTTCGCTTTTGTGTTCTCAAAGTTTTTTCTACCATCCATCATCCTCACCGCATTTGCAATTCATGAAAACAAAGCAAAGAATATGATTAGCAAATGATCAAGAAATTCAAACATGAACAAGATACAAGATACATAATCTCATCATTAGGATTTTCTTCCGGAATCAGTTGTAAGGGTTTTAATTCTTCAAAACGGCCTCATATACAAATCATCGGCCATAAACTCGCTATTGCAAATCCTCAAGGGTGTACCCTTGGTTCACAATAGAGGTGGAAAGAAGATGAGGAAAGTGCTTTGAAAAGTGCTTTAATGATAAGATAAAGAACTTTATATGTGGCAGCAAGGTATACAATTTTTCGCAAGATTTACCATAAATAATAATACACAATAAATAAAGATTTCAAAACAAATGACACAATAATACTAATAAATAAAGATCAAATACTAAAGAATCAAAACATATCACTTAATACAAATCGATGGAAGCCCATCAAACATTGGTAAGGTTTTTTTTCAAAAGATCGTAAAAGAAAACCCTAAGTGCTGACAAGATATAAGGATTGAAGTTTATAACACAAAGGGAACTGCTCAAAAACCCTAGCCGAAATCATGCATCCAAAGCAACAAAAGTAAACCCGTAATACTAACACTCGCCAAGCCAAAAAACCAACAGATACTACCAACCTGTAAAACTAACATCATTTCCCGTAAAGAGACCCTTCGTAAAGCGAAAACGTACAACGAAACAAAATATAAGGTATAGAAGGATCTCATCAAGTTATAAGCATAGTCATTGCCCACCGCTGTTTGATTTCTATCATATAGCCTCTTTTCCTTTATTTGTCGCATCGTTTTCGCTGCTAGGATCGGGTTCCTATTTCTTGCTCCAATCAGACAAAACAATCAGATGTTGTTTCGAAATCAAAGATAATAAACAGAGTAAGTGATCGAGAGAGAGATCGTAGGTCATGAGATCGGCTGAGCGAATACAAGAGATCGTGGAGCGGTTCGGGCCGAGAGAGAGTTAGAATCGAACGCGATCCATGGATATTGAGAGCGGTGAGTAATCGGAGCGTTGGCGAGAGTTTGAGAGGACCGACGCGAGAGGGTTCGCCAAGAGAGATGAGAGAGAGAAGCATTGTTTTTTTGGATCGAGGAAGAGAGAGTTTACTTAATCGTTTTTTTTTTGTTTCAGTTTTTATTTTGTTTGTTGTATAAATTAGTTTTAGTTAAAATATAATTTAAGTGTTAGTTAACGATATATTAAGGTTAGTTTTATAAATTAGGTTCTAGTTTAAGAAAATAGTATTAAGTTTCAATTAAAAGTTAATCTTGTTTTTATTTAAATAAATCAAGAAATAAGCCATGAATTAATATATAGTTAAATAAGTGTATTTAGAATAAGCTTTGTTGTTTAGTCCAGGCGGTGACACTTGTCACCGTCTGTGTGGTCTGTTTGGGATTCGATGTAGGTGTATACATGATAAGCTATCTTGCACTTCCTGCCATAAGTCATCAGATCTGATGAGGTTCAGATCCGACGATCCAGAACGGTGGACCACACTCTGCATTCATGGAAGCACCCACACAGGATCCAGCAGCATTGTTTTGGGCTTGGGCTCAGATTTGCTGTTCACACCCTCCAGATTAAAGCTCCAATCGTGCCCATTTTCAACTTTTTCTTTAAAATTTATATTATGCAAGTTTTTTATTAGTATACAATGATGTATTAAATAATATTTTGGCATATGGTAGTTTTTTATTTGTTGAATTACCAATTAAATTGTTAATTGATTTTTCATCAAGTAAAAGAATATCTATACTAATAATTATTTAAATTCCGATATTGTATTGTGTGTTAATTTATTTTCTTTATTTTATCCGCTATTACATTATCCGCTTGATGTTTATTTCAATATCACATATCATCTCAAATTAATAAAATCAACAACGCCTCCGCTTCTCTTATTTTTGGTTACCCACACCAAATTCTATCTCATGGTCAATGGGCATGGCCATCCTCACGAGGTTAATTAAGGCCCTCGTGCCTTGATTAATCATAACCCGAAAAATAATTGGTCCATATACCAATCACTATGAACTGTGGTCTCATGGTTAATCAAGTCCATACTTGGTTAACCATAACCCGAATATCATTTTCACGTCCAACGCCAAGATTTTCAAAATAGTGTTATGGTATTTAATTAAATTGTTAGAGGTTCGCCTAACGATTTAATTAAAATTAAAGTATTTATTAGAGGGAAACCCAATGACTTTAATACTTTATTCCATACACTTGAGCATTTAAAACACTTTCAAATTAAATTAATTAATTGAATTTGTTTTCAAAAATCAATTTTTCTACAAAAAAAAAACAAAAATATAGTGATATGGTATTTAATTAAATTGTTAGAGGTTCATTTGACGATTTAATTAAAATGTAAAGTATTTGGGCCATTAGAGGGTAACCCAATGACTTAAATACTTTATTCCATAACACTTAATAAAAGTGAACTTTGTTTCACCTCACTCTTTTAATAAAGATTTTGATGAGAGAAGATCGTTGACCTCAATCACCAATCTCGAGTATCGAATCGTTAGAGGACCTCCCAACGTTTTGGTACTTGTCATCTACAATTAAAATCAATTCAACCCATTCAAATTTTTTTTCTCTATACGATTATCAAAATCAAAAACATTTTCAATTAAAATCAATACAACAATTCAAGACATTTTCAACAGAACTACGGAGTTTTGACTTTCCCATTGCACGGAATAAGAGGCACGCTGTTTCAAACCGTGTCAAACTCAAAATAATAATAAACAAACCATGTTTTTCTTTCTTATTTTTGATTCATTAATTAGAAATTATTTTACTTTACACACAACACATATTTTGAACTAAATGGGTCCCATCGAGTACGATGGACGAAGAGGTGCTAATACCTTTTGCGAACCGACTTTAATCCATCCTTTTGGTCTTGTAGACCGCCTTATCCGATTTTTGTGGGTTTTATCTATATTTTCCTCGTTTTTCTAGAACAAATAAAATTGTATGTATTTCATTGTTTTGAAAATTCATTTAAATGATTTTTTGAAAATCGAGTTGTTTCAATTGGTACTTCACTGGGGATATTTTAAAACTTTTTGACTAAGCGAGTCAACCCTAGTTTAGTTCTTCGCATGTTTGTGTGTTTGTTTATCGCTTTTCTTTATGCTTATCTATTGATTATTTGCTTATTTTTCTATGCTTTATATATATTAACTGTTGATATATTATTGTGATGGGAATTCTGGGCATTGTTACATAGATAAGCCCACTACCCGTGCTTCTAGGTCACCTTTAGGAATAGAGGGGTTATGAGCCTAGGTCCACTGACTCCATTGTCTTGTTGGCCCAAGCGAAGACTCCTAGAGTTGGTTGTTTTTAAGGAGGTTGTCTTCAAGAAGCGCAGACATCAATCTTTGGACAAATGACCTATAACTCTAAGTTTGTTCATGTTGTCCAACCAGACCAAACGCTCAAATGTTGGATTTAGAGCATCCTTAAGAGTCGCTTGGGGTATACTTTTACAAATACTATCGCCACGTAGGCCTCTCGCGCGATGATAGTGTTTGTAAAAGGGGATCTGAGACCCCAAGAAACATTTAGCCAAAAAACATAAGATTAGCCTTACCCGGGGAATTGTTGGGTAGACGTCGAAACCATGACCGCCGATCCTATGAACTATTTATTTAATTTGCAACATGCATTGCATACATTTGCACAAAACCATTTAGCATATAACTTTTATTTTCAGGGAACCTTATAGATTTTGTTGGTGCAGTAAGCAGAAAGGAAGAATGAATCCAACTGTGAAGATCGTTCCATGTCTCAAATTCAAAGAATCAAGTCAAAGCCGATAACTCAAAGTGAAAGAATCCCTCCTGTCAGTAGAGCTTATTTTGGGAAAAGATTTGGGAACATCCTAGATCTTTTGACTACCAATGTGGACATGGAAGCTTTGATTGCTCTAGCAAAGTACTATGATCCTCCTCTCCGATGCTTCACATTCCAAGACTTTCAGCTTGTTCCTACAATTGAAGAGTTCGAGAGAATCCTTAATTGGCCTTTGAAGGACGACACCCCTTTCCTCAACATAGGGGAAGACCTCGATAAGGCTAAGGTAGCTGCTGCTTTGTTTCTTCCTGTAAGGGAGGTGGCACCTTGGATTACAGACAAAGGTATTCTGAGGCAAAATTTGGAAGATAAGTTGTTAAGTTTGAGTGTTCAAGACGATTGGCGACTTTCACCCATTCTTGCTTTGCTCATCTTTGGGTGGTTTTGTTCCCAACTAATGAAATTGGTTACTTGAGCCTGGCTCGCTATTGGCATATTCATGTCAAGAACCCTGCCTCGACGTTATATCGATGTTCTTTACCATCTCCATGAGAGACATCCAAGAAGAGAGGGTGGTTCTGTGTTGTTCTCCATTGCTGTACTTATGGTTGACATCTCATATCCCTCAGAGTGGACCGTGGGAGAAGATCCTGAGAAACTTATCTTGGTCTCAAAAATTGGCTTCACTAACAGCCGATGGTGTGATGTGGCATTCTCCAGGTTGGGGATTCGTTGATGTTATCACTCACTGTGGTGGATATTCTAATGTTCCTTTGATTGGGTCTATGGGTTGCATCAATTATAACCCAAGACTTGCAACAAGACAATTGGGGTATCCAATGGAGAATGAACCAAGGCCTGAGCACTTGGAAAGTTTCATTATACACGAGCTTGGTAAAAAGGACCGCAACGAAGTATTGAAGATCCGAAGAGCTTGGGGTCAAATCCATAGGGAAAGTCGAGAGTTAATCAAGAGGGGCGGAATTGATGGAAGGTCTTATCGCCAAGTGGGTGATAGAGAGTCCAAGAAATCAAGTCGCTTTACTTTGTGGAGGTACCTTTGATCATCCCGAACCTGTAATCACTCATGTGCCAATAGAGGAGAATATGAGGCTTCAGGAAATTATCAGAAAGATGGAGGAGGAAAGATTGAGTACAAAGCTCTAATTCTCGATTTTTCCTAGAGCTGAAAATTTGGAGGCTAACCTCAAGGAGGTGAAAGAAGAATTAGAGGGAGAAGAATATGAATGAAAAGGATGAAGAGCTCCCCGATGATGTTCAAACTTGAGGAGGCCGCAAGGGCAAGGGACCTCCGTCGACAATTGAAGACCTGCCAAGATCAAAGGGCCAGCTTATCTAGATGAAGAAAAGGCCGTGAAGAAAAGAGAGCATTGAAAGCACGCCTCAAGCAAAGATTTCAAAGTTAGAAGCTTCTCTAGCACGAACCAATAAAATGCTAGAGAATGAGATAACTGCAAAAGAAGAAGTCTGCATCGCCCGAGAATTGGAAGCAATCGAATTAGCTGAAAAAGTTCGAGAGCTGAACATTACGAGGGAAGAAAGAGATAAAAGGGATGCTTACGAAGGCCTTAGAGAGCAATGCCAAGGTTGGATTGATGAGATCCAAAAGCTGAATCGTCTGTTAGATGAAAAGGATGAACTAGTGTCCTTTCTAGAAGAACTGAATGGGCTTTTCTATTGGAAGTACAGTGAAATGGTTGACATGTGTAACCGTTTGATTGTTGACGTACTTTGAGACTCGTGTCGGCCCTAGAAGACCTCAAGACAACCCGATACCTCCCGGCTGTGAGTGATTTCCTCCGTCAAGAGGCGGTGAAAAAGTTCAAGGCGGAAACTAGAGATTTGAAGCCTCGTCGGGACAGATTTCTAGTTTTTAGCCACTTATCTTATTTGAATATTTGAATCTAATTATTATTGTAATGATTTAAATTCCAAAGATGAATCTTATTGTTTGTTTGAGCTTGAATAGCCTTGTAGTCACAACTAACAATTTGAGTTTCTATGAGATTTCGTTGAATTGCGCTTTAATCTCTTTTTTCTAATGTTTATTGTTAACTAACGAGTCTTCAAAGAGTCCCCGAAAATAAAATGTACAAAAACATATCATGGCATGCATGCATACTCCCATAGCATATCATACATAATAGTATTCAGATCACCATCTTACTTCCGCTGCTGATTTTCTTCTACGCATTTAGAGACTATGGTGTTTCACGCTCATCGCTACCCGACAAGAAGTAACTTGAAGAAACTGATGGAGAAGATGGAAGTCGACATGGCTGCCTGGACAAGAATGGATACCGTATGGGGCAATTGATGGAGATAATTCGTAACATGGCTCTGCAACAAGAGGAGTTGAGAGCTCGTTGTGAGGCCTCTCGTGGTCACCATCAAGAAGTTGCTCATGGAATGCTTTGTCCGAAATTAGCTTGAAGTCAACGCCGGTCTTGCTGATCTTGCCGACGAGAACTGTCATTCAAACGGATCATGTCGGTGGTTCCTCCTCCGCTTACCCTACGCTGCGCCAATGACTGTAACCTGTGTTGGTGCCTCAACCAGAAGAAGGACTATTCAGATTCGATTCTCAGATGATGAAGATAACTTTGAAGATTGGTTTTCCAATGTTGAGGAGCCAAATCAAGCGATAGAAGTGAAGATGCTCGAGGAGCGATGCAAGCCTTTGAGAATCGTGGATGTTTTGGTTTCGACATGTCCAACTTGGGATTGGTTCAAGGAGGAGATTCCTCCAAAATTTAAACCAGAGCTTCAAGTACAAGGGCAACTCTTGTCCTAAAACCCACTGAGGTATTACTATAGGAGGATGTCCGCGCATAACTAAGGATGAGAAGCTCTTGATGCATTTTTCCAAGATAGTTTGACGATGGGCCATTGATTGGTATATCCTTGATAGTCTGTGTGCGAACTTGAGAGTTGATTGTAGCTTTTGTTCAACACTATGGCTTTAACATCGATATGGCGCCCAGGACCCGCTGCACAACTTAGCTCGTAAGAAAACCTGAATCTTTCAAGGAGTACGCCGCAGGTGGCGAGGTAGTCGCTAAAGTTCAACCTCCTATGGTGGAACGAGAGATGGTGGAAATGTTTCACGGCACACTAGATGGGCCGATTATGCCTCTTGCATCGACCAAGATTTCTACCGACATGGTGATGGTGAAAGAGGAGATGGGGATTAAGCTAGAAAAATCCAAGATGTTGGTAACCGACAAGAATCAAGTTGGTGGCGCCAAGAAGGCTTTGGTGGTTACTAAGAAGAAAGAAGGTGAGTCAAGCGCACCTGTATGAGCGGAGAGGAGAAGCGCCGAATTCAGTCGCCAAGTTGTCACAGTAATTATTCGCTTAGTGGTCCAAAACAAGATGTTGTTCCAAGACAACCACCACCTAGACCCGTGAAGAAATTTGATCCCTGCCAATGTCTTATGCGATGTTTTGCTCATTTGCAAAGTTTGAATATGATTGAGCTGCGACTTTGAAGATTGACCGTATAACTCGCCAAAATACTTTAATGCGAATGCTCGCTGCCTCTACCACTCCAATGCCTGGGCATTCTATTGAGAATTGTATCGCTTTCAAGTACAAAGTTCGAACCTATTGACACAGAGGCAATCAACTTGGACCTCCTCCCACCCCTAATGTCATTCAGACCCTTTACCTCATGGTGGAAATGTCGTTAATGCAATTTTATAAGATGGAAGTTTGAACCCGATAATGGATGTTAATGATCCGACCACCCCGCTTGTGGTGGATAAAGAAGCAAATGCTGTTGAAGGAGATTTCCGGTTGTGATGATGATTGTGAACAATGCTTAATCAAGTTGAAGGTTGTGATAAGTTGAGACGAGATTCGGCATTCTGACATCAAGGGACTCTTCAGTTCGCCCGTAAAGAACTTATATAAAGAATGATGAAGATGAGGTTGACGTGGTCACTATCCCCGCCACTTAGAAGGATTCCTGCTATAACCTCGCGGCCGACTAAGAAACCTCCGTGATTATCACTTTGCCGTCCAAGACCTTACACTAGCGAAAAGGCCATCCCTGTGGAATTATGGGTCCGAGTACTACCGGACGGCAAGAAGTTGAATGTGGAGACCTCTCAAGGAAAGTCCGATGAAAGAAGATTGAAGATTTGAGCTCGCGCGCATGACATTGCGGAAGAAAGTCGGATTACCGGCGGGCGGATCTTCTCTCCACCCAATCTAGTTGAGAAAAATTTTGAAGCATTGGCCAAGGCTAAGGCAAAAGGGAAGGGAGTCATGATCGGGGGTGAGTCAGCACCAAAGGTTCCAGAACCTGTTCTGAGCCCTGAAATGACCAAAGATGTTGAAGAATTGATGAGGTATATAAAGAAGAGCGATTACAAGATAATCGACCAGCTCGGCCAGACGCCCGCCAAGATTTCTATCTTAGCTTTGTTGAGGGATTCCGAGCCTCACCGCAATGCTCTGATGCAGTTATTAGGAACGTCCTTCGTTCCTCAAGAAATCTCTGTTAACCAATTTGGAGGCATTGTGAACAGCATTTCGGCAAGTAATGGTCTCGGTTTTACTGACTTCGATTTACCTCCCGAGGGAAGGAAGCATAACAAAGCGCTACACGTTTCCGTGGAGATAGCGAGAACTACTTTATCCCGTGTGCTGGTAGACACGGGATCATCCCTCAACGTTCTTCCGAAGTCTACTCTTGAAGTTGGATTATGAAGGTTGTGCAGACCCGCTGATCTGATAGTTAAGGCGCTTGATGGGTCAAGAGATCGTTGTTTGGTGAGGTGGACCTGCCTATCAAGGTGGGCCCGCAGGTTTTTGATGCAACTTTTTTCGTCCTGGATATTAATCCCTCCTACTGTTGTTTGCTTGGACGCCCCGGATTCATGGGGTGGGCCGTGACATCCACCTTGCACCAAAAGTTGAAGTTCTTAATTAATGGAAAGGTGGTCACCATTTATGGTGAAGAAGATTATGTCGTCACCATCCGAGCAACTTCGTATGTTAGTTGAAGGAGAGATCCACGAAACTCCATGCCAAGCTTTCGAGGTCAGATCGCTTGATAAGATCCCTTTGCAAAGGTGAAGTCTCCATGGCATCCTACAAGCTGTGCTCGTGCTATTGTCAAGTCAGACATCCTCGAAGGGGAAGAGTGCTAGAACTTCCTACCTGGACGGATAAGAGGGGTTGGGTTTGCTCCCTAATGAAGATCTCCGTCTCCACCCCAAAGGCAAAGGTGCCTCCTCCCCGCCAAGTTTGTCAAAGGTGGAATCCGATTGAAGATGTTGATGCCATTGATGGTGGCATGATGGTGACTATGATGTGGAAGTGGATCTACCCAACCGCTCCAGGACGTGAGCTTTCAAATTGGCTCGTTGAAGATGCCGTGGTTACCGCTTTGAAGAGTAATTGCTTTTATGTCATTCCATAATTCCTACGTTATGCCCAAGACGTAGTGATCATGTCAGAGGCCACCATGTTTTTAACTTTCAAGTTTATCATTAATGAAGGACGCCCTTTTTGCATTCAAATTTTTCTTCTTTTTTTTTTCTTCACTCATTTTTTTAAAGGTGACAATATCAAATTTTACTTTTATACAAACCTTTGTCTTTTCTTTTATTAAAAAAACTTAATTAAAAAATAATAAAAAAAAAATTACCAACAACGCAGACGGGTCCTTCGACGGACCGGATTTTGTCGACGATGATTCCTACCGTGGCTCATTATGGTTTCGACGAACCGATTTATCAAGTCAAGAAGAAGTCAAGAGGACTGTGAATTACCCGAAGAATTAGCCGAATGTTGAGGCAAGAAGAAAAGGTCATCCAGCCACACCAAGAGGATCTGAAGTGGTCAATCTAGGAACCGAGGATGCTCGAAAGGAGGTCAAGATTGGGCAGCATTGAAGATGGAGTTAAGCAAAAGCTTGTCGAAATGCTACATGAATACGTGGACATCTTTGCTTGGTCTTATGAAGATATGCCCGGTTAGATATCGACATCGTCATGCATGAATTGCCCTCAAAGAAGGCTGCCCACCGAAGCGTAAGCTCGCACATCCAAAATGTCAAGAAAGATCAAAGAAGAGGTTCGTATGATGGAAGCAGGTTTCCTAAAGGTTGTTTCTTATCCCCATGGTTGCAAACATTGTACCAAAGGTCAAGAAAGACGGCAAGGTAAGGATGTGTGTTGATTATAGGATTTGAATAGAGCTAGCCCTAAGGATGACTTCCTCTCCGCACATCGACATTTTGGTCGATACCGCCAAGCTAAAGTATTCTCCTTCATGGATGGTTTCTCTGCTACAACCGATTAAGATGGCGCCCAATGATATGGAAAAGACAACTTTCATTACACCGGGGACTTTCTCGCTACAAAGTGATGCCTTTCGGTTTGAAGAACGCAGGGCAACATATCAACAGGCTATGGTCACTCTCTTCATGATATGATGCATAAAGAGATTGAAGTCTACGTGGATGATATGATTGCCAAGTCCCGCATGTAAGAAGAACACCGGTTCACTTGTTAAAATTGTTCGAAAGGTTGAGAAAGTTCAGCCGAGGTTGAACCCAGTAAGTGCACCTTTGGGTGAGATCAGGAAACTCTTAGGCTTTATTGTGAGCGAGAAAGGGATCGAGGTGGACCTCGCAAAGATAAAAGCGATACAAGAGATGCCAAAGCCAAGGATGTAAAAGGAAGTGCGAGGTTTCTTGGGAAGACCAATTACATCGCTAGGTTCATTTCCATCTCACGCCTACTGTGAGCCCATTTTCAAGTCATAAGAAAGAATCCCACAACCAGGTGGAACGATGATTGTCGACGCATTCGACAAAGATAAAGAGGTACTACAAGAGCCTCCACCTTCCTCTACCGTGGAAGACCGCTGATTATGTACTTGACCGTGTTGGAGAATTCCATGGTCAGTGCTCGGTCAACATGATGAGACAGCGTAAAAGAGCACGCCATATACTATTTGAGCAAGAAGTTCTGAACGCTAATCGAGGTATTCATTATTGAAAAGACTTGTTGTGCACTCGCATGGGCAAAGAAACGCTCGATGATATGTTAACTCACACTACTTTCTTGATCTCCAAAATGGACCCGATAAAGTATATCTTTGAGAAGCCACTCATGGTGAAGGATAGCCCGGTGGCAAATGATCCCGACAGAATATGATATCCAATACACTACCTTTAAGGCTATCAAAGGTAGTGTGGTGGCGGACTATCTCGCCAACAACCATTAGATGATGACTATCACCGATGAAGTTTGAGTTCCCCGATGATGATATGTGGAGATTGTAACATTCCGTGCCCCGAAGAGGGACCCGAGCCAGGATCGCGGTGGACGATGGCATTCGATGGAGCCTCAAATGCATTAGAAATGGTGTTACGCCATTATCACTCCAACCGGTTTATATTCCATTCAACGCCGTAACTGCTTCATTGCACCAATAAGGCCGAGCACGCTTGTATTTTGGATTGAAGCGCCATCGACCTAAGAATCAAAATCTTGGCAGATATGGAGATTCCGCTTTGGTAATTAGTCAAATCAATGGAGATTGGGAACCCGCCATCCGAACTTGATTCCATACCGAGATCATGTTTTGAAGTTGATCCCTTATTTCGACGAGATCACTTTTGATCACATCCCAAGGGAGGACAATTTGGTGATGCTTTGGCTACCCGTCATCCATGTTTAAGGTCGAGGGCGAATGATGCCGCCTATCACTATAATGAGGTTGGATGAGCCTGCTCGCTATGAAGGTATGAAGCGTGATGAAAAACTTGGTTCTATGACATCAAAAGGTATCTCGAGACGAAAGAATACCCCGATGATGCTTCCATCGTTGATAAGAAGGCCCCTGCAAGTATCAAATTTTTCCTCAATGGCGTGTTGTACAAAAGGAACTATGACTGCTTTGCTCAGATGCATGGATAGACACGAAGCAAATAAGATTATAGAAGAAATTCATGAAGGTTCCTTCGGGACGCATTCTAGTGGACACACCATGGCCAAGAAGATCTTGAGAGCAGGCTATTATTGGTCCACCATGGAGAACGACTGCTACAACCACGCTAAAACATGTTACAAATGTCAAATCTACGCTGATAAGATGCATGTGCCACCTTCTTCATTGAATGTTTTGACTTCTCCATGGCCTTTCGCGATGTGGGGCATTGATATGATTGGAGAAATTAAGCCCACCGCTTCTAATGGACATCGATTCATCCTTGTTGCCATTGACTACTTTACCAAATGGGTTGAGGCAGCATCTTATGCTCGTGTCACTAGACAAGTGGTCACACGCTTCATCAAGCATAATATCATTTGTCGCTACGGGTTCCCGAGAAGATCATCATTACGATAATGGCTCAATCTCAACAACAAAATGATGAAAGAGTTGTGACGATTTCAAGATAAAACATCATAACTCTTCTTCCATATCGTTCAAAAATGAATGGTGTCGTGGAGGCGGCAAACAAGAATATCAAGAAGATTGTGATGTAAGATGGTTGTCACTTACAAGGATTGGCACGAGATGTTGCCATTTGCCTTGCACGGCTATCGTGACTTCAATACGCACGCCAACAGGGCAACTCTTTCCTTGGTATACGGTATGGAAGGCCCACCGAAGTTGAAATTCCTTCCTTAAGGATTTTAATGATGTGCAACTCGATGAAGTGAATGGGTTCAAAATAGACTGATCAATTGAATCTCATCGACGAGAAGAGATTGATGACACTATTTGTCACGGACAACTATACCGAAGCGTATGAAAAGGGCTTTCGAAGAAAGTGTGTCCTCGGAATTTCCAAGTCGGTGACCTTGTGTCAAGAGAATTTTGCCTCCCAATAGTACCGACGTCAGTGGCTGGCTCCAAATTATGAAGGACCGTATGTTGTGAAGAAAGTTTTCTGAGGAGCTATGTTGTCGAACTATGGATGGAGAAGATTTCCTCACCCGATCAATGCAGATGTAGTCAAAAATACGTGATAAGAAGAGACCCGTTAGGTTGATCGCCTAAGCAAAATAAGGGCATCCCGACAACCAAGAAGTTCGCAAAAGTTAGGGATAAATATAAAAGATTGTACACCGCAAGTCGAAAACCAAAGGCGGCTTGGGTAAAAGGGTATCCCGGTGGATTGAAAACCCGAAAGGGCGGTCCATGCAAAAATTAGGGATTCAAGGCGAACGACTATAATCTGCACGACACCTGTTTGGGTCAGTTTTTTACAATAACTTGATAATCCAGAGGGATTGAGGGTTAGGCTAATCGGAGCATTTCGGATAGCTCAATGTTAAGGGATGTTGAAGTTGTGAAGAGCATGGCGGATTCAGGATTCGACAAAATCCATGATTTTTATTGTCACCTTTTCTTTTAACTTTGATGTATAAGCAATTGCCTCTTTCGTGGATTTGCTTTGATGTAAATGCCCATTTACGGCTAATCAATCAATAAAATTACTTTTCCAAACCGTGTTTTATTATTTTTGTTTTGTTTTCATTTTTTTAAATGTTTTGTTTGCAAAAACGACGTTATTTTTAATAAACTTTTGATATAAAACATCATGCCAATGGCGCATGGCATTTCGGGCTCGGTACACCACTAATTAATGGAGCAATTGATTTACATAGCAATTATTGTTATGTTTTACATTTTCAATTGTGCAAAGGGCACCATGCGGCATCGGTCACGGCAAGTTTCTTTTCTCAACAAGAGTTATCTATGGCATATGTGCCCTCAAATGTTATTACTCTTCGTCGGAAGATTGCAAAGAGCGACTTACACCAGCAAGATCACTTTCCAAAGCTCACTTGTGCCAGACGATGCTGTCGATTCCTCTTATGCAAGAGCTCGTAATCCAGAGTTATCGAAATCATGAACTCTATGCGACAAGATCATCGTCAAATGGATGGCGACTCCAGAGTTACTTCGGTGATGCTAATCATTGAAGATGATACTTCCATTCTACAATTCGCCGTGGACTATCATCATCTTTGATGAAGACCGGATGATTGTATTCATGGAGGGTTGATGTTCCTCGGCAGCTAATTGATTTTAGTCCTGAGTGAATCATTAAAACATGCATCGTTGCATTGCATAACATCCAAAAATGCATAGCATTTCCATTGATATGGAGCATTACGCTAAAAAATAATAATCTCAAACATGCATCTAAGCATAAGATTATGTGTTTCTCGAGTACTTTTGCGTCGTCCGGTTTATCAAAAAATCAAGTGGTATTCCTATCGAGTTCCCTCGAAATTCTTTTGTTTATTGCATTTTTGACGGTGTCGGTCTCTACATCATTCAAATTCAATTCATTTACCAAGCGTCTTGCGTAAGAGTTGATGTCTAACCTTTCTTGTTTCTCAATTGTTTGAGTATCCATACTTGGTGTGTGGTAATTCATATAAGAATGCACCCGAAAATTGCACCCGCCTGGGGATATTGTATTTCTTGCATTTGCGACCTTTAAAGTCCAACATAGTTTGGCAATCCTTGCTAGAGTCCCTTTGTTTGGCCTCTTTCCCGTGAATGTCTTGATCGGCGATTTTACCATTCTATATACCTTTTCCCGGTGAGTTTGCGGGTCGTATTTGCGTATGTCTAATATCCTTACCATATGCTGTTATGTATATCCTTACCGAACATGTATATTCGATCTTTATGTGTCCGATATCCTTATCGGGCATATATTGAAACCTTTGTTAGAGTCGTCTTGGTGGTCTCTTTCGGTGTATGTCTAATATCCTTACGACATATGCTTATATGTGTTCAATATCCTTACCGAACATGTATATTCGATCTTTATGTGTCCGATATCCTTACGGCATGTATACTTCGACCTTTGTTAGAGTCGTCTTGATCTTTCCGTGTTATGTCTAATATCCTTACGACATATGCTCTATATGTGTTCAATATCCTTACCGAACATGTATATTCGATCTTTATGTGTCCAATATCCTTACGGGCATGTATACTTGAAACCTTTGTTAGAGTCGTCTTGATCGGTCTCTTTCCGGTATGTCTAATATCCTTACGACATATGCTCTCTATATGTGTTCAATATCCTTACGAACATGTATATTCGATCTTTATGTGTCCGATATCCTTACGGGCATGTATACTTCGAAACCTTTGTTAGAGTCGTCGGTCTCTTTCCGTGTATGTCTAATATCCTTACGACATATGCTCTATATGTGTTCAATATCCTTACCGAACATGTATATTCGATCTTTATGTGTCCAATATCCTACCGGGCATGTATACTTTCGAAACCTTTGTTAGAGTCGTCTTGATCGGTCTCTTTCGATGTATGTCTAATATCCTTACGACATATGCTCTATATGTGTTCAATATCCTTACCGAACATGTATATTCGATCTTTATGTGTCCAATATCCTTACGGCATGTATACTTTGAAACCTTTGTTAGAGTCGTCTTGGTTGGTCTCTTTCATGTATGTCTAATATCCTTACCTGACATATGCTCTCTATATGTGTTCAATATCCTTACCGAACATGTATATTCGATCTTTATGTGTCCAATATCCTTACCGGGCATGTATACTTTCGAAACCTTTGTTAGAGTCGTCTTCGGTTGGTCTCTTTCCAGTGTATGTCTAATATCCTTACCTGACATATGCTCTCTATATGTGTTCAATATCCTTACCGAACATGTATATTTCAAAACCTTTGTTGGAGTCGTCTTCGGTCGATCTCTTTCCAGTGTATGTCTAATATCCTTACCTGACATACCAGAATCTCTGTTCCAAATCCCACTGTTCAAAAAAATCATCACAAAAAAAAATAGAAAAAATTAAAATTATCAAAAAAAATTTTTTGAAAATCCGAAAAAAAACATAAACATTTATACTTGTTCTTCGGAGCGCAAATTTTTGGGTTCTTGTAGTATTTAATCTTCTTCTACCTTGAAAGCTCGAAAGGCTAGCACCAATCTCACTTTCAGGTTTAAGATGATTAAATAGGGGCAACTGTTGCACCCTAAAATTTGCCCTCCTATATCGATCTTATCTGGTTTAGGCTTTGCATTTATCATGACACTCACATGCATTCATATCACTGGTTCTGTGGTTACGGATTGAGTTGATTCCCAAAGATTTCTCTTTGGCGTAAAAGGCGTGGTGTTTTCGACCAATTTGAGGATATTTGAAAATGACGAGGTCTAATGTTAAATCTTATTCGTTCATATCTATCGGCTTTCGGGGCTTGGTGTTCGATTGTTGAATTGAAGGGGCTGTTCTTGATGGAACTATGGGAACTTTGTTATATTAAATATCATTACCTCCTGATTCAAGAGATCATTTCATCACGGGTTTAGGATTCGCTGTTGTTTCGAGTTCATTGTTCAAGGAGTAAGAGGGTGGATTATGATTATCCGTTTATTGATCAACAATTCAAGTTCTAGTGCATTTGGTTTGCTCGTCAACTTCATTCGTTCTTGGCGATAGTTGATGTGAAAATATTCGTCCAGAGGGTCTGCTTTGGATTTAAGGATGTCCAAACCGCATGCATGTGAGATCTTTTCCTCACGTTCATCGCTCACAAGATTCAGGGCATTCTATGAAAAAACTAGAAGCTTCCTTTTGGAATTCGTTTGGTTCCGAATTTTTACTCCACTGCTGAATATGGGTCGATTTGGAAATGCGTTGATGATTCCATTATTTTCAAGTGGAACCTATCGATTAATTCAAAAAAAAGGTGAAATCGTCGAGTTGACTGAGGTTTTTGATCAAGAGTTCCATTTGAAACTTAGAGTTTCAATTTTTGTCTCAAGAAGCAAAAGGCTCCGAATTTCTACGAGAATGGATAAGAATGGAAACTTTTGTGGCCGGGAAGTTCAAATGGGATTAATTTAATTACCAGATAACTTGGGTTTCGAGTTTCTTTTATCACAAATTCAAAGCTTTTATAATGTGCATTATTGAGCTCGAAGGAGGATTTAGGAAATTGAATACACATTCAAATTTCATACATAAGTTCTCTTAAGACCTCATTCTTTTTTTAGAACTTGAATCAAGATCATACATGACAATTTTTCCTAAGTTCTAAAAAAAATGCAATGACCATGTTATCACTCATTTGATTCAAGGCTACGGATTGGAGTTGTAGATTGAAGTGGAATTGAATACATTTGTTAATCAACATTTCGACATGGTTTGTTTAACCAAATTACTTTTGGTTCATGACAAATTTTGGGAATATTTTATTCTGGCGATTTCCAACTTTCATACAATTGCTACAACGATTGAATTTTGAAGAATTTGAAACTAGAACTCAAATCGATACATAATTCTCAATCTTGTATTCATAAAAATTGAGAGTTTCCAAATTATTCTTTTATTATACAAGAATGCAAGGTCTAGATACATGTGTTACAAGTTGTCAATCCTCAAATGCAAATTGCAAAATTTGAATTACAATGCACTCCTAATTAATACAAGCTTGGTTCTAAACTACATGAAGAGTTTCCTTTAAAACTTCTGATGTTCCTTAAGCGCTTCAAGCTTTTCCAAGGGTCTTGGTTCGCCTTTGTGTTCCTCAAAGCTTCCTTTCTACCATCCATCCTCACCGTCATTTGCAATTCATGAAAACAAAGCAAAGAATATGATTAGCAAATGATCAAGAAATTCAAACATGAACAAGATACAAGATACACAATCTCATCATTAGGATTTTCTTTCCGGAATCAGGTTGTGCAAGGGTTTCAATCGTTCAAAACCGGCCTCATATACAAATCATCGGCCATAAACTCGCTATTGCAAATCCTCAAGGGTGTACCCTTGGTTCACAATAGGAGGTGTGGAAAGAAGATGAGGAAAAGCAGTTTTGAAAAGCAGTTTTGGCATGACAGTACAGCAACTTTACACAGGGCAGCAAGGGTATACACCTTTTCGGGCAAGATTTACCATAAACAATAATAATAACAGCCAGCATTTCAAAACAAATGACACAATAATACTAACAGCCAGCATCAAACAGCTAAAGAATCAAAACATATCAGCCCAATACAAATCGATGGAAGCCCATCAAACATTGGTAAGGTTTGTTTTTCAAAAGATCAGGAAAAAGAAACCCTAAGTGCTGACAGTATAAAAGGATTGAAGTTTATAACACAAAGGAACTGTTCAAAACCCTAGCGAAATCACGATCCAAAGCAACAAAAGCAAACCGAATACTAACATCAGAGCCAAAACCTAACAGATACTACCAACCCGAAAACTAACATCATTTCAAAGAGACCCTTAAAGCGGCAACGGAAACAAAATATAAGGTATGAAGGATCTCACGGGTTGCGGCAGGCCGCCGTCCACCGCTTCGATTTCTGATCATCATAGCCTCTTTCCTTTTCATTTGTCAGCATCGTTCTCGCCGTTTAGGATCTAGGGTTCCTCATTTCCCTTTTCGTTCCAACCTGTAATCAAAACAATCAGATGTTGTTTCAGAAATCAAAGATAATAAACAGAGCAAGCTAGATCGAGAGAGATCGAGGTCGCGAGATCGAGAGATTTGAGCGAACACGGTGAGATCGTGAGCGTTCGATTCGAGAGAGTTCGTAATCGAACGCGATCCATGGATATTGAGAGCGGTGAGTAAATCGGAGCGACGGCGAGAGTTTGAGAGGACCGATCGCGAGAGAGGGGGTTCGCCGAAGAGAGATGAGAGAGAGAGGCGATTGTTTTTTTTGGATCGAGGAAGATGAGAGTTTACGAATCGTTTTTTTTGTTTCAGTTTTATTTTGTTTGTTGTATAAATTAGTTTTAGTTAAAAATATAATTTAAGTGTTAGTTAACGTATATATTAAGGTTAGTTTTATAAATTAGGTTCTAGTTTAAGTTAAAATAGTATTAAGTTTCAATTAAAAGTTAATCTTGTTTTATTTAAATAAATCAGTAAAAAATAAGCCATGAATTAATATATAGTTAAATAAGTGTATTTAGAACAAGCTTTGTTGTTTAGTCCAGGCGGTGACACTTGTCACCGTCTGTGTGGTCTGTTTGGGATTCGATGTAGGTGTATACATGATAAGCTATCTTGCACTTCCTGCCATAAGTCATCAGATCTGATGAGGTTCAGATCCGACGATCCGAACGGTGGACCACACTGCATTCATGGAAGCACCCACAGGATCCAAGAGAGATTGTTTTGGGCTTGGGCTCGATTTCTTGCTCACACCTCCATTAAAGCTCCAATCGTGCCCATTTCTCAACTTTTCTCTTTAAAATTTATATTATGCAAGTTTTTTATTAGTATACAATGATGTATTAAATAATATTTTGGCATATGGTAGTTTTTTATTTGTTGAATTACCAATTAAATTGTTAATTGATTTTTCATCAAGTAAAAGAATATCTATACTAATAATTATTTAAATTCCGATATTGTATTGTGTGTTAATTTATTTTCTTTATTTTATCCGCTATTACATTATCCTTTGCATGTTTATTTCACGATCGTACACTCACTCTCAAATTAATATAAAATCAACAACGCCCGCTTCTCTCTTATTTTTGGTTACCCACACCAAATTCTCTAAGGGTCTCATGGTTGGGGATGGGCATGGCCATCCTCACGAGGTTAATTAAGGCCCTCGTTGCCTTGATTAATCATAACCCGAAAAATAATTGGTCCATATACCAATCACCATGCACCAGGGTCTCATGGTTAATCAAGTCCATATACTTGGTTAACCATAACCCGAAATATCATTTCTCTACGTCCGACGCCGCAATTTTCAAAATAGTGTTATGGTATTTAATTAAATTGTTAGAGGTTCGCCCAACGATTTAATTAAAATTTAAAGTATTTGGGCCATTAGAGGGAAACCCAATGACTCGAATACTTTATTCCATACACTTGAGCATTTAAAACACTTTCAAATTAAATTAATTAATTGAATTTGTTTTCAAAAAAATCAATTTTTCTACAAAACAAAAAAAACAAAAACATAGTGATATGGTATTTAATTAAATTGTTAGAGGTTCGCCCGACGATTTAATTAAAATGTAAAGTATTTGGGCCATTAGAGGGTAACCCAATGACTTAAATATTTTATTCCATAACACTTAATAAAAGTGAACTTTGTTTCACCTCACTCTTTTCATAATAAAGATTTTGGATGAGAGAAGATCGGTTGACCTCAATCACCAATCTCGAGTATTGAATCGTTAGAGGACCTCCCAACGTTTTGGTACTTGTCATCCACAATTAAAATCAATTCAACCCATCCAAATCCTTTTTTTCGCTCTTATGCGATTATCAAAAATCAAAAACATTTTCAATTAAAATCAATACAACCAATTCAAACACTTTCAACCAGAACTACGGAGTTTTGACTTTCCCATTGCACGAGGGAATACGTAGGCACGCGGTTTCGAAACCGTGTCAAACTCAAAATAATAATAAACAAACCATGTTTCATTCTTTCTTATTTTTTGATCATTAATTAGAAGACAGCATTTTTACTTTAAACACACAAACATACTTCGAACTAAATGGGTCCCATCGAGTACGATGGACGTAAGGGGTGCTAATACCTTCCCCTTGCGTAACCGACTCCCGAATCCATCCCTTTTGGTCTTGTAGACCGCCTTATCCGATTTTTGTGGGTTTTATCTATATTTTCCCGTTCTTTCTAGAACAAATAAAATTAGGTGGCGATTTCATTGTTTTTGAAAATTCATTTAAATGATTTTTTGAAAATCGAGTTGCTTCAAGTACGTAAACAGGTTTCAATGGTTTCACTTTCCATCTTCCAACCTTTCTCATTCAATGGTTTCACTTTCTCTCTTTCACAAACTGCTCCTCTTCATAAAAAAAAAAAATTGAAGAAATTTGACCTTCTCATCATTGATTCGCACTCTTCCCATTCCCTCAATTTTGAACTGAATATTTCTTCAATCTCTGAATATTTCTTCAATCTCCAATCAGCCTGACTCTGACAAGTCATCTTACGGTCTCAACCTCTGTTATGGAAATTCCGAGAACAAGAAACAGCTAGGTGACGGTGATAGTCTCAGGCCTAGAGTTTCAATTGAGGTTAACAAGACATTTCCGGAGGCGACTGTGGTTGTGGTGGGACCAATCAATACTTAGTGAGTAGATCTTGATTCTTCTAGACTATAATTTTTTATGTGAATGTAAGGTATTGGGAAATCTCGATCAGAAGGGGGTTGTTAAATATGAATAAGGGTTTTATGTTGGTATAATCTCCTGAAATTGCAATCAGATCAAACAAATTCAAAGGTGATGCTCCTATTCTTCTCATTGAATACTCCCAAGTTTATAATTGACATTATCCTTTTATTGATTTTGCCAATTTTCCGTGTGATGTTTAATTGCAGACATGAAACAGAATATGTTATCCAAGATAACCTTATTAGATACTGAACTTTTTGCTTTATTTCATTGTTTTTGTACCTCAGTTGTTTTCTTCTTTGATTGTTTAGGCTACATATTTTCATGGTACCGTAAAGAATGAATACTATCAAGGTATGTGCTTTTTACAAAACCGGTTTTGTTTAGATTCATACATTTTCCTATTTGCGTCTATTTTTCTTGAATCATGCTAATGTTTTATGCTGAAAATTATTTTAGTTAGATTATGTATGGTTATGCAGAGTAACTCTTGATGTCATGTTGGTTGGAGCATATCACATGTCGTGAAGACTTGCAAGACATAGACATGAATCAACCATGATGGTGATTTTATACATGTCCTTTATTAAAGTTGCTAAAAATATTATACACGTCCTTTATTTCTTAAACTTTGTATTATTCTAATCAATCAAATTCACTCTCATCCTGATTTTGAGATTATGAGTATATTTGCAGCATGGATACGCCGCATTTTCAGCATGGATACGTCGCTATTGATTTACAGATTCTTTGTCCTTCAAAAATTGAGGACATATGCTTGATGAAATTTCTTTCCTCGGTCTTGCAGGTACTTCTGATCTTACATGTTAATATTTAATATTTTGTATGTGCTTATTCTTCTAATCATAATAATATTCAAACTTCTATTTTTTTAGTTTATATCACAAAGACAAATATTTAGAGTTGCATTTAGACATATATTTTGATTGTACTATCTTGATATTTGTATGCTTACAACACTCATTCACATTTAGACCTTTCAATTTACTAAGTAGTTTAATGGCCCAGTTCTTAGAGAAATATTTTTTTCGCAATTCAATTTTTTTTATATACTGATCTAAGAGGCATTTTATGAACTTTTTCATCAAAGTTTACAGAATTTGGCTTCAAAACATCTATCAAAGATGGCAGAACCAATAAAGAAGCTAGATATTCTATTGAATCAGGTTCATTCCATTTGGTAGAATCCTCTACTGTAGTTATTTTCTAAATAATAGGCTTGACTTCTTATACTTGTACTCAGAGGTTTGCCATTGGATATCATGTTGGGACCCTGTGACCGTTCTAATTTGTCATTACCACAACAGGTTCTTATGTTTGTCCTTTAAGAGCATTTATGCCATTTATAACATGATTTTTGAAATTTACTACTAAGAATTGTAGTTTTAGGCATTGCATAGATGCCTTTTCCCCGAGTCATCAGTTTACAACACTTTTAAATTTTGTACAAATCCTCATTGTTTTGAGCTTGATGGTATCAGATAAATAGGTTGTTTATAATATTACTCTCATTACTTCTGAATGTACCATACTGTTATACATTAAGCATTATCCATATTGCTTCCTTCCAGGTTTCTTGGGACATCCGGTCAAAATGTAGATGATCTTGATAAGTATTCAGAGGAAAAAGATAAGCTTGACTTCATTGAAAGGACATACCTTTTTAAATTCCTGTTTGTTTGAAGTCGATAAATCAGCTTTTTGTGGTCCCAAAAATATGTTGATGTAATTCACTTGCCATTACAAAGTACATGATTATGTCTAAAGGTGTACAGGTGTACATCTTGGAGGCAACACTGATATATCTTCTAAAGGTGTGCTTATGGTGTGCCTTCGAAGTTTTATGGAACGAGTAAGATTAGGGGAGTAGTCCTTTTGATGAATTGTATAAAAAAACACATTTCTGAAGGATGTTGAAACTTTCGAAGAGGAGTCAGCAGTTGAAACTTCTGAAGTGGAGTCAGAGGTTTAAACTTCTGAAGAGGAGTCAGAAATTGAAACTTCTAAAAAGGAGTAAGAAGTTATAACTTCTGAAGAGGAGTCAGAAGTTGAAACTTCTAAAGTGGAGTCAGAAGTTGAAACTTTTGATGAGGAGTCAGAAGTTGAAACATCTGAAATGGTGTCAGAAGTTGAAACTTCTGAAGAGGAGTCAGAAATTATAAGAAATTATGTTTCTGTAAATTAATGCTTGTTATTGTAAATAAATGTTTTTTATAAATAAATGTACTAGAACATTTTTAAAAAAAGTTATATTTTCGAAAAAAAAGTGAAAATAAATAGTGGATTGTTTGACAAATTGTATAAGTCAATGACTTTTTCCCCAATAAAAAATTTAGCATTTGTATTTTTTATCCAACACGGTCATCATAGTCATAAGAGCTATAATGGGAATTATCATTCATTTTTAGTTCATTTAAGTGTTCATTCATGTGCATTTAAAAATGGATTTTTTCTTTTAAGTTTATATTATAAAAAGCTTCTGTTTGTATAGAGGATTTATAATACAACGTGGAGATAACTAAAATATTTTATAGAATTGAAATCTTTCATATATTTACCGTCATGCAATTCAGTGGTTAATGAATTTTAGTTTAGAACAATTCATCTTCATATGTAAAAAAACTTGAGAGAAATAAAATATAAAAAAGACAAAAAGAACTTTCACTGGTTGTTCTCCATTCATAAATTAATTTTAAACATAAATTGATTGAAATATTAAAGTTTAAAGCTTTAACGGGTCAAGTTTGTTCAATATGTGAAAATATATTTTTTGTCAATAATTTATAAATCATGTATATTGAAGAAATCTTTTATTTATTTTTCTTTTAAAGTAATAAATTGGTTAAATAATCTTGTCTTTTAGTTTTTTTTCATTCTTATTACATTTTAGAAACAAATGTGCGTAACATATAAATACTTGTACAAACGCACGAGCTAGCTCCCTGATCTTCCTTTCAAATCTGACAAGACTGGTTTAGGCTTCACCACCAAAGGTTAGAAGATGATACGCCGCGAACATGCAGGCAAACTTCTCATCCGCATCATCCAGAATGGAGTCCATGCCATAGAAGACGACGACAACGACATCAGCAACTGGATTTTTCTAACTCCAGATAACGGACTCAACAATTGGAAGACCGAAGACGTCATACCAATCTCCTTTAGACAGGAGTAATTGCTTTTTGTTTTCTATTATGCTTTTCATTCTTTATTTACGTTCAGACAATAAACTTAAAAGCCTAGTGTCTTGCCCGGGGCATCACGGCTCGTTTGTGAGGGTTATTATTTGTCATTTGCATATTTTCATTCAATAAAATCATTGGACTTTTGCATTTAAATACTGCTTCCTTTCTTTTTCTTTTACTTTACTACCCCTTCAAAAGCTATGTGTTCTTACACACACCCACGTGATACACTGCAGATTCACTTTGAATCTCGTTGATAACAGCTTTGCTATTGCTAAATATGACTTTGATAATCCGATCTACCAAGCCGAAGACGAAGGTGATGAAGATTATGAAGTGCCAAGAGAACTTGTCAAACTACTACAATAAGAAGAACAAGTTATACAGCCACACGAAGAGCCAGTCGAGGTTGTGAATCTAGGTACTAACAAAGATAGAAAAGAAATTAAGATAGGAGCAGGTCTTGAGAACAGTATCAAAGAGAGATTGGTCCAGATGCTACGAAACTATATCAAGGTTTTCGCCTGGTCCTACGAAGACATGTCAGGTTTAGACATTGATATTGTGATACACCGACTACCAACAAAAGAAGGTTTTCTCCCTGTGAAGCAGAAGGTTCGTCGTATGCGTCCTGAGATGTCTGAGAAGATCAAAACCAAAGTTATGAAACAGTTCAACGCTGGTTTCCTAGCCGTTACTTCTTATCCACAGTGGGTTGCAAACTTGGGACCCGTACCTAAGAAAGATGACAAAGTACGAATGTGTGTGGATTACAGAGATCTGAACAGAGTGAGTCTGAAAGACGATTTTCCACTTCCTCATTTTGATGTTCTAGTCGACAACACCGCTCAACACAAGGTTTTCTCTTTCATGGATGGTTTTTCCGGTTACAACCAGATCAAAATGGCTCCTGAAGACATGGAAAAGACTACTATTGTTACATAGTAGGGCACATTCTGCTACAAGGTCATGTCGTTCGGTCTGAAGAACGCTGGCGCCACATATCAACGTGCCAGGGTAGCTTTGTTTCATGACATGATCCATCACGAGATAGAGGTCTACGTCGTCGACACGATAGCTCGATCACAGACTGAAGAAGAACATCTTGATCATCTGCGAAAACTGTTCGACAGGTTGAAGAAGTACATACTAAGACTCAATCCCAACAAATGCACCTTTGGAGTCAGATCCTGTAAACTCTTAGGGTTCGTAGTCAGTGGTAAAGGTATTGAAGTTGACCCCGCCAAGGTTAAAGCTATCCAAGAAATGTCATCGCCTCGCACCGAGAAAAAAGTCAGAGGTTTCTTGGGTCGATTGAACTACATTGCCAGGTTCATTGCACATCTAACCGCTACTTGTGAGCCAATCTTCAAGTTACTGAAGAAAGATCAAGTAGTGGAATGGAACGATGATTTCCAAACAGCTTTTGACAAAATCAAGGAATATCTATAGAATCCTCCTATCCTGATGCAACCTGCCAAAGAAAGACCTCTTATCATGTACTTAACAGTATTAGAGAACTCAATGGGGTGTGTGTTGGGGAAACATGACGAGTCTGGTCGAAAAGAGTATGCAATATACTACCTTAGCAAAAAGTTTACCGACTGTGAAACAAGATACTCACAGCTCGAGAAAACTTGCAGCGCTTTGATTTGGGTTGCTCGCCGACTAAGATAGTATATGTTGACTCACATGACCTTGTTGATCTCCAAGATGGATTCGATAAAATACATATTCAAGAAACCTTCTCTCTCCGGAAGAATAGAAAGATGGAAAATGATCTTGACCGAATACGACATCCAATATACTACTCAGAAAGCGATCAAAGGAAGTGTAGTAGTTGATCATTTGGCTCATCAAGCCGTAGATGACTATCAGTCTATGCAGTTCGAGTTTCCTGACGAAGATGTTTTGCTAGTCACTGATTGCGAAGAACCAGGATCCCGATGGATCATGGTCTTTGATGGAGCCTCAAACTCATTTGGCAATGGCATTGGCGCCATTATTACGTCCCCTACCGGCAGGCACACGCCTTTCACCGCCAGACTTTGTTTCAGTTGCACCAACAACATGGTCGAATATGAAGCGTGCATCATGGGTATTAAAGCGGCTATTGACTTAAGAATCAAATTCTTGCAAGTGTAGCGAGACTCAGCTTTGGTGATTAGCCAGATTAAAGGCGAGTTGGATACGAAACATCCGAATCTCATTCTGTATCGAGAGCATGTTTTAAGCCTGATCCCTTACTTCGAAGAAATCACTTTCGATCACATTCCACGAGAAGAGAATCAGTTAGCAGACGCACTAGCTACTATGTCATCTATGTTCAAGGTCAGATGGGACAACGAGGCTCCCAAATAACCATCAAAAAGTTTGACGAACCAGCATACTGTTGTGAACTTGATACAGAAGAGAAACCTTGGTTCTACGAGGTGAAGAGGTATCTCGAGACTCAGGAATATCCCGTAGGGGCATCTATCAATGACAAGAAATTCTTAAGAAGATTTGCATCCAAATTCTTTCTCAATAAGGGCATCCTGGCGGACCAAAAAGGTTCGGGAAAAATTAAGGATATATACAAAAAAGTGTACACCCGGCAAGTCGAAAACTTGCAAAGGCGGCTTGGGCAAAAAAGGGTATCCTGGTAGACTGAAAACCCGAAAGGGCGGTCTAGGCAAAAGTTAGGGATTTAAGCGTACAACTATGTCTCGTTCAGATCACCTACTTATAGACTACACTACTATCAGCTTCAAGATTCAAATGGCAAAAATCAATTCACTCACTTTCTACTGACAGCAAGGAGATGAGATATTCGAAATATATGAGCAATAACATAGTTGAAACTCGACGAGATTATTTCCGCATAACTTTTACTCTTATTCGTCTCTTGTATACAAACTGCTTGGCTATACGCCACTTTTCAAAATCAATGCAAATTCCTTTTACAGTGTTAATATTTTATTGTTTTTTGCATAAAGTCCAATGATTGCTTTGAATGATTATATGCATCTAACGTTAAACACTCGTTCACAAACATATGAAAGCAAACGAACAAAAGTAATTACTACAAACTCTAGGAATTGAGATGACAACTAAAGTCACCAACGCATCCCCAGAGTCACTTTCAAAGAGTTACTTTCATAAGAGTACAATCCCCACAGAGCCATCGCTCCCTCCACAAGGATAAACCTTCTCCGATGAAGTACTAATCTCCTCCCAGCAAGTATTCCAATACTTCAATTCTATCACGTTAGTCCCTGAGCAGTGATCCTATCAATTTCATCACGTTAGTCCCCGAGCAGTGATCCTATCAAACTTATCTACCTTCTCAAGTTATCACATTACATTGGTCCCCGAGCGGTAACAAATAAACCAATTACGTCAGTAACCTGTTATTCCATATCACATCATTCCCCAACATGGTATATACACAAAGATATTCATCCCCAGCGGAGTACTTCCCGACGATTATCATTCCCCAGCAACAGTAGTATCCAGACTCGAAACTTGGTAAGATAGTGCATCGGAGGAACCTACATCTCTCTTATTCCCCAGCCAGAGGTTTCAACAAACTTCAGATTCATCGCCTCAAAGGATTCTTCGAGCCTCGTCAGCTTTAGCGTCCCTATCAACTTTACCACGTTACATCAGTCTCCGAGCAGTAACCGAATATTCCTCAGCAAGATCTACGTGTAAGATCCCTAGCCGAGTATCTCTTGATCGTTGCTACCCTTCCAACGACATTAATATCCAAACTCGAAACTTGCTCAGATAGTGCATCAGAGGAATCAAAAACATCTCTTTTCCCCCTCCGAGTCAGGGTTTGCAACAACCCTATCCCCAAGCGAGCATTAGAAATCTCCAACAGGACATTCCCATTTTCTTCAAGATGGATATGTTTTGAAATACATCTGCATTCATACATCTATATTCATATAGCCGCATCATAATATTGCCATACATCCGCATGCATCATAATCTGCATAGAACTAACCATATCCTGTCAAGATTTATTTCCCCAGTAGGTAAAAGCTATTTTCCAAACGAAAGGTCAAAGATTAATACCCGAGACAAGACGGGAGAACTATCTAAACGATCATGAAAATTATTTTTCAAACAAAAGGTCAAAGATTAATACCTGAAATAAGACGTGAGAACTATCTGAACGACCATGAAAAGTCACTTCCAGACAACTGGTCAAAGATTAATGCCCGAAACAAGACGGGAAGAGGAGTCAGAAGTTGAAACTTCTGAAGTGGAGTCAGAATTTGAAACTTCTGAAGAGGAGTCATAAGTTGTAAGAAATTAAGTTTCTATAAATTATTGTTTGTTATTGTAAATAAATGTTTCTTATAAATAAATGTACTGAAACATTTTTTTTTGGAAAAAAAACTTATATTCTCGAAACAAAAAGTGAAAATTATTTTTTTTTAATAATAATTGTGAAAAATTCAGTAGTTTCGAATTGGAGTAAGTGCCAACAAACTTCTAATTTAGAGATAACTTCTGAAGAAGAGTCAGGAGTTGAAACTTCTGAAGAGGAGGCAGAAGTTGCAACTCAAGAGGACTCGGTTGAAACTTCAAGTGGAGTTAAGTTGAAACTTCAAGAGGAGTCGGGTTAAAACCTCAAGTGGAGTCGGTTGAAACTTCTAAAGAGGAGTCAAGTTGTAAGAAATTAAGTTTCAGAATTAATGTTTTTATTGTAAATAAATGTTTTTATAAATAAACGATCAAACATTTATTTTTGGAAAAAAAATTATATTCTCGAAAACAAAGTGAAATAAATTTTTTTTTATAATATTTGTGAAAGAGTCAGAAGTTTCGGATTGGAGTAAGTCTCAACCAACTTCTGATGTAGAGATAACTTCTGAAGAAGAGTAAGAAGTTGAAACTTCTAAAGAGGAGTCAGAAGTTGAAACTTCTGAAGAGGAGTCAGAAGTTGAAACTTCTTAAGAGGAGTGAGAACTTATAACTTCTGAAGAGGAGATAGAAGTTGAAACTTCTTAAGTGGAGTCAGAATTTGAAACTTCGGAAGAGGAGTCATAAGTTGTAAGAAATTAAGTTTCTATAAATTATTGTTTGTTATTGTAAATAAATGTTTCTTATAAATAAATGTACTGAAACATTTTTTTTTGGAAAAAAATTATATTCTCGAAAAAAAAAAATTAAAAATAATATTTTTTTTATAATATTTGTGAAAGAGTTAGTAGTTTCGAATTGGAGTAAGTGCCAACAAACTTCTAATGTAGAGATAACTTCTGAAGAAGAGTCAGGAGTTGAAACTTCTGAAAAGGAGTCAGAAGTTGAAACTTCTGAAGAGGAGTCAGAAGTTGAAACTTCTGAGGATGAGTTAGAAGTTGAAACTTCTGAAGACGAGTCAGAAGTGTAAACTTCTGAAGACGAGTCAGAAGTGTAAACTTCTGAAGACGAGTCAGAAGTTGAAACTTCTGAGAACGAGTCAGAAATTGAAACTTCTGAGGACGAGTCAGAAGTTGAAACTTCAGAGGACGAGTCAGAAGTTGAAAGTTCTGAAGACGAGTCAGAAGTTGAAACTAATTTTTTTTTATAATATTTATGAAAGAGTCATTAATTTCGAATGGGAGTAAGTGCCAACAAACTTCTAATGTAGAGATAACTTCTGAAGAAGAGTCAGGAGTTGAAACTTCTGAAGAGGAGTCAGAAGTTGAAACTTCTGAAGACGAGTCAGAAGTTGAAACATCTGAAGACGAGTCAGAAGTTGAAACTTCAGAGGACGAGTCAGAAGTTGAAACTTTTGAGGACGAGTCAGAAGTTGAAACTTCAGAGGACGAGTCAGAAGTTGAAACTTCTGAAGAGGAGTCAGAAGTTGAAACTTTCAAAGAGGAGTCAAAAATTGAAACTTTTGAAGAGGAGTCAGAAGTTGAAACTTCTGAAGAGGGGTCAGAAGTTATAACTTCTGAAGAGGAGTCAGAAGTTGAAACTTCTGAAGTGGAGTCAGAAGTTGAAACTTCTGAAGAGGAGTCAGAAGTTGAAACATCTGAAGTGGAGTCAGAACTTGTAACTTCTGAAGAGGAGTCAGAAGTTGTAAGAAATTATGTTTCTGTAAATTAATGTTTGTTATTGTAAATAATTATTTCTTATAAATAAATGTACTGGAACATTTTTTTTTTGGAAAAAAAATTATGTTCTCCAAAAAAATATGAAAATAAATAGTGGATTGTTTGACAAATTGTATAAGTCAATGACGTTTTCCCCAATTGTATAAGTCCATGAACTTGCTTTATTCATCCAAAGTTGTTAACATGAACACCAAATATTGAATAATTAAGTATTGTTTTAATGTTTTTAAATTATAATATATTAAAGAATATGTAAATAAAAAATTTAGCATTTGTATTTTTTATCCAACACGGTCATCATAGTCGTAAGAGCTATAATGGGAATTATCATTCATTTTTAGTTCATTTAAGTGTTCATTCATGTGCATTTAAAAATGGATTTCTTTTTAAGTTTATATTATAAAAAGCTTCTGTTTGTATAGAGGATTTATAATACAACGTGGAGATAACTAAAATATTTTATAGAATTGAAATCTTTCATATATTCACCGTCATGCAATTCAGTGGTTAACGAATTTTAGTTTAGAACAATTCATCTTCATATGTAATAAACACTTGCATAGAAATAAAATATAAAAAAGACAAAAAGAACTTGCACTGTTTATTCTCCATTCATAAATTAATTTTAAACATAAATTGATTGAAATATTAAAGTTTAAAGCTTTAACGGGTCAAGTTCGTTCAATATGTGAAAATATATTTTTTTGTCAATAATTTATAAATCATGTATATTGAACAATTTTTTTATATGTTTTTTCTTTTAAAAATAATAAATTGGTTAAATAATTTTGTCTTTTAATTTTTTTTCATTCTTATTACATTTAGAAACAATAACATACAAATACTTGTACAAACGCACGAGTTCCAAACCAGAATGAACTCACTGATTGTTACATTTTTTTATACAATTAAAAAAAGTAAAATAAAATATATTTAAAAGAATGTATGAATTCAAACACAGACAAATGTTTATTTATGTTACTAATTTTTATTTATACAATTAAAACAATACTTATAAATACTATGTTATTAGTTGACATTAACGAAAACACGAAATTACTGGTCAAAATATTGAACATTAACGAGAACATAAAGTTACTAATCAAAATATTAAATATTAACTATTGAATATTAACGAAAATATTAATTACAAATTAAAATATTAAATATTAATGGAACATGAGTTATTGATCAAACTATTGAACTTTAACGGGAGCATGAAGTTACTAATCAAACTATTGAATATTAACGAGAACGCGAAGTTACTTATCAAAATATTAAGTATTAACGGGAACATGAAGTTACTTATGAAAATATTGAATATTAGAGAAAATATTAAAAATCACACACACACACACACATATATATATATATATATATATATATATATATATATATATATATATATATATATATATATATATATATATATATATATATATATATATATATATATATATAGGCACTGATTTATTATCCCTTTTGTAAAATTGTTTTTTATTTTTATTATATTTTAAGAATAAATGTGCGTACCACACAGGAACATGAACTTACTGATCAAAATATTGAATATTAATTGAAACATAAAGTTATTGATAAAAATATTAAATAGGCACTGATGTACTATCTATTTTCAAAAAATTTCATTTTGTTTTTATAATATTTTGGAAACAAATGCGTGTACAATATCGGTACCCGTGCAATAGTTAAAATGGAAACATGAAGTTATTGATCAAAATATTGAATATTAACGGAAATGTGAAGTTACTAATCAAAATATTGAATATTTACGGGAACACGAAGTTATTGATTCAAATTTTGAATATTAACGAGAGCACAAAGATACTCGTCAAAATATCAATATTAACGGGAACACAAAGCTACTGATCATAATTAAATATTAACGGGAACACTAATATATTGATCAATATATTGAATATTAACGGAAACACAAAGTTACTAATCAAATTTTGAATATTAACGGGAACATTAAGTTACCGATAATTTTTTAACTATGAAATAGAATATCAAGTTACTGATAAAAATATTAAATATTAACAGAAATAAGTAGTTACTGATCAAAATTTTGTTGAGTTAGTTGTATAAGTCTCGGTTTTATTTTTATACTTTAAACATCTTTCTTTATAATATTGAATTTTGCATAATATCAATATTGAACAAAATAATCAAGTACCAACAGTACGCACGGGTATCACACTAGTTAATAGAATTAAATTAATACAAACTTTCCTTTTATAGCAACAATAAAAAAAAAAAAGAATGTATGAGAGATTGACAATTGCCAAACTTGTCAAAGATCTCATCTTAATTTTTTTCTATTGTATAATATCGATAAACTAATTTGGTTTATTAATGTCATTAATGTAAATATTATGATTTAGAGTTCCTAACTATTGAAATCATCGATTTTATTTTCTTATTATAAAATACAATAAATGTATAGAAACAATTTAGGATCGATAAAATAATTTGATTTATTATTGCCACATATTATGATTTAAAATTTTATTATTAAAATATATTTTTGAAATAAATCAAAATTTAATTTAAACCATTTGAATGAATTAATTACGTGAAAGAACAATAAAAAATTTAAAAATTCCAATTTTAAGTGACAAAGCCAAATGCTAAACACGTAAAATAACACCGTTATAATCTATATTAATTTCATGACATTGTATCACCGTTAACATTGTATTACTATTATAGTCTATATTTCATGAGTTCAAAAGGGTTAAGAGAACAAATTATTCTTTACAAAAAATTTCATGACCAAATTTTAGAATGCAATTAGTTGGGGGATTAACCGATAAAATTATTAGCTACAAAAAATTTCATTATAACCTACCAAATTTTACACATCTTATTTTTATAGTCTGTTTTTCATGACATCGTAATCAAAGAGGTATAAAATCAACTTGTGTTAACCGAATTAGGGGAGAATAATCTATATTCTGTCTTGCAACTCCCATTGGGATGGGACTCCAAATTGCACATAGTGTTTTTGAATGTTTTCATCTCAAAAGGTTTGGTCACCATCCATCAATATCTCTCAAAAGTTTGGTCACCATCCATTAATATCTCGCTCTCGCTTCAACAGATGCACAAATACAATCCAATTATGTTCGTTAATCTATATTAGTTAAGTATATAATTTTCAATTTGTACCTTATTCTCTACCAAAGAAAAGTCCTGGACTTCCGGCAACCTCCTTAGGTAGACATAATCACTTTAGTTTTCCATCCAAGAGAGCTAAAAACATTGAAAACAAAAATCAAAACTCAAAATTATGAGTGCGATTCAGAATCTTGTTCCTATTTATATATGTTTATACAATAGAATTTGATACAAAATATCTGGAAAATTGTTGTGATGTATGCTAGAGGGATTATGATTCAAACTTTGAGATCAAAATAGAGTAAGAAAGTGATTGAAAGGGAATGAGAAACTGAGAAAGAGAACGTATCTTAGAGGGATGACGACGGCAGAACCTAGACGGGGCGGGGTGGTTGATTAGAGTTTATGTGGTTTTTTTTTTATTTCGTAGAAGAGTAGATTATAGAAGGAATTAAGAAGAAAGAAGAGAGATAGTTTTTTTTAATGTGAAGAGGAAGTGAAGAAGACAAAGGAGTTTAAATTTTTTCACTTCTCCCAACAAACCTGTTTGGGTTCCCAATTGATATCAATGACTTTACATTTTTCAAACAAACTATTGAGTTCGTGTTCATAACAATTTTTTTTTTTTTGCATTTTTATTTTTATTTATTTAATTTAAAATAATTAATAATTAATAGAATTAAAGTAATACAAACTTTCCTTCTATAGCAACAATAAAAAAAGAATGCACGAGAGATTGACACTTGGCAAACTTGTCAAATATCTCATCTTGTTTTTCTATTGTATGATATTGCACGGGTTAAAATTTTCTTAAGAAAAAAAATATATTTTAGAACTACTTATAATTTACAAATAAAGTTATAATATAGTGTTGTTTAAAAATGTATAAAAAATATAACAATAATATCAAATTTATATTTTTATAAGAAACTTGTGTATTCACCCATCATAATTGTCTCATGATTTTTGACAAAAACAAATATTCTTATCAATTATTTTAATATAAATGTTAATGTTTTATTATAAAAAAAATAATAGTTTTTCAAGTCAATTTTATTTTATCTTGTATCAAGTCATAATATCATATACTCCCACATTCCAAAATAAGTATAATTCTATTAAGTATAATATCATATACTCCCCCGTTCCAAAATAAGTATAATTCTATTAAGTATATTATATTTTTTTATTTAAGAGAAATTATACTTAATAGATTAGATTAATTATTATAGAAGTGGGAAAATAATTTACATTCTAACTCAAAAATAAATTTTAAAATCCAAAATAAAATTGGATGAATTCATTAAAGTTTTAAATGTATAGCATAAAAAATGACTTAACCTACCGTCACGTTTTCAAAAATTCATTTTTAATTAATTTATAATAAATATTTATTTAACTATTTGATCCGTTTAATAATAGGTTTTTATTTATAAACCATTCATTTGTACTAAATTTTAAATTTAGTAGATTTTTCGAATTATAATTTAAATTAGAATTATAAATTTTATTGTAACTTTTTCTTCTTAATGTCTAATTTCATTCCTTTAATAAATCTAAAACGTTATTTTTATTTTATCACAACATTAATTTTTATTAATGCATATTAGTCATACAAAATTTTTATATCAAAAAATCACATTTATATAAAAAAATCAAAGTAAAAATATATATAAGTATAACCAATATTATATATTTTATAAAAATATAATAAAGAACACTTTATTATATATTTTGATTTTTTTATGTACTGGCCAACAAAAAAATCAAGTTATATAATACCATAATTATTTTTTGGATAATGCTAACATGTGACCTAAGGAGACATGTTAACACCTAAATAAAGAAAATAGGTTTCTTTCTTAACATTTGCACATGTTAACATTACCCTTATATAGTTATTTCTTTAAATATACATTAAATATACATTTTAAATATAGTACTATAGTTATTTTCTTAAAATACGCATTAAAAAAACTAAACTCACTTGTATAAATATTCAAAAAGTTAATGCATGTAATTAATATATTAAAACAATAATTAAAAATTAAAATCTTTTGTGATGTAATTTATAATTAATAAGTTTGTTATTATAAAATATAACAGATATAGAAATTGTCTCTGATCAATAAACTAATTTGATTTATTAATGTCACTAAAGTAAATATTATGATTTAGAGTTCCTAATTATTGAAATCATCAACTTTATTTTCTTAATATAAAATACAATAAATGTATAGAAACAATCTAGGATCGATAACACAATTTGATTTATTATTGTCAAATATTATGATTTAAAATTTTATTATTAAAATATATTATTGAAATAAATCAAAATTTAATTTAAACCATTTAAAAAATAATTACAAGAAAGAACAACCAAAATTTAAAAATTCCAATTTTAAGTTACAAAGCCAAATGCTAAACACATAAAAATTTTCATGATAGTCAATATTTCATGAGTTGAAAAGGATTAACAGGCCAAATTATTCTCCACAAATTTTTTTTATTATAACAGACCAAATTACACATCTTATTTTTATAGTCTGTTTTCATGACATCGTAGACATCGTAATCAAAGGGTATAAAATCAAATTCTCGTTGTATCTGGCTTCAGGTTGGATTTGGCTTCAGGTTTGACATAATCCCTTTAGTTTTCCCCTGAGCTAAAAACATTCAAAACAAAAATCAAAACTCAAAATTAGGAGTGTTCCTATTTATATATGTTTATACAATAGAATTAGATACAAAATATCTGAAAAATTGTTGTGATGTATGCTAGAGGGATTAGGATTCAAACTTTCATATTGGAATAGAGTTTATGCGGTGTTTTTATTTTATAGAAAAGGAGATTATGGAAGGAATTAAGAAGAAAGAAGAGAGATAGTTTTTTAATGTGAAGAGGAAGTGAAGAAGACAACGGGTTTAAATTTTTTCGCTTCTCCCAACTCACCTATTTGAGTTCCCAATTGATATCAATGACTCTACCGTTTTCAAACAAACTATTGAGTTGCCAAATCATACATGATTTAACGTGTTCACAAAAAAAAATTGCATTTTTATTAATATTTATTTAATTTCAAATAATTAATAATTAATAGAATTAAAGTAATACAAACTTTTCTTTTATAGCAACAATAAAAAAAAAAAAAGAGAATGCATGAGAGATTGACACTTGGCAAACTTGTTGAAGATCTCATCTTGATTTTTTCTATTGTATGATATTTAGACCCGTGAAAGGAACGGGTTAAAATTTTCTTAAGTAAAAAAATATATTTTAGAACTACTTATAATTTACAAATAAAGTTATAATACAGTGTCATGTTTAAAAATGTATAAAAAATATAAAAATAATATCAAATTTATATTTTCATAAGAAACATGTCTATTCGCCCATCATAATTGTCTCATGATTTTTGATAAAAACAAATATTGTATCAATTATTTTAATATAAATGTTAACATTTTATCATAACAAAAAAAACTAGTTTTTCAAGTCAAATTTATTTTATCTTGTATCGTGTCATAATATCATATACTCCCCCTTTCTAAAATAAGTATAATATCATATACTCCCCGTTCCAAAATAAGTGTAATTCGATTAAGTATATAATATTTTTTTATTTAAGAGAAATCATACTTAATAGATTAGATTAATTATTATAGAAGTGGGAAAATAATTTACACTCTTATTCAAAAACAAATTTTAAAGTCAAAGATAAAATTGGATGAATTCATTAAAATTTTAAATGTATAGCATAAAAAATGATTTAACCTACCATCATGTTTTCAAAAATTCATTTTTAATTAATTTATAATAAATATTTATTTAACTATTTGATGTGTTTAATAATAGATTTTTATTTATAAACCATTTATTTGTACTAAATTTTAAATTTAAAAGAATTTTCCAATTATAATTTAAATTAGAATTATAAATTTTATTGTAACTTTTTTCTTTTTAATGTATAATTTCATTCCTTTAATAAATCTAAAACGTTATTTTCATTTTATCACAACATTAATTTTTATTAATGCATATTAATCATACAAAATTGTTATATCAAAAAATCACTTTTATATAAAAAAAATGAAAGTAAAAATATATATAAGTAGAACCAATATTATATATTTTATAAAAATATAATAAAGAACATTTTATTATATATTTTGATTATTTTATGTACTGGCCAAAAAAAAAAAATAAAGTTATATCATACTATAATTATTTTTTGGGTAAAGAAAATAGGTTTCTTTCTTAACATATGCCGCACATGTTAGCATTACCCTTATTATTTAAAGATAGTAGTATAGTTATTTCTTTAAATATACATTTTAAATATAGTACTATAGTTATTTCCTTAAAATACACATTAAAAAAATTGAACTCACTTGTATAAATATTCAAAAAGTTAATGCATGTAATTAATATATTAAAACAATAATTAAAAATTAAAATCTTTTGTGAGGTAATTTATAATTAATAAGTTTGTTATTATAAAATATATCAAATATAGAAATAGTCTATAATCAATAAACTAATTTAATTTACTAATGTCATTAAAGTGAATATTATGAATGTACAGAAACAATCTAGGATTGATAAAACAATTTGATTTATTATTGTCAAATATTATGATTTAAAATTTTATTATTAAAATATATTATTGAAATAAATCAAAATTTAATTTAAACCATTTGAATGAGTTAATTACATGAAAGAACAACCAAAATTTTTTAAAAAAATTCATGACATTGTATTACTGTTATAGTCTATATTTAATGAGTTGAAAAGATTAAGAGACAGAATTATTGTCTACAAAAAATTTCATTATAACAGATCAAATTTTACACATCTTTATTTTATAGTTTGTTTTTCATGACATCCTAATCAAACAGAGAAAGGGGTATAAGATCAACTTAACATAGAATTCAATTAGTTGGGATTAACCGACCAAATTATTCTCTACAAAAAAATTTCATTATAACATACCAAATTTTACACATCTTATTTTTTTAGTCTATTTTTCATGAAATCGTAATCAAAGGGGTATAAAATCAACTTGTGTTAACAGAGAATTCAATTAGTTGGCTTTAAGGGGAGGATAATCTATATTCTGACTTGCAACTCCCATTGGCATGGGACTCCAAGTTGCACATAGTGTCTTTGAATCTTATTCTCTACCAAAGAAAAGTCCTGGACTTCCAACAACATCGTTGCATCCTTATATTCTCCAAGGACATAATCCCTTTAATTTTCCCTCCAAGAGAGCTAAAAACATTCAAAACAAAAATCAAAACTCAAAATTAGGAGTGCGATTGAGAATCTTATTACTATTTATATATGTTTATACAATAGAATATGATACAAAATATCTGGAAAATTATTGTGATGTATGTTAAAGGGATTATGATACAAACTTTGAGATTAGAATAGAGTAAGAAAGTGATTGAAAGGGAAGGAGAAACTGATAAAGAGAACTATCTTAGAGGGATTACGACGACAGAACGTAGACGGTGGTTGTTGATTAGAGTTTATGTGGTGTTTTTTATTTTGTAGAAGAGGAGATTATGGAAGGAATTAAGAAGAAAGAAGAGAGATAGTTTTTAATGTGAAGAGGAAGTGAAGAAGACAAAGGGGTTTAAATTTTTTCGCTTCTCCCAACTCACCTGTTTAGGACGAGTCAGAATTTGAAACTTCTGAAGAGGAGTCAGAAGTTGAAACTTTCGAAGAGGAGTCAGAAGTTGAAACTTCCGAAGAGGAGTCAGCAGTTGAAACTTCTGAAGAGGAGTCAGAAGTTGAAACTTCTGAAGAGGAGTCTGAAATTGAAACTTCTAAAAAGGAGTAAGAAGTTATAACTTATGAAGTGGAGTCAGAAGTTGAAACATCTAAAATGGAGTCAGAAGTTGAAACTTCTGAAGAGGAGTCAGAAGTTGAAACATCTGAAGTGGTGTCAGAAGTTGAAACTTCTGAAGAGGAGTCAGAAATTGTAAGAAATTATATTTCTGTAAATTAATGTTTGTTATTGTAAATAAATGTTTTTTATAAATAAATGTACTAGAACATTTTTTTTTTGAAAAAAAAATTATATTTTCGGAAAAAAGTGAAATTAAATATTGGATTGTTTGACAAATTGTATAAGTCAATGACTTTTTCCCCAATTGTATAAGTCCATGAACTTGCTTAATTCATCCAAAGTTGTTAACATGAACACCAAATATTGAATAATTAAGTGTTGTTTTAATGTTTTTAAATTATAATATTAAAGAATATGTAAATAAAAAATTTAGCATTTGTATTTTTTATCCAACACGGTCATCATAGTCATAAGAGCTATAATGGGAATTATCATTCATTTTTAGTTCATTTAAGTGTTCATTCATGTGCATTTAAAAATGGATTTTTTTTTAAGTTTATATTATAAAAAGCTTCTGTTTGTATAGAGGATTTATAATACAACGTGGAGATAACTAAAATATTTTATAGAATTGAAATCTTTCATATATTTACCGTCATGCAATTCAGTGGTTAACGAATTTTAGTTTAGAACAATTCATCTTCATATGTAAAAAAAACTTGAGAGAAATAAAATATAAAAAAGACAAAAAGAAGTTTCACGGTTTGTTCTCCATTCATAAATTAATTTTAAACATAAATTGATTGAAATATTAAAGTTTAAAGCTTTAACGGGTCAAGTTTGTTCAATATGTGAAAATATATTTTTTTGTCAATAATTTATAAATCATGTATATTGAACAATTTTTGTATTTGTTTTTCTTTTAAAGTAATAAATTGGTTAAATAATCTTGTCTTTTAATTTTTTTTCATTCTTACTACATTTTAGAAACAATGCGCGTAATATACAAATATTTGTACAAACGCACGAGTTCCAAACCAGAATGAACTCACTGATTGTTACATTTTTTTATACAATTAAAAAAGATAAAATTAAATATATTTAATAGAATGTATGAAACCAAACACAGACAAATATTTATTTATGTTACTAATTTTTATTTATACAAATATCTATTACTCCTGAATTTATACAAGTTTCGCCGAGGATGGCCTCACTGAAGGACGCTTAAGCTGCAGTTGAAGAAGGTCATACTGTTTGGGGTCAGCTCCCTGGTCTTCCTTTCAAATCTGACAAGACTGGTTTAGGCTTCACCACCAAAGGTCAGAAGATGATAAGCCGCGAACATGTCGGCAAACTTCCCATCCGCATCATCCAGAATGGAGTCCATGCCATAGAAGACGACGACAGCGACATCGACATCAGCAACTGGATTTTCCTAACTCCAGATAACGGACTCAACAATTGGAAGACCGAAGACGTCATACCAATCTCCTTTAGACAGGAGTAATTGCTTTTTGTTTTCTATTATGCTTTTCATTCTTTATTTATGTTCAGACAATAAACTTAAAACCTAGTGTCTTGCCCAGGGCATCACGGCTCGTTTGTGAGGGTTATTATTTGTCATTTGCATATTTTCATTCAATAAAATCATTGGACTTTTGCATTTAAATACTGCTTCCTTTCTTTTTCTTTTACTTTACTACCCCTTCAAAAGCTATGTGTTCTTACACACACCCACGTGATACACTGCAGATTCACTTTGAATCTCGTTGATAATAGCTTTGCTATTGCTAAATATGACTTCAATAATCCGATCTACCAAGCCGAAGACGGAGGTGATGAAGATTATGAAGTTCCAGGAGAACTTGTCAGACTACTACAACAAGAAGAACAAGTTATACAGCCACACGAAGGGCCAGTCGAGATTGTGAATCTAGGTACTAACAAAGATACAAAAGAAATCAAAATAGGAGCAGGTCTTGAGAACAGTATCAAAGAGAGATTGGTCCAGATGCTACGAAACTATATCAAGGTTTTCGCTTGGTCCTACGAAGACATGTCAGGTCTAGACATTGATATTGTGATACACCGACTACCGACAAAAGAAGGCTTTCTCCCTGTGAAGCAGAAGGTTCGTCGTATGCATCCTGAGATGTCTGAGAAGATCAAAGCCGAAGTTATGAAACAGTTCAACGCCGGTTTCCTAGCCGTTACTTCTTATCCACAGTGGGTTGCAAACTTGGGACCCGTACCTAAGAAAGATGACAAAGTACGAATGTGTGTGGATTACAGAGATCTGAACAGAGTGAGTCTGAAAGACGATTTTCCACTTCCTCATTTTGATGTTCTTGTCGACAACACCGCTCAACACAAGGTTTTCTCTTTCATGGATGGTTTTTCCGGTTACAACCAGATCAAAATGGCTCCTGAAGACATGGAAAAGACTACTTTTGTTACATAGTGGGGCACATTCTGCTACAAGGTCATGCCGTTCGGTCTGAAGAACGCTTGCGCCACATATCAACGTGCCATGGTAGCTTTGTTTCATGACATGATCCATCACGAGATAGAGGTCTACGTCGTCGACACGATAGCTCGATCACAGACTGAAGAAGAACATCTTGATCATCTGCGAAAACTGTTCGACAGGTTGAAGAAGTACATACTAAGACTCAATCCCAACAAATGCACCTTTGGAGTCAGATCCTGTAAACTCTTAGGGTTCGTAGTCAGTGGTAAAGGTATTGAAGTTGACCCCGCCAAGGTTAAAGCTATCCAAGAAATGTCATCGCCTCGCACCGAGAAAAAAGTCAGAGGTTTCTTGGGTCGATTGAACTACATTGCCAGGTTCATTGCACATCTAACCGCTACTTGTGAGCCAATCTTCAAGTTACTGAAGAAAGATCAAGTAGTGGAATGGAACGATGATTTCCAAACAGCTTTTGACAAAATCAAGGAATATCTATAGAATCCTCCTATCCTGATGCAACCTGCCAAAGAAAGACCTCTTATCATGTACTTAACAGTATTAGAGAACTCAATGGGGTGTGTGTTGGGGAAACATGACGAGTCTGGTCGAAAAGAGTATGCAATATACTACCTTAGCAAAAAGTTTACCGACTGTGAAACAAGATACTCACAGCTCGAGAAAACTTGCAGCGCTTTGATTTGGGTTGCTCGCCGACTAAGATAGTATATGTTGACTCACATGACCTTGTTGATCTCCAAGATGGATTCGATAAAATACATATTCAAGAAACCTTCTCTCTCCGGAAGAATAGAAAGATGGAAAATGATCTTGACCGAATACGACATCCAATATACTACTCAGAAAGCGATCAAAGGAAGTGTAGTAGTTGATCATTTGGCTCATCAAGCCGTAGATGACTATCAGTCTATGCAGTTCGAGTTTCCTGACGAAGATGTTTTGCTAGTCACTGATTGCGAAGAACCAGGACCGGACGAAGGACCTAAACCAGGATCTTGATGGATCTTGGTCTTTGATGGAGCCTTAAACTCATTTGGCAATGGCATTGGCTCCATTATTACGTCTCCTACCGGCAGGCACACGCCTTTCACCGCCAGACTTTGTTTCAGTTGCACCAACAACATGGTCGAATATGAAGCGTGCATCATGGGTATTAAAGCGGCTATTGACTTAAGAATCAAATTCTTGCAAGTGTAGCGAGACTCAGCTTTGGTGATTAGCCAGATTAAAGGCGAGTTGGATACGAAACATCCGAATCTCATTCTGTATCGAGAGCATGTTTTAAGCCTGATCCCTTACTTCGAAGAAATCACTTTCGATCACATTCCACGAGAAGAGAATCAGTTAGCAGACGCACTAGCTACTATGTCATCTATGTTCAAGGTCAGATGGGACAACGAGGCTCCCAAATAACCATCAAAAAGTTTGACGAACCAGCATACTGTTGTGAACTTGATACAGAAGAGAAACCTTGGTTCTACGAGGTGAAGAGGTATCTCGAGACTCAGGAATATCCCGTAGGGGCATCTATCAATGACAAGAAATTCTTAAGAAGATTTGCATCCAAATTCTTTCTCAATAAGGGCATCCTGGCGGACCAAAAAGGTTCGGGAAAAATTAAGGATATATACAAAAAAGTGTACACCCGGCAAGTCGAAAACTTGCAAAGGCGGCTTGGGCAAAAAAGGGTATCCTGGTAGACTGAAAACCCGAAAGGGCGGTCTAGGCAAAAGTTAGGGATTTAAGCGTACAACTATGTCTCGTTCAGATCACCTACTTATAGACTACACTACTATCAGCTTCAAGATTCAAATGGCAAAAATCAATTCACTCACTTTCTACTGACAGCAAGGAGATGAGATATTCGAAATATATGAGCAATAACATAGTTGAAACTCGACGAGATTATTTCCGCATAACTTTTACTCTTATTCGTCTCTTGTATACAAACTGCTTGGCTATACGCCACTTTTCAAAATCAATGCAAATTCCTTTTACAGTGTTAATATTTTATTGTTTTTTGCATAAAGTCCAATGATTGCTTTGAATGATTATATGCATCTAACGTTAAACACTCGTTCACAAACATATGAAAGCAAACGAACAAAAGTAATTACTACAAACTCTAGGAATTGAGATGACAACTAAAGTCACCAACGCATCCCCCACAGAGTCACTTTCAAAGAGTTACTTTCATAAGAGTACAATCCCCACAGAGCCATCGCTCCCTCCACAAGGATAAACCTTCTCCGATGAAGTACTAATCTCCTCCCAGCAAGTATTCCAATACTTCAATTCTATCACGTTAGTCCCTGAGCAGTGATCCTATCAATTTCATCACGTTAGTCCCCGAGCAGTGATCCTATCAAACTTATCTACCTTCTCAAGTTATCACATTACATTGGTCCCCGAGCGGTAACACATAAACCAATTACGTCAGTAACCTGTTATTCCATATCACATCATTCCCCAACATGGTATATACACAAAGATATTCATCCCCAGCGGAGTACTTCCCGACGATTATCATTCCCCAGCAGCAGCAGTATCTAGACTCGAAACTTGGTCAGATAGTGCATCGGAGGAACCTACATCTCTCTTATTCCCCAGACAGAGGTTTCAACAAACTTCAGATTCATCGCCTCAAAGGATTCTTCGAGCCTCGTCAGCTTTAGCGTCCCTATCAACTTTACCACGTTACATCAGTCTCCGAGCAGTAACCGAATATTCCTCAGCAAGATCTACGTGTAAGATCCCTAGCCGAGTATCTCTTGATCGTTGCTACCCTTCCAACGACATTAATATCCAGACTCGAAACTTGGTCAGATAGTGCATCGGAGGAATAAAAAACATCTCTTTTCCCCCTCCGAGATAGGGTTTGCAACAACCCTATCCCCAAGCGAGCATCAGAAATCTCCAACAGGACATTCCCATTTTCTTCAAGATGGATATGTTTTGAAATACATCTGCATTCATACATCTATATTCATATAGCCGCATCATAATATTGCCATACATCCGCATGCATCATAATCTGCATAGAACTAACCATATCCTGTCAAGATTTATTTCCCCAGTAGGTAAAAGCTATTTTCCAAACGAAAGGTCAAAGATTAATACCCGAGACAAGATGGGAGAACTATCTAAACGATCATGAAAATTATTTTTCAAACAAAAGGTCAAAGATTAATACCTGAAATAAGACGTGAGAACTATCTGAACGACCATGAAAAGTCACTTCCAGACAACTGGTCAAAGATTATTGCCCGAAACAAGACGGGAAACCTATCTGAAAACCATACAAATCGTCTCCAGGTAGCATCTATTGGATTACCACCCAAAACAAGACGGGAAAGCTATCCACATCCTGCCGAATATCCACCTCGAGAATAGCCAAGACGAAGGTTTATTCTAACTCTCTCTTATTATCAACCACCCCATATGGCATCTTTAAGCCCATCTCCGACTACTTGTCAACATCTCTCCATCTTCAGAATGCTGCATATTTGGTTAAAAATCAATACATACCAATAACCTCATTCAAAGACGAGCGTGAAGTCTAACGTACAACTCACTCCCCCAACATTAGTTTCCCTGGATGGCATCTTTAAGCCCATCTCCGTCGCCTCTTATGCTCAAAAGACACCTACTGAGTCTAGCGTACAACTCAGTGTTCTCCGATGGTATCTTAAGCCCATCTCCATTGACAAATACAGAGTCTAGCGTACGACTCACTCTCCAGCTCAGCTTCTCCAAATGGCATCTATAAGCCCATTCCAGCGCATCATCAACCAACAGCGAGTGCAAATTTTCAGATGTACTCGAGTGTTCAATCATCTTCTACCTTCAGGTCACAAAAGGCAAGCATGCCAATCTAACCCTTCCAGTACAAGAAGATTGAACAGGGGAAACTGTTATACCCCAAAATTTTCCCTCCCACTTCTCAAGGCAACTCACATATCGATACTCAAGGATTTCACAAGGGTTAACCAGACAAACCCTCTTCTAAGCAATCAAACCCAAACTAGGGTCTGGCCATTCTCAAGTCAAGGTGGGCCTCCCATGCTTCAAGTGGTCACTATACCTCATCATATGCTTCAAAGAATCACAATGTCAAGTTTCAAGCCTTACAAGACAAGTTTGCTCAGACAATTGCTCAAATGGTTGAAAATCAGCTGTATTGGACAAAAGTCAACTGTGGTCAACATACAATCAAACTTCATAATTTTTGGTCAACACCAATATTTTGAAGTAATATTCATCATTTGATCAAGGGTTGATCATGATTCCTCAAGAAAAGTCAAGATTTGAGGAAGATTGTCAAAGTTTCTAAATTAGGGTTTTTCAGACAAAAGTCAACAGAACTTTGACCAAGCATAACTTTCACATACTTTATCAGAAATATTTACACCACAACTCATTTGAAGAGAATTCAATTCTCTACAACTTCATGTCTCACAATCTTGGGAAGATAATGCTTCATTTGGAATTTATGGATCAAAACATTACAGGTCCATTTAAAAGTCAACAAAAAGTCATCTTTTTGAAAAGAAGTGTTCATGAGCATGGAAACTCCAATGAAGATGAAACCAAAAAGTCTGTTTAGAAGACACCTTAAGCTTTCTAAAAAGTCCAAGAACACCCAAAATGTTAAAAATTGAGCAAGATACACATTGTGCAAGTTGAGCATTTTTGAGGAGGTGCACAAAGAGAAATACTTGACAAAAGCAAATATTTTTCAAATGGGCTTATACTTTTATGATCCAAACTAGATCTTAACATTATCCATGGTCTCGATGCTCCTTGCCACGCCTCTTTTCCAATTTATTTAAATTATTTTGAATTTAAAGCATTAAATTCAATTTTAAATTAAATAAAATACAAAGGCAAGGTCTAAGACAAGTTGGGCTTGGTTTCTACTTATCTTGAGGTCCAAGATAGCCCGTGCAAGCTGTATAACTCGTGCAAGAAGCCATAAAGAAGAAAAAATACACTTTTGGAAAGATTTGGTGAATATTGACAAGAGAATATTTGTGCATTCAAGAGAGGATATTTTCTCATTATTTCTGATCAAATCTCATGCTCTATATATACATGATAAATTCACAAGCACAAGGGACGAAACCCTAGCCTCAAACAGAAACCCTAATCTCTCAAAAAATTTCATAAACTTTCAAAATTCGTATCCAAATCTCCAGCCATTCCCAAGGCGATTTGAGCATCCCATCATTCTCCTGAACATTCCAGGAGTTGATCCCGGCCTTTACACGATCCTAAAGCACCCAAAAATCGCGTCCCTAAGTGCACCGGTTTGGTTTGAAAAATCATCCCGCTGGAGAAGATGATCGGAATTAGGTTTTCGGCGAGGACCTTTGCGTGGAAATGTTGACTCCCAGTGTGGCTTCGTGTGATTGGTTGATTCAAATGTACAGGGACCCATACACGTGTTTGGCTTTTAGCTTGATTTTCAAGAACAAATCTTGCACATATATTAATCCATGTAAATTAATTCATGGATGTATCACTGCCCCAGTGGTTAACCTTGCACGCATTAAGTCACTCGCTTCCAAAGGCACGGGTTCGAACCCTGCCTTTTACCATAGTTTCTAAATTTTGTACTGAGTTTCAGGTTCTAGAAGCACGCTCTCCAGAAGTCACGCCCCAGAAGCTCCAGCTTCTGGGTCCTTTCCAGCAACAGAAGTGCCTATTTCTGGTCCCTTCAGAGGCAGATACATCCAAAAGCTCCAGCTTCTGGACCCCATCACAAGATGCCACGCCCAAAAGTGCCTACTTCTGGATCCGTCTCCAGCAGAAACCCCAGAAATTCCAATTTTTGGGCACCTCCAAGCCAGAAATGCCTACTTCTGGGCGCCTCCAACGCAGAAACCCCAGAAGTTCCAACTTCTAGGTGCCTCCAGCAAGGGATTGCCCAGAAGCTCCAGCTTCTGGGAGCGTTTCTTCCAGAAGCGCTTCTGCATCTTTTTTTCCATTTATCTTTTCCATATTTTTATTAATTTCATAATTAATTAAAATTAATAAATTAGGTTAAACAATTAGGATTAATTAGACAACTTCCACTAATTTTTTCTCTTGTTTTAATTAATTAATTTAGGGTTAGAATTAACTAATATTTTCTCTAAAATTAATTAAAATCAATTAGACTTAGGATTAAAAAAAGTCAAAAAATATTAGGATTAGTTTTCTATTCCGTTATTTATTTTCTCGCATCTTTTCCAATATTATGTAACTGCTCATGGGATGTAATAGTTTAATTAGGTTTACTTTCCGCACTTCTCAATTATGTAACTGCCCCAAAGCCATGTAATAGCGTAGGATTTACTTTCCGCACTTTACTTTCCGCAATTTACTTTCCGCACCCTATAAAATGCTAGTAAAGTAGGTGTGTATGGCAAGATAAAAACAACATAGATCACTTCTAAATACAAGATAAATTATCTGAATTTAACACACTCTCTTCACACATGCACCCCCTAGGTTATTCTCTCTCGTTGCCTTTCGAATACATTGGTCAAGTCCCTCGAACGTAGAGGTATCCTAGCACAAGTTGCCTACGAAACATATCATCATAGTCCCTTCGATACAAAGATCATAGTCCCTCGATGTTGCCTACGAATACATGATCTCGTCCCTCGATTGTTGCCTATAAAAAGTGATGATCGTCCCTACGAATGTGCTAGGATACTCCTACAAGTTGCCTTCTATGACCATAACGAATGTCCCTTCGAATGTCTTTTTACATCCAACGAATAGGGTTACCTACCAACTAATGGTATGGATAGCACTATTCTAAAGGAAAGTAAAATAACACAGAAACGACCGTTCTGAGTAGGTAATAGACTCCTAATTGCTTGCTCTCTCAAAACGCTTTTTACACCTCACACTTTTACAAAGTTAAAACACTTTTCCAAAACGAAATATTTCCGAACACTTCGTATACATTCTAGCGTGAATCATTACGAAGTCAAAACGAAATGCATTTTCAAAAACATTTTCAAACACACACACAGAAAGCAAATTTTAAAGTGAGCTAAAGCAATAAGAGCCCGTAGATAACTACGGATGGAAAGGGTGCTAATACTTTCCCTTTTCATAATCATCTCCCTTACTCAGAATCTAACGAAGGTATTTTCCTGTTCTTTTCACCTTCCCTTAATTGGATAAAAGAAAAGCCGGTGGAGACTCTTGCTATCCGCAACATTTGTGATCAAACGCAAAACAATCCAAAGTCAGTTATCCCACCGTGTTACACTTATCATCATGATACAAAAATTATTTACTTACACCACAAGGATGGATGTTTAACAGAATGAACCGAAACCAATCTTTAGCAATCGACAAGAGTGTTTCCGGATTTATGGGTTGATAGGGAAAGTGAGAGTAAAAAAGAAACAACATTTTAACTTTGGGAGTTTGCCTGATAGATTCATCACCAATAGTAACACCCTCCCAAGGACAATCAATGGCTTGAGCAATTGTATCAACAAAAATAGAGACTGGGAACCCATAGATTTTGGATTATATAAGGAGACCATCAAGACTAACACGATCATTTATCCAAAAATACATTACAAGATGTCGATAAATGGGTCCATGAAGCATAGCTAGATTGTTATTCAAGCTTTGAAAATGAATGCCGATATGGAATTTTTACCCAACACCCAGAATTTTTGGTTTCTTTTCTACGATGACATCTAGGAGATCATCATTGCCATGAAAATTTTTTGGGTTCGGGTTGAGAGACATGTTGATATCGTTTGAAGAAACAAAAAAAAAGAGGAAGGGACTTAGGTGGAAAAGTGATAAGGACTAAGGAAGGTATAAAGAGTGGTAGATTTACAAGAAAGAGAGAACACATATAGGATATGTCATGCAAACATAATTAATGAAGGGTGTATTAGTAAATCTTGAGCAGCACAAATAGAGAAGAGAGTGTGTCAATGATGTCTAAGAATGCATACAAACCAAATGCAATTTCCAAGAAGATTTGAGAGACAATTTACGGACAAGGAATTTATTAAGAGATAATTTTCAAGATAAATGACAAGGCACAATTTAGATTGGAATCAAACAGGAAAAATTATTGGATAGGCGGCTAGAGCATAGAAAATGGAAAAAAATAAACAATTATTTAGTAAAAGATAGAAAAAGGTTAGAAAGCCTGACCAATATTTTTAAGAAGATATGATTGTCTTCTCTATTTCTTAGACACGGTTCTGAATGTTTGTTTTCTTGATGAATCTAGAGGTCCTCAAGTTGACTTTTCATCCAGAGCATCCGGGTCTACAGAGTGACGCTAAGATACTTACAACTTTTGCAGTTGAGAGTGAAATGGTTGACTTATCTTTTACTTGACCAGGAGATGTGTTTTCTTCCCAAAAACTGACAGTTTCTAGAAGTAATCTTGCGTTTTATCCTGTCACCTGCATAATCTGCATCACAGAATCCATAAAGGTTTTGCTCTAATGGTTTTACATGCATTAGGACAAGGTCAGGTGTACCCTTCAAATATTTAAGTATTCTCTTAACAACAATTAAGTGAGTTTCCCTAGGATCTGACTGAAACCGAGCACATAGGAAAACACTATACAGAATGTCTGGTCGTGAAGGTGTAAGATAGAGAATAGATGCAATAATACCATAAAATAGCTTATGACAAACCTTTTTTTTACCTTCTTCATCTTTTTCCAGAATGCATGTAGGATGCATTGGCGTTTTAGTAGGTTTACTTTCTAACATAACAAACTTTTTCAGAATCTCTAGAATATAGTTTCCCTGATGAATATAGGTAGCTTCTGGTGCTTGATTAATTTGAATCCCCAAAAGGTACTTCTTGTTGACTGTAACCCTAAGCAACCAGTCGTGCCTTGTTTTTGATGACTTCACATTTCTGCCTATAACATGAACTCCCTTGGGCTTGGGTACTAGATCCCAGACATTGTTTCTGGAGAATTAGTTAAGTTCTTCTTGAATTACTAGAATCCATTCATTATCTTGAAGAGCTTCTGTACAGGAAATTGGTTCAATTAGAGATACCAATCCTAAAATAGTTTTTTCGAATTGCTTGAAGGTGGATCTTATTCTGGCAGGTTCTGTCTTTTCTGAATGGTTGAAGTTTCAGGTGGTTCTAATGAGTCATCATTTTTGTTTCTTGTATTTGGAACTTCTTTAGAGTCTAGAAACTTTGTCTGATAAAATGAATAGATTCCATTTTATTCATTCTTTCCACACAACTTTCGAAGTTTTTCTCTTACTGGATCACTCTTACACGGTTAATTATTTTGATTACATAATGAATCAATAAAAGAACCATGCTATAATACCAATTGAAGTTAGAGAAAAACACAAGAAATGGGGTTTGATTGTGTTTTACAAAAATATTTGATTTTCTTTTATTTTGTGACTAATTGTAGAAGCCTTTCAGTGAGCAAGGAAAACTAGAAGGTAAAGAACACATTCATTTCGTAAAAGTTTACCTTCTCTTGTCCACCTTTCTCAGGTGATTTTGCCTTCAAAAAGGACTTAACCCACTAATCTTAAAAGATTACAACAACCTCTAAGAGTCTAGAAAGACACCTTAGCCCTCTCAAGTATACAAACTAGAAAGTCACTTGAGGAAATATTGATTCTAAATAGAATCATTTTTCTGGAGATTACATGAGTGCTCTTCATAAAGCAAATTACTCCTATTTAGAGTACGTACTATTTTGACAAATTTTTTGAGCAACAACTCTTTTGCCTAAAACAATTTACATGAAGGTTTCTAAGAGATAACATAATCAGAGCAAAAAATCTTGTGTTTCGAATGTTTCTACAAGGTTGAATGTTGTGTATAAAGTAAAGAAACATCTTTTAGTCTTCTTTTCTTCATCTTCTACATTAAGCAAGCAATGAGCAACAACTCTTTTGCTTCTTTGTGATTCTGCCAAGATGTATATGATTTCGATTTTTTATTTTCATCTTGTGGAAGTTTTCCATACTCGTGGAAGATAATAGAAACAACAATTTTTAGATGTAGTCATGATGAACATTTTCATGCTTGCTGCTATTTGAAATGAAGTTGTGGTCTTCTTATATATGTTTTTGGAAAGATCCGTTCAAGAGAAAATGCATTTAATGAGTTATACCGATTCTTCACTTTTCTCCATTTTCCAAGGAATATAGTTGAGATAGGTTATGATTTCTTTTCATTGTAGCACGTGGCCTGGGTCATGATTGTCTTTTCTTGGACAATGTACCCTTAGTCTATTTTTCTGACTTGAGCGTTTATGTATAAAGCCTTTGATTTCTTCTAATGACGTGCTTTGTTTTTGAGGTATTAAGCTTTGAGATTAATCACTTTGTATTTGTTCTTCTGATGGTTAGCTAATGAGTAGTCAGAAACTACTTATACTGTTGTAGGTCAGAAACACCAAATTGTTTAAGGACAAGTCTTGTCTTCAGAACTATCAGCTTATCTAAAATATAAAGCTTTTGTATGATGTATGATTACTCCTTGATTCTTTATCTTCTCTCTAGAATGGGAGTGATAATGATTCAGAAAACGTTTCTTTGTCAAAGAGTTAGAATCCTTCTGATGGTGGATCATGTCTTCAGATGAAGAAGCATCAACTTATCTGAGAGACAACTTCGTTGTAAAAGGCTTTCTGATTCTAATATCTTTATATCTATTTTCTATTGACTTATTTTTTATTCTGATCCCCAACTTTTTGAGCTGCATTTATGTTGTTTAAGAACAAGCTCTTTAATAGAAACTCATTGAGATAATTTGCTTTGTTTATCCAGTTGAAAATCCGTAATTTATCCAGAATTCTAACATAACATTTGCACACTCAATAAAATCAATAGTATTAAAATTATTACTAACACAATATATGGTTGTTATCATCAAAATAAAGAATGATTAGAAACTTTTTGCTCTAATATTCATAATAATGTTGACAAAGTGGAAATTATATACATTTACCTATTAGCTAGTTGAATGGATATGGTATTAGAATACTACTTCACTCTTTTATTAGGGTTTAATAGTATCAAATTATCATATAAATGTGATATGTTTATAAATATATTTTATAATGTTATGAAAAACTAACATTCATTGTTATTAGATCCCGTAATAAACTCTACATTAGTATTTTAATGGCCGTAGAAATAAGATTTTTTTTAACTTGCTATATATTTTGTATTTCAATTAAATACAAATATTGTTTAAATGTGATATTATATTATCGAAAGAATTAAGTAAATTTGTATGGTAATTAATTAGCTCATGTAATGCATAGTTTTAACTAGTTATTTATTAAAGAGAATATAACTATTTAAGAAAATTTAACAGTTCTTGCATAATATGATAATATACTTTTAAGTTTATCAAATAAGTATATATAAAGGAACAACAAGCAATCATTGAAGTGCAAGAGATAAAAGATAAAATCAAAATTTTAAAAATCGGATCGAACATATTCATCGAATCAGGAATGGGATAGATCATCGATCTGCTTGATTGTTGGACCGGGTATGTTATTAAATCGATATGTAATTTGACACTCTTCAAAATTTATTTAGATTTGTATTTTGTACTATTTTATTATGTGCAATGATTAGAATTTGAATTTAAATAATGAACATTAATTTGTGATATTTTAAAATTTTGTAGGTGTTTGTGTTATTTTCTAGAAAATTTAATAATTTAGTTCAATCGATTTAATAAATATATAATTTTATTTTGAAATTAATTTATTAAACAGATTATCCGATTAAGATAACTTTACATGTGAGAAGTAACATCAATATTATACACATTCACAAATGTGTTTTATACACTTTGGAGTTTGATAAAACGAACAAGCAGTAGCAGGACAATCTTTATCTGTGCTGCATAAATTCAATCCTAAGATGTCAAATGAAAAAATGTGTATATTAATAATTAGGAATGAAACATTGAGAATACGAGAAAGAATAAAAAATTTGAAGAATTATATTTGACAAAGCGGACTTACCAATGTAACATGAACTTCTGATGATCAAGAAAAGAAAAATAATCATAAAATAAACAAATTTAAGAACTTTAGACATTTTTTTTTTCTGGTTGACAAACAAAAATACCAAATTATTTGATGACTCTATAGTTTGAAAACTCTCATTCTTCAAGTTTATATTATGTTGAAATATCTCTTAGATGATTCAATGTGTTTATTATCTTCAATAAAATAGTGTTTAGCAATTATGAGGTTGCAAGAAAACCCTTCCAAAAATAAAAATGAAAATAAATGTCTTTTAATTGTGTTAATGTGTTGAATTTGTCTTTTGAATTACTTAATTAATCACTTAGCTATGGTAAATATATGATTTAAAAATCATAATGATAATTAAAGTTTTTATTTCTAAGAATGATTCATTATTTTAATTTCCTTGATAGATAAGGGGAATTCCGAAAAATGGAATAACATGTAGGAATACATGACAATTCAATATAATAAAAGTTATATATTCAATTATAGAGTATTTTATAGTCATGTTAAAAAAATGAGTTAGAATTAGTAAAGACACAATTTCATACAAATTGTATGGTTTTAATATTTATGTCAATATCCTAAAACCCAAACCATATTTTGTAGGTTTAAGTTAACAACGTGATGAGTGGTGAAGTGACACATTATTGCATTGAAAGAAAATAATCCTTATTCAATACGTCAAATTTATATCTCATAGTAGAGTAGGGAATGATCCTGGCGTTAGAATACTACTTATTCAGCATTTAGGAAAGGATAAATCATTGTAAATCCTTATGTAAAATCATATTTTATTGTTACACCTATTTCCAGCTTTCCTACATTGTTGAGCTCACTTTCCATCTTTAAACAGTTAGACATCACAACTTCAATATTATACCTGAAGCTAAAGAAAGACAACTCAAGGTTGAATATATTATTGAAGGATAATTTAGTATTTTTAGTTTATATTTTTAACTTAGTTATTAAATTTATTTTTATTAAGGTTTATATGACAATTTATCTTTTGTATAAATGGATTAGTCATAGATGTCATTTATAACAATAATCCTATATCTTTTTCCATATTTTTGTAGCCATCATTCGCAGAGTATTTATTATTCTCTCATTATTCTGTTATCATTGATTCTTATGCACTAACAAATTGGTATCTAGAGCTCCGGTTCTATCCGCAGGGAAACACGAGTGAAACGTGAGCATTTGTGTGATTATTTTTGTTTATGGGTTTGTGTTGAATTCTTGTACAAAATTGTAACAGAATCATATTTTCTGATTCAGTGGGATTGAGAAACACTGTGCTTGGTGAGATCTGAGTGACTTGCACAAGATTAATGATGAACATAAACGGTAATATGAGTACCAAACTTCCAATCTTTTATGGCAAGAAATGGAATAGATGGATGATTCAGGTGCGCATTCTATTCAGGGCTCAAGATGCACTTGAGCTTGTTACCGATGGCTATATTTCTGTTGCAGACGATGCAACAGAAGAAGAGAGAAACGAGCAGAAAGACAAACGAAAGAAAGATCAGAAGGCATTGTTCTACATTCATCAGTGTGTGGATGTGAATGTGAATGTGTTTGAGAAGATTACAGATTTGACGATGTCAAAGGAGGCGTGGGACACACTGATCAGAACATGAAGAAGGTGGAGCTTCAGTCCCTGTGAAAGAAATAAGAGAATCTCAACATGAAGAACAATGAGAAGGTTTCAGAGTTCATCTCCAGAGTGATTCTAATCACTAATGAGATGGAGGTTTGTGGATAAATCATTTATGAACAAGTAATCATTGAGAAGGTATTGAGGTCGCTTACTCCTCAATTGGATTATATTATTGTAGCAATTGATCATTCTAAAGATTTGGACACCATGAGAATAGAAGAGATGCAAAGCAATCGAGAGGCGCAATAGTTGCGTCTGACTGAAATAACTTATGAGAAGTAAGTTGAGTAGGCTCTGAAAGCTTCTTTTGTCTAGAAGGACCAGAAGCATTCTTGGTCATAAGCCAAGAATAGACGTGGTGATAGATTCCAGAAGTCAGAAACCTCTACTTCGGATGATAAGTAACATAATAAAGGAAAAGAGAAGTTTGAAAAGAAGAAGGTTCAATGTTACTATTGTAAGCAGTTTGACCATTTTGCTGAAGATTGTTGGTCAAATAAGGGAAAGAAATCAGAAGAAGCAAATATAGCCATAGGAGATTCAGATGATGAACATATGTTATTGATGGCTTTTGAGTCTGATGAAAGGTGTTTTGGAACACCCCATACATATATTGATGCGCATATATTTTTCACGTTTCTGCTAGTGCCTATATTGCGTTCACGGAGGAGGGAAGTTATGGAGATTATTTCCCAACAAGATTGAAGGTAGGTAATCCATTTTATTTGGATTCTCATCCTTCTTCTTTTCTAAATACATAAAAAATAACGTGTACGAACTCTTCAACCATAAGTAACCTCTTATTACAATACCTAATTTTTTGCAGTGAACTTACTTTACAAATTAGTAAAAGAATAAATTTAGAATTTGGGAGATTTGACATGTTAGGAGGTGGGAGGGAGATTGCTCCATCGTTTTCTGCTATTTTTTGCTTAGGGAAAAAAGACATGATGCATATTCTAATGAGCTAGAGAAAATTGTATGGTACAAAGTTTTAGAAAAGGTTCCAGCTTTTCACATAAACAGTTTCCCTTACCTATCCGGGAAAGGTGATGCTGGTGCATTAAGATGTGAAATATGTAGCTATTTCGCTTTCACATATCATTGTTAAGAGGTTAATAAAATACATCAATTGGATGCATGTATTAATACAAATGTTATTTGTAATATGTAAGTGAAGCGCCTCGAAAAATCATCATTATTTGATTACAATGAAGTCGCAATCGAACTTTTATTTATTCCAAAGGTGGAAAGGGAAAATATCGAATAACACCCACAAGGGAGAGATAAGACGGTCTACGAAACCAATAGATATGGATTTGGGAGTCGGTTATGCAAGCAGAAGATATTATCACCCTCACATCTGTTGTACTGGGAACCGTTTAGTTCATGTGTGTTTAAGTGTGTTTATTAAATTTTGCTTACTTCTGAGTTAAGAAAGGAAAAAGTATAAGGTCTTTATTTATGGGTTTTTGAATTCGCCAAAGACATTGCATGTTGTGCCTACATACTCCCTCGTGCAATGGAAAAGTCAGAGTTCCGTAGTTGCTCTAGAAAATGTCTTGGTTGGTTGTGTTGATTTTATAAGAAAAATCATGAATTAGACATTTCAAATGCTCGAACTTTGACTTGTTTAGTTTGTTTGAAAAACTAAGTCTTCGTTCGTGTTTGAAATGAATATTACACACTCTTTATAAGAAAAGAGCTTGAATAATCGCATATGAGCGAAAAAGAGTTGAGTGAGTTGAATTGATTTTAAGGGGGGGTAAAAAGTACCGAAACATTAAGCTAACATCTAATGATTCAAATACTAGAAACTAGACGAGTGAGCTCATCTAGTCGTCTGTCATCCCAAAAACTTTATTATAAAAATGGTGAAGTGAAGTGAGGTTCCTGTTATTAACTGTGTGAATAAAGGTTTTTAGCTTATTGGGCTATCATCCAATAACCTAAAGACTTTATATTCGATTAAACCGTCGGGTTATCTAACAATTTAACCGAATGTCACTACACTATTTTTTACGTGGATAGAAGTTTTTTAGCTTATTGGGCTATCATCCAAAAATCTAAAGACTTTAAATTTGTTTAAACCGTTAGCTATCATCTAACGATTTAAACAAACACCATCCAAAAATTTTATAAAATTAATTTTTGAAAAGTCACTCGATGTTGGATCGAGGTTTGTAACTTTGATTATGAAAGTGTTTTGATGTTGGTTTGTAGATAGAATTTGATCGGGTCATGGTTAACCAAGGGGTTGTACTTGATTAACCTCGTGAGAGCAGGTGATCCTACTACCAACCATGAAACCCTTTTGCATGGAACACTTGGTATATGGACCAAGGTGAGAAATCAGATTATGATTAACCAAGGTCAAAGCTTGACTAATCTCGTGAGAAAGGCCATGCTCAAACTCAAGTATGAAACCCTTTTGGAAAGGCTTGGTATGTGGACTAAGAGGATATGAGAATTCGATTAGAGAAGTACGAAGGTAGGAAAGCAAGCAAGCCCATACAAGGTGGCTATATGTATGCTCCTAGAAAGTGGGACTAACGTGGAACTAGTATTCTAAACGACCGATTGGGACAATCGATCAGATAGTTGTCGCTGTAGAAAAGCCCAAGACCAAACTATGAATATGCGCGAGTGTGCACTGTGTATGTATACCTATTCATTGATGAAGATCCCAAGAGGAGACTATGTATTCTAATTGCATGTTATAGGTGTAATTAAGCAATAATTAAAACACAATGAAATAAAACCCTAAACTATTACAAACCATGTGGGGATGGGGGTACAAGTTTATGAATGGGGATGTATCAAATCGAAAAGTGCAATAAAAAGCCTAAACAAACAAGAAATACAATCAAATTGAATTAATTCAAATAACTAAAAATAATTTCATCGCGTGGTGCGAGAGAATGCTTCAAGTAGAACTCAAGATCAGGTAAAGCTTGGCGCATCAGATGAATATCAGATAAAGATCTCTGCATCAACTGGTTAGGACCAAGCAATATAACAAATAAAATATGGAAGTGGATGCTTAATTAATTAACCTGAAAGTTGATTAAGTTAATTAATTAAGTTAAGAAAAATTAATTAGACAGAACTAATTGATTTTTAGTGACCAAATTAAATAACTAAATCGACTTTCAATTAATTAAATAAAAGAAATAAAGTATCATGAAATAAAGGTGAGAGCTTAATCGATTAATCAAGAGTTGATTAACTTAATTAATCGAGTTTAGAAAAATGAATTAATAAACTAATTCATTTTTAATAACAAGATCAAGTAAATAAATCAAAACTTGATTAATTGATCAAGGTGAAGATAGAGAAAGATATAAGAAGAAGTATTGTCTTGATCACTTGCACAAATCAACAAACAAGTTAGTATTTACAAAGAAATAAAAAACTAAATTGAACTTGCACAATGAACAAACATAATTAGATCATTTCTCAATCAGATAACCAAAAGTCCATGCTGTTGCTTAATGTGCATACAAAAATCAGCATTGTATCACTATGTTAAATTCAAGTAAACGCAACGGCGAACATGATAAAACATTAAAGCATTCGAGATTTAACACCACCAAAAACATTGTCAACACAAATTCGTCGTTCAAAAAATGAAACAAGTAATAAACATTTACATCAAAACCAAATACAGTTATAAACAAAATCTTATTCACATCTGAAACATAAAAAATCAAATTCGAAACAAGTTAAGATCAAATAAATCAAATCCACGCAACAACTCAACTTGCACATCGATGCTTCAAAATCAATATAAACTAAGTTGAAACCAAAGAGAAAACCAAGCTTCAGTACACAACATCAACTTAAGTGGATCGAAAATGTCATCAACTCACCATTCAAATCAAACATCATAACAAAATTGATAACAATGTCAATCTCAACTAAACACCAGACCAAAAACAATGTTATTTAACATCTAATAATAGCAACACAGCCATTCCACAACAACTCACAGAACGAAATCAATTAACAGCCATAACTCAACTCAATTGCTACAATGTCACTGATTAGATTCAACATTTGAAAAGCCCATAGACTAACACAAACTTTCTGATAACTTTTCCACATACGATTCAATCATTTTTCAGCAGCATAACATTTCAATGCTCGAACAATCAAACACACAACATCAAACCATTTTCAGAGAAATTCATCACATACTTTTCGTAACAGAACTATTATAATATAACCAAAATCTCAGGGAGGTTATCACAGCATAAACAATTCAACTCACAGATAAAAAAATGTTGAGACTTACCGAACAAATGTGGAATATCAAGTAATTATAAAAAAATGTATTTGTGGTTGAGGTAGAGTATGAAGTGTTATCCTCAAGATGAAGAGGAACAGATTTTTTATATCTTTTTCCAGATCCGCCTTTGTTTTTCCCTCTCCCTCCGCCTTACATTTCGTTCTTCTCATTTTTTTTCCGCAAATTATAATATATATATATATATATATATATATATATATATATATATATATATATATATATAGTCATTTCAGATTAATATTTTTTAAAATCAACCGTTGGATTGAAATATACCATCATATAGATCATAGCTATAAAGTTTGAGATTAATCTATAATGATTTAAAGTAACTATAGTAATACCCAAAATGACCCTAATGATAAAATGGATCATAAAGCTCAATTGGACAAAAATTAATTTATCCGAAAATATTTTTGTTTTGATTTTTGGAGATAAAAATTGGACATTTAAGATTGTCAAAAATGATAAAATTTGGACAATAAATTATCCAAAAATAAATAAATGAGCATATTAAAATAAACTACGGGTCTCAAAGATTAAAGAAAAATTATCAAAAGATCAAAATCAGAATAAAAGAATACCCGACTGTAAAACTCTTATGGTTAAGAACAAGACTTAACACATTTTCATGATCTACGCGACACGTAGATTCATAAAACACCGAGTAAAAGACGAAAACTTGAAATATTTTCCTGCTAATTTTCCGCATAGTGTCGAATATTTTTAACAGTTTGTCTATACAACCGAAATATCAATATCATCGACATATAAACAACTTAAAACGATGCAAGAAGCAGATAAAGAGATAAAAACGACTGAAGTAGAATATCATGTATTTTACCACTATAAAACGATGCATATATCGATCTAGTAGGACAAAAAGTAAAATGGAGTAAAATTGTAGAATCAAAGCGTAAAACTAATATTTGAATAAATAAATTTGGAGGCAGATCATACAAATCTCAGATTGTCTAATCCACAAATATTTAAATTCTTCAGCACTGTAGTAATCACTCATTTCTCACAATATTACATAACATGATAACAATACATCACACTCTTAATATTCATATCATCTTACTTAATAGATTGAAAGTTGGTAAATTGAAATTCTGGTTTATGCAGACAATGAAGTTAACATAACTGCTCCAAGAAAAACAGATATCCACTTTCCATAAGCATTGATTTTTACAGTACTAGAATTATCATTTGAGGGCTTAGCTTGAGATGAATCAGAAGAATCTGGTGATCGTGGCTTCTCCGTTTCGGCTTTTGGAGTGAGTGCAGAAGGCTCCGGTGCCAAAGCCGGTCCCTTCTTTGGTGGCTTAGCGACCGAAAAGAAATCCATAGGAAGAAGAACTTTGCCAACTTTATAGATAGCAAGATGCTTATCAGTATATATAATGCCATTGATTGTAGTGTTCACTTCACCTGTTGATATGTTCACACTTCCACCGTAACTCACTACATTCAGTTCCACCTTACCTGGTTTAGCTCCAGCAAGTGTTCTCACAGGGTTGGTTAGAATATCGAAATTAGAGCTTGATACGTAGTCGGAAATAACGTGGAACTGCAAGAGCTCGAGTTTCTGTCCATCGGAAAGAGAGTTGAGGAATCCTGCTTTGAGTTCTGAGAATGCACTGTCATCTGGTGCAAGAATTGTTAATCCACCTGTTTTTGTAGTCAATAGTTGGGAATTGAGTTGGTTGATCAATTGAGTTGTTTTCATGAGCCGGATTAGGACGTTGAATGACTTTGCTTTTCTCAGGATTCCGACTATGTCAACAGCTGCAGTGTCAGGTGTGGAGTCAGTAGGTGATTCCGGTAATGAAGGTACCAATGGTTTGGGAGATGCGGCTGGCGTGGTTGGGGAAGGTAGTGTAGGTTGTATTGGAGCAGCAGCAGGTGATAATTGGGATAAAGTAGTAGTGGTGGAATACAAAAGAGAAATTAGTATAGCAAGGGAGAAGGACAAGAGATGAGATTGTTTCTTCAACATCATTTTGGTTTTGATGAAAGTTAAAGTTTGATGTTTTTTTCCTTCCAAAGAGTGGAAATGATAAGAAATGTAGTTGCAATGAGTACTTGATGCATTGAAGATACGTGGGAGAAAACATTTATAGGTTGAGAAGATTGAGAGTTAGGTAAAAGGCATTGTTCTAAAACCTGAAATTTTGATTTGTGAACTTAATGTTGCTATATGGTAATGAGATTGAGGTGCTGTATCTACATGTCTATGTGATTGATAGCTACACCATTCTTCCATCATAAATATATTTTACCGAATAAGTATCAAATATGTCACATACACCCACCCACAAATATGCATTCTAAGATAAATGTGAGATAATGCAGCAGTAGATTCGTACTAATGCATATCATCCATGTTAAACTTCATGATTTAGCAAAATTATCTATTTATGAACCAAACTTAAATGTCCGTTTTAGTATGGATGATGGTGTTTAAATGTTAAAATAAATAATATGTTTGTGAGTTTGTCAATATTAATAATTAGGGGAATTTTGTGCGCCAAGTTTCTCGTTAGGTGAAAGAATGTTTCCGGAGTGCAAAGATATTTAAATGTGTGTTAGTAGAATGTTTCTCAAATGAGAAATGATTTTTTTTTTTTTTTTTTTACATTTAAATTTGTATTAAAAAGGTATCAAGTGTAATTTTTAGATGTAGTGGCTTATCATTGCAATTCATGTAAATATATAAAATAAAAAAAGTATATGAGAAATAGAGACATTAATATCAAGGGTGTTTATGGTTCATGAACTGAATTAAATTGAACTATATTAATAGTTCAATTAAATTATTAAAAATTATTTTAATAAAAACTGGTTCATCTGTTAAAGCAATTACAATTCAGTTTATAAGTAGTTCAAACTAATTTATAAATTTAAATCAGTTTAATATATTTTAACTAGTTTTATTGAAAAATTAAATTGATTTTGAAAGATTTTTTTCTATTTTTTTTTATTTTCAGAAAATATAAAAAGAAAATTGAAAAAATATTTTTTCCAGTTCTTTTTTTTTTCGAAAATTCTTTCTGTTTTTTTTTTTTAAATTTTTCGGAAAAAAATATTTAAGAGTTTTTTATTTTTTGAGAAAAAAATTATTTTTAATTTTTAAAAGTATTTAGGCTTAAATGCACTTTTGGTCCCCCTATATTAAATTTTTTAACATTTTAGTCCCTCTATAAAAAAAACCAACTCTTAGGTCCCCAATATCATATTTCATGTTTTTTTAGTGGTCCCCCGTGATAAAATAGTCTAATTTGCATGAGACATTAAAATTATGAAGTTACATTTTTTTAATTGATGTCACGTCATTATAAATATTTAAAAATTTATTATTATTAGTTTTATAAGTTTTCTTTATAATAATTAAACATTTTTTATTATTTTAATTATTTTTTTATAAATATTTATTTAGAAATTATATATTATATATTTTAATTCTAAAATATATATTTTTGGGTCTATTTTTAATGATGTGACAACAATTAAAAAATGTCACCTCATAATTTCAATGCCACATATGCAAATTAGACTATTTTGTTATGGGGGACCTCAAAAAAAATATAAAATACGATATTGGGGGACCTAATAGTTGATTTTTTTTATAGGGGGACTAAAATGTTTAGAAAATTAATATAGGGGGACTAAAAGTGCATTTAAGCCAATTATTTTTTATTTTTCGGAAATTATTTTTTAGTTTTTTTTTTTCAAAATTATTTTTTCCTGCTTTTCCTACCAAAAAGTGAGGAAAAAGTCTTTGAAAAACTTGTTCCACTTTTGCTTTCCCTACCAAAGAGTGAGGAAAAAGTCTTTGAAAAACTTGTTCCTCTTCAGCTTCCGGAGCTCCTACAGCACCCACAATTTCATAAAACTTTGTTAGGTAGGTGTATGGATCTTCATGGTCATGACTATGAAAAAGATTTGCATAAAGTAGCTAAAGTATCATCGTCTTTATTTTAGTGTGTCTCGCATTGGCTTGGCGAGCAAACTGAGTTGTGTGACGAGAGCTATTAGTACAAGGGCCTCTTGGTGGTGGTGGTGGTTCCGCCATGGCTTCCTCTAACACTTGAGGTATAGAAGAAGTATATGCTTCTCCTCTTGCTTCTCTTTCCCTAGCTAGCCTTTTCCTTCGTCTAGTGCTGCTATTAAGTCTTCTGGCCATCATTTCAATTTCTGGATCGAATAGGAGTTGATCTTCTGGAACACTTCCTCGCATAAACTATACTCTGAAAATGCTAACCACACAAATAGAAACAAGAGAGATTAATATAATAAATTATCTTAAATCACAAAAACTATTTCAATGCTTGCAATATCAAACGTCAATCCTCGGTGTTGCACCCCAAAATTTGCCCTCTTGATTTAGGCTGATGTTTCATCATAAACACCATATTGCATTGCATTCATACCTTGTGATAGGATCAAAGTTCTTTGGGTTCTCAAGTCCTCTACAAGCTAAGGAGGTTGATTGTGTTAGCATACCCTTCTGAGGGAATCCCAAATTCTCATATATGTGGCTCTTTCAAGTCACAAGATGTATTATACCTCCAGACATTCCATGTGTCTCATTAATTCCTCAAGAGTTGAAGTTTTGCAAAGAGTTGGTGAGGAATTCATCTGTTGGCATTCATCTGATGAAATTAGGGTTTTGTCCCTCTGTGAAGTTTGAAGTTTGGATAAGTCAATTTATTGAAGTATCACCTCCTTATTATCATTTGAGTTATCATGGTTCAAAGAATTACTCAACACATTCAGAAGATTTGAGGCTTTGAAGTTTGATTGGCTATCTCCTAGCACATGGTGTAAAATTAGGGTTTTGAGTAAAATCAGGGTTTCTCCAGATTTTTCACTCAAACTTGATTTCACTTGATGCTATATGTTGTTAGACATCCATGGTTGAAATATTGAGGCTCAATTTTGAGTAGAAGCAAGTCAATTGATCACAAGGGGCAAAATGGCAATTTTTGTCAAAATCAGTCAAAATCAGGAGTTAACCAAGTGGACTTTTGGTCAACCATCAAGTCAAATGTCACATTTTCATTTTTATGATCAAATTCACCATTGAATCAAGAAAGTTGAAGAAATTAGGGTTAACTTGTTCTTGAAGTTATTTGAAGTTTTAAATTTTTTCTAAGTGTCCACCCTATGAAACTTTGACATGTCATAACTTTCTCAATTTTTGTTCAATGGTTGCATGCCATACATTTTTGGAAATCTTGGAAAAAATCCTACAATTTTGTCAACGTGTAAAATTTCTCAAAAATGCACCATTTGAGAGATATTTGAGTTAGAAGTTTCATGCACAAGTTTTGACCAAGGCTGGGCAAGCATGCAATTTCTGGGCATTTTTCTGCGCGTACTTTTCACAAACAGGTGGTGGGCATAATGTTGAAGATTATATCTCTTGATTTAGATGGAATTTGGAAAAATCTACTTCGTGCATTTTGAAGTATGCCATGAGACCTTTAATTGGAACTTTGAATCACATTATTTTGGTTCAAAATTGAGTAAGTTACAAAGCTCACAAGTGAAGGTCATGAAACTGACTCCATGCATGGCCATGGAAGCCAGAACGCCCGCGTGGCTGCCCAGAATTTTCCTTGTTTGTGCATAACTTCCAACAAGCATATCTCACTCATTTCAGCTCCATTTTCAGTGAACCAAAGCTCATTTTAATCCTCATTCCAAGAGCTATTGATAGGCCTCAAAAAGCCAAGAAACGCACGAGCCATTTGTGAGAAAATTGGAAGAGAAAAAGGTGATGCAAGGCTGTTTTTGAAGAGTTGTGTTTGCATTGTTTTTGTGTTGATTTTGCAAGTTTGTTTTAAGTAAGCAATGCCAGGACTCGAAGCAAACATGCCAGCACGCATTCTTTGCCATAATAAAGCCAAACATTTTGAGCATTTTCTCACACACTCATGCCACGCACCATCTTTATTTTTTTCTATATCAAGTAAGGCTGAGGATTGGATCATGTGAGCATCTTTCACCAGTCATCCAGCTAGCTCATTAAAACGCAGCCAATAAGTGTGTGAAGAAGCATAAAATGCAAGCCCACTCAAGATGCCATTTTTATCATTTTTTTTGCTCTAACGGATTTGTGAAGAGAAAGGATTGATGTACCCTTGCTACACTCACACATTATAAGTTGGAAGCTTCCTATTCGCATTAGAGCTCTCTTTCTCTCATTTCCAAATCCACACATTGCTCTGCATTTTTCAATTTTTCTCATAATTTGGAGTGGCTGCAATTCGTGTTTGTAGAGGATTTTCTTCATTATTATCATTTCATTGAAGTATCAAGAGCAAGCAGAGGGTATTTTATCTTCAATTCCTGAGGCATATTTGGATTTATTTTCCAAATCAAGAGGTAACATTCAAACTTTGAATATGAATTTATAGCTTGCAATTGATGAATATGAGATTATACATGCGTGGTTAGCTGGCCAAACAATAGGTTTGATGTATAATTGCATCTGTTTTTGAAGCATATTGCATAGCATGAAGTTCTGAAAATCCAGATTTGGATGATTTTCTCGCTCTAATTTCTTGATGTATGGTGGATCATTTGATTTTTTACAAGTTGTGTGTTGTAGCTTGCCATGTGATCTTCATTTAGAGCTTTGAATCACTTAATTTGGTTGAGAAATGAGTTAGTTACGAATGTTAGAAGTTGCTTGCATGACACTGGTTCTCACACGCGTTTTAGGGCTAGACAGAGGTTGAAGATGACTGCGTGGCGTCATCTGATTGCCTGTTTGCATTTTAAATTTTCATTTAATTAATTTTGTAATTAGCATCTTAGATCAATTTGTTTTGCATCCAAAAATCATCCAAAAATTACAAAAAAATACCACAGACTCATGTTGAGCTCAAATATTTTGTGGATTTTTTTTCAAATTTTTAAAAATGTTTTGACCAATTAAATAAATTCTGAGATTAATTAATTGTGTTTCAAAATGTATTGCTTTCTCATTATCCTTAAGCTTCTAAGACATATTCCCACCGAGTATTTATGGATGTCAACCTAATTAGTAGAGCTGTCAAAATGGACTACCCGACCCTAAACAGGCTAGCCCATGCGGGCCTCAGACTTTTCATGGCCGGACCCAAAATATCCATATTTAAATGAGTCTGATTTTTACTACCCAGGCCCAGCCCTGTCTGGGTTGTGGGTTACCCGGTCCTAAATGGGCTCAGGCCCTAAACGGGTCCATTTCTTAAAAAATTAAAATTTTCTCCTTATTTTTGTAAGTAATCATACAATTGCATGCAATAATACTTTTATATATATGTGTGTGTATATATATATATATATATATATATATATATATATATATATATATATATATATATATATATATATATATATAATTTCATATCTAAAATTAAGATTTCTAAATAATTCATATAACTTAACAATTAAAATGTAAAACAACACATTAACTTAATTCAAACTATCTAAAATACATCACAAATTAGTTCATGTAGTACACAAAAATAAATAACTTGCTTCAACAAATTTTAACTTATAAATATTCATGACAATTATAATGTTATAACAATTTTAACAACAAATTTTCATAAAATTTTATCACAATTATAATTTGGAAAGAATAAATTCTAATTATATTTTAAAAAACATATTTTTTTTCGGGCCGGTGGACTACCCATAGCCCATACGGGCTAGCCCATATTTTTTAGGGCCGGACTAAAAAAGGCCCGGAAGTAAATGGACTCAAAAAATAAAACTCAGACCCTAACTTTTTTCGGGCCCGATGAACCGGCCCATTTTGACACCTCTACTATTTTATGCACGAATGGATGCTCTACTCATTTTTTTATGCATGAATGGATGCTCTTAACTTATATTTGTAACTTAGAGTAATTCTATCTTTTACAAGAGTAAAATCTCATTAGATCCAATTATAAGAGTATTTGTGCCGACCTCCCAAACCAAATAATCCCATATATAATATCGTTGATTGATGCAATACCTTAATCTCTTTGCCTATGAAAAGATGTGATTTATAGTTCCAAAGAATAAGTGAAATCAATAAATATATAGTTATGATGCACAATTGAGTATAAGGTGAATATCTCAAGTACACATTCCCAAATGTTATACAACTATTACTAATACATAATACATTAGTTAGATTTGGTATCTCTTTCACTCCCTTTCAGTTGCAAAAAAACTATAGTGTTGTGATAACAAATCACAACCTCCTTATCAGAATTCTAGGTAGCAACTCTCTGTTCATAAATCAAAATTTAACATTAAAAAAAAAAAACTTTTTTACCAACATTTCAGTGTCACTGTCGCATGTTTTTCACTATATAAGCCAACTCGTGAATCCCATCAATACATCGAGGTAGTACAATTTACATACACTACAAAAAGACCATATCCCTTATTCATCAAAGCCAAAATGATGTTGAGGAAACAATCTCATCTATTCTCCTTCTCACTTGCAATACTAATTTCTCTTTTGTATTCCACCACTACTACTTTATCCCAATTATCACCTGCTAATGCTCCTATACAACCTACACTTCCTGCTCCTACCCAACCAGCTGCAGCCCCTAAACCATTGGTACCTTCCTTACCTGACTCACCTAGTGACTCCACTCCTGATACTGCAGGCACCATTGACATAGTCGGAATCCTAAGAAAAGCAAAGTCATTCAACGTCTTAATCCGACTCATGAAAACAACACAATTGATCAACCAACTCAATTCACAACTATTGACTACAAAAACAGGTGGATTAACAATTCTTGCACCAGATGACAGCGCCTTCTCAGAACTCAAAGCCGGATTCCTCAACTCTCTTTCCGATGGACAGAAACTTGAGCTCTTACAGTTCCATGTTATTTCCGACTACGTATCAAGCTCTAATTTTGATATTCTAACAAACCCTGTGAGAACACTTGCGGGAGCTAAACCAGGAAAGGTGGAACTGAATGTTGTGAGTTACGGTGGAAGTGTGAACATATCAACAGGTGAAGTGAACACTACAATCAATGGCATAATATATACTGATAAACATCTTGCTATTTATAAAGTTGGAAAGGTACTTCTTCCTACGGATTTCTTCACCGTTGCTAAGGCACCTGCAAAAGGACCATCTTTGGCACCAGAACCATCAACTGATACAGCAAAGGCGCCTAAACCTGATAAAGATGTATCCTCAGACTCGTCGCAGGTAGGTAATCCAAAAGAACAGAATTCTGGCTCTGGGAAGATTGTGTATGGAAAGTGTGTGGCTCTTGGACTTGTTTTAGCTTTGGCTGCGATGATGTAAACCTAATATTGAGATGAGGGAATTTGCTATTGAATTTCATTCTTCAGAACACGCACATTCTGTAACATTATTTTTCGTTGTCATTGTTTTTGATTTTGTAATTTAGGATGTATACTTTCATGTTACTATGTGCTGCTGCTATATGGTATTTAATTTTTTTATACATTTGATTTCATAAGACACTCAATTGTCCTATATTTATGAAGAAACACTTATCAACAACGCCTAATTATTGAGAGTAATTCATATTTAGAACTTCTGAGGGACAGTCAGAAGTTCTGATGCTCAGAAGCAGAAGCTTTTGATATTTTGTCCGGAAGGAATTGAACTTCTGGAGGATAATTAGTATCTGCTTCTTAGAGATAACTCAAGTGTGAAGTTATAGTATTTAGAGATAACTAAGAGTAAATTTATCATTTATTATTTCTCACTTCTTTCTCCACTTTCATCACCTTGCACCAATAATTGGTATCAAAGCTCTTGATTGTTCTTGAAATTCCTGGGAAACACTGAGTGAGAACTAAGATTTGTTAGAAATTTTTTTGCAAGGTTTAAGATGAGTGGTGTTGTACCCCAAAATTCACCCTCTTCTTTTTCGTATTTCTCGCTTATAATTCGATTGCATAAACATACCTGTAGGTGCATGCATATCATTGATCATGGGGTTACTAGGTTCAAAACATCCCAAGTACAAAAGAAACGGCGTGTTTCAGCTATCTCAGATCATTTTGAGTCAAGAATCAATGTTTCTCGGTTTGTACGACTATTTACAAGATTTTTTGGTCAGGAAGCTATTTTGGCTTGGTTCCACAATCTCTGGAATCATATCAATATGTCCTCCAGATTATCTGTTCAGGTTGGAGGTCATTTCGTCAAGAAAACTGAATTTATTCGCTTATTTCTCAATAAAGTGGATTTTGGGTTTTCAGTGCGTTTCGGGCACTCCAGAGAGTGTATCTCACAGCTCGTCAGGTGTTTTCTTATGAATTTTGACTGGCATGTCCCTCTCATTTTTATCTACAATTTTTTTTTAAAGCCGGAAGCAAGTTATGTGAGGAAGGTCCCCGAAAAATTCAATTTCTCAAGAGGATTAAACTGAATTTTAGTGTTGAACCGTGTGTTCTGCCCACTAAAACGTTCATATGTGTTAGCTGGAAACTCGAAACTGAGTAGGACCAATTTCTAAAATTCCATATCGAACCCTTCTACGCAGGGGTCTTCGCGGTGCGGTTTGGGCGTTTTTGACGCAAAAAATCATCCGAAGCGCGAGAGAAAAGGCATGCGGTTTTGTTTGGTTCGGTTTTTTATAAATAATTTGTTGAGTCATACATTCACATATATATGACAACATAACTTTGTATTTGGTCATTCATACATGATACACTACTAAATAATAACCAAAAAACTAATCATATTTGGACAATAACTTTTCATTTAATATGTAAAAGTTAGATTAGACAAAAGTGAAATAATAAACATAAAATAATAGCATAAAACAATATAAAAAATATTATAATAAAACAAAAAAAATAGAAGAGATGAGAAATTAGTGAAGATGAAAAAGAAAGAACATAAGAGAGGAGAGATGAGAGATTAGAGATAAAGATGTCCGATAAAATAAAATTGAAAGAGAGAAAAATTGCATAAAAAATAAGAACGTGCAAAGGAAACAATATAAGAGAGTAGAGATTAGATAAGAAGAGACAAGATGTAAGTGGTGAAGATGAAGTGATAATGTTAAGAGATATTTAAGAAGATTGAAATTGAAACTATAACTGTAAAGATGAGAAAATTGTCTATAATCATAAGGCTAACGTATAATAGATTTAGGTTTGGGTTAGATGCGATTTAAGTAAAATATAGGTTGTAACATAATGCGGTTTAGTTCAGTTTGGTTCGGTTTGCAAAATAAAACCACAAACTGAACCAAACCATGCGGTTTTGTTAAAAAATGACCCAAACTAATCCGAACCAAATGCGGTTTTCGGTTTGGTTTCGTTTGGTTTGAGGTTTTCTATTGGGTTGGTTTGGTTTTGAACACCCCTACTTCTACGACTTTCATTTACAACTCGGGAGCTGATTCCTCACCTTTTAAGACCAGTCTTTTATTCTTCAGACATAATTTTGAGCTGGACCGAGCAATTTTCATCTAATACGCAAACTTCAAAAAATCATATCTCGCTTGTTTTTTATCGAAACGAGATGGGACCAGTGCCAAAAGTTCACAAATTTTGTTAGATTCAGTTGTCTCATAAACACTCACTTGAAAATTTTAATCAGAAGATCCTCGCTCGAGGCATTTTCTCCGAAGAACGCATTGAGAATTCTGCATGCGTCAGACGCCCGAAAACTGTGCTGAAACTTCAAAAATTCATATCACATTGACCGTTCATATGATCGCGTTGAAATTTTGATTATGAAAGCAAAATCGCGTTCCGGACATTTTTCGTTTACATTCCAATTTCAAATTCCGCACGGATTTGGCTGTTTTGGACTGTGTACGAAAATTATTTTGATAATCGCGATTTGGATTTAATTATGGATCCAAGGCACTCCAAACCCAAAAAATTTTACACTATAAATATATTTTACCACTAACAAAATTGGTAGAGGGAATCATTTGTTAAATTTGTCCCAAGAGCTCTCACCTTTCTCTCTCGATTTTCTCTCAACTCAAAGTTGCACAACCACCTCAAACCACCAACAACCACCTCAAACCATCAACAACCACCACCGGAATTCCAAAACCACGGCACCGGAAAACTTTTTCTTATTTGTTTCTTCTTCTCTCCTTCTTCGGTACAGCCCCATACTCTTCTATTCCCTTTCAATTCTCAAGGATCAAATCAAGTCTTTCATCAATCAAGAACATTGAAGAGTGTTTATGGTGTCGAGGTGAAGAGTTGAAGTTTTCCTCTTCATCAATTCTCCAAGGATTCAACATTTTCCTCTCTTATTATCATCAATTCAACTTTGATTTGGTATTTTTTTGGAGAATTACAGGATTTTCCTCATCAATTTCAACTCAAAGCTTCAAGTACAAGTAAGTGCTTATTTACTTAAGTGCTTATTTCAATCGATTTTTCAATTGTTGAATTTCTTGAAATTGAATATTGAGATTTCTTGAAAATTCCGTGTGGATTCCGATTATAGCATTTATTTTGTTGAAAATTCGTTGATCTTGATCCATTTTTGGAGCCTTAAAGGTGTTGGTGTGAAACTTTCTATACACCTACACTTGTGTTGTGACTTTGCATTGTATTTAGGTACTTGATGTGAGAATTTTGCATCACAAATTATATGATCATGCATCAAGTAATATGCAAATTCTTTGACATGCATTGAATCATTAATTTGAGGCTTATTTCGTGCATTGAAATTGTGTTGAAATGTAGGAACTAACACCTAGTTTTTAGGTACACTTGCACTACACCTACACATTGCACACAACTCACATACACACACTTGAATTCATACATTGTGACATAAGTTGCATCTTTGCATATCCATACATGTAGGATATTTGAATTAATTTGATATGATGTTGCTTCGACTTTTATGGCATAAAAATATGTTGTAATTTCATTTTTCACAACACTTTGACACTTTGAACATCTAATTTCTCTCAACATTCTTACATGTTTGCATAGCATTTAGGTAGTATTTGTATTGAGTATGTATCACTTGCACATGACATCATGTACACTTGCATTTTTATTCATCAAAATACCACCACCACACATTGGAAACAAGTTTGTTTGAGTTTGGTGAAAAATAACATGACACTTGAAAATTGTTAAAGTTGGACATAATATTTGTTTTGGCTCTAATTTTTAATTCTTGATGAGTTTTTTCGAATTTTCTTAATGTAAATCATGTTTCTCGAGCCATCCGAAGCTCTTTACGCGAACAGTTTCTTGATTTGGACATGTTTCTATCAAATCTGGGAGTTGCTGACCTTTAGGCGAAAAATGTATCTTTGAACAAGATTTGACCGAACAGTACGCATTTTTGAGACCGTAAGCGTGTGCATAGCTTCCGATATTTTTGATAAATCATTTTGATTGTTTTCTTTAGCTTATGCCTTGCTTTTTGGTTCACTTTTCAAATTTATCCATAATGGTGTTTTTTGACTCAAAAAGTGTCGGGGCAAACCTTTTTTGTACACTACACACATACATTTGTGGTGTTGACTTTCTTTGTATATAATGTCTAATACTTGTTCTAACCCTCAACTAACCTCTTGACTAACATGTGGGCATGTTTATGTAGTTGACGCTTTGATTTAGAACCCTTAATTGAGTCATATAATTAGGATCCCATGGTAGCTAACAGTTAGAGCGACGATTGATTGTTTTGGCTTCATTTTGTGCACGAATATGTTTTAAGCATAATTTTTCTTGTGCATTTCATTTGAGATCATTTAGCATGAGTTAGCTACTGACTTGTATGATTTTATATCTATTTGAATTCAATAGTTTCTTAATTCTCAAGTTTCGATTAACTTGTAATGTTTAGAAGCATGTTTTTTCTTTGTCGTTTGAATTGACTAATCTTAGGAGTGTAATGTCATGTTTTTCTTTGAAACTTTAGGATGTTATTCTAACATCTAATTGTAGTTAAATGTTTACGTTACCTTAGAATTGTAAATATAATTTCAAAGCTTACTTTTAATGATTCGATTCTTAGGAACTAGTTTGATAATTGCATAGTTTTTCTAGCTTCCTTTTGCATGTTTAGTTTGTGATCTTTTCCTCTATTTGTTTAAATGTTTAGGAAAGCTTTAGAACATGTAGTTTCTGCCCTCTATTAGGAATTTATCTTTCATGCTTAGATTTCTTTGTAAATAATGCATTTTTAGTCATGTTAGTGTAGATTTTTGATTTCTAACTACTTTAGGTCTCTAACTATGTTTAGCATTGCATTTGAGAACTATTGTGATGGATTTAGCTCGATTTTGATGTCATTCATGAGTTGTTTTGCATTATGTGTGTGTTGCTTCTCGGTTTTCCATTCTTATGTTGCTATACACATTTACATTCCTTTTCTTCATCTTTGGATCATATTTTGACATGTGATGTGAATATGCAATTATATTCCCACTTTCTTGTTATTTTTGACACGTTTGTTGACTTGTGCAAGGTACATTGAGGATGTTTTGGTTAGGTACCTAATTTTAGTACACTAACATACCACTTTTCTCGTGGTTCTATTTGCGTTTTAAACACATTTTACTTTGTCTTTTCTCATGTTACGAGGAACACATATTCTGTTGTTTTGTCTGGATATGTACCTTTGTGTAGGTTTTCTGATTGTTATGAGGACTTGTTTGCTACACGCACATGTTGTATGATATCACCTTATGGATTACATTGATCGAGCTGTTTCTTATTATTTCTTTGTTGATGGCAGTTTACTCGAAGTTTTCCGGAGTATTTTTTTAGCTCGCAGTGCTCTTCGGATCATTATCCGTTTGGTATTTATTTTACTTTGTTTACCGTATTATTTTACCGCTTTTCTAGAGAGCATGAGAAGTAGAGTTTTACCGCTTTCCTTGCCATGAGAAGTAGGAATAGAGATGTATGAAGGGGCTTCCGTAGTTGGAGCATGTTCAAGAACCCCTCTGGTTTACTTAAAGACCCGTTTAGGATGCTTTTGTTTGCTAATTGTGTTTGGTTTGTTTAAAATCCTCCATCTGCATAGGGAGGTAATTCTCAGTAAGTGTTTATATTTGTGCTTGCATAGGTCAAGAGTGGTTAGGACACCCGACGTGGCACCACCAAGCAAATTCCCGCTTTTTATATTTCCTGCTATCGAGTCATGATGATATGATGGGCAAGCGGAAAGGGTCCGCAATCGACCCACGCACAGTTCTAGTCCGTGTTAGCTCAGCACACGCGAATCGTGTTGCTTCTTTTATCGAGTCAATAATAATAAAGTGGCAAGAGTTCCCTATTCTGACTCTCCACGTTTTCCTGGGGTTCGCATTTATTGTAGAGCTCGCATCATTTGCTCTTCACACTTGACAATTCATGTCATGCGGTGATACCATTAACAGGAATCGGATGTGTCGGTCCTGGTTGACTCACGGTATGCTCGTTACTGTTCGAGGCTATGGGACTTCCTCCTTTTCCTGCGCTTGTGTGCCATTTGTTTGTTTGCATTGCATTGTTTGTGTGATTCTGCTAAAGCACTTGCTTGCTTCATCCCTTTTTGTCATCTTCGGTTCTATATTAGGTATTGATTCGAGATAGACATAGATTTAGGTTACAAACCTGTTTCATTCCTTTTTGTCGTCTTCGATTCTACTTCAGGTAGAGAATCAAGATAGACATAGATCTAGGTTGTAAACCTTTGGCATGTTCCCTTAGGATTCTCTTGAATCTACTTTAGGTAGTGATTCGAGTTAGACCTTAGGTTGTAATCCATGCATGATAACATTAGGATAGAGTTAGATAGTTTCCCTTGTTTGTTTTCTAGTTTCTTTTGTATACTTGCATGTAATAAAACTAAAAATTATTTTCTTTTTGTTTTGAAAATAAAGGTACTTAATAATGGTTCAAACTCCTTTTCTAAGGTAAAAACAACCAACCAATGCAATCTTTTTGCCTACGAGTTTTCTTTTTTGTGTTTAAAATTCTTTTGTATAAGTAAAAAACACTTAACCCACCAAAACATGTGAGCCGAACTACGGCGCTCTGACATTTCCATTGCACGAGGGAATACGTAGGCATCTTGTCACGGGGCTCGATTGAGCAAACTTTGTAAATACTTCATTCTTTTCCCCGTGTTTTCTTTATTTTCATTTCTTTCACATGCATTCTCTTTTAGCATACAGATACAACAATTAAGTAGTAAATAGATATAAACATACCCATTAGACAGAAAATAGAAGTGGATACCGTAGAGTACTACAGGTGTGTGGGGTGCTAATACCTTCCCTTCGCGTAATAGATTCCCTTACCCTATCTCTCGGTCGCAAGACCGTGTCTTATCCCTTTTAGGTTTTCGCGATGCGTGTTTACCTTTCTCCTTTTGTGAGATAAAAAACGTTCGATGGCGACTTCATTGATATAGTTATCGGATGATGTTCAGCCGGTTGTTTCAGCTGGCGACTTCACTGGGGATCGTACAGACCTCTTGCTAGTCCGATCAGGAGTCGATCCTAGATTTTATTTTTCATGTCTATTGGGTGTTTATTTATTTACTTTCTTTATTGTAACATCCTTTGTATGCTTGCATTGCATCCTATGTGACATTTTATCGCTTTCATATATCCTGTACATTGTCTGCTGTTGTGCTGTGATACTTGGGGTGGGAGTTACAAGAGGTAAAAGGCCCATTACCCAGGCCAGAGACATATAGGATAGACGGTTGTTCATGTGAAATCCTGCATTCATTTGACGCGTGTGAGGACACATGAAGTACCACATTCAGCCGAGGTTCTCCCGATACTGCCATTGTCCTGCATACCTTATGCATGGGCAATGTATTAAACGAAAGATTGTCGACTCTGGGTGCCACTTAGGGACCACCTGTTCTGTTTAGAATTACCCGTGAGGTGGGGATGGGAAAAATCATTATTACAGGTACAGATGGTGACATTTTGTTATTGATGGTCGTGAGCCTTATGATACTTGGTTCTTGACACCTAGTTTTCTGGTATTTTCTGTGATATTCTGAAAAGCTGTCGGACCTTTGATCCTATGATATTCAGACTTGGTTTCTTTATGGTATTCTGAATTGGTGCCGAACCTTTGATCCTATGATATTCAGACTTGGTTCTTCTATGGTATTCTGAATTTGTGCCAAACCTTTGATATTGTGATATTTAGATTGTTCAGAGATTATGCAGTTGTTATTCAGCGGATTGTATAGATGTTACTCGTTGTTATGCTGAAAATTTGAACCCATGGTTAATGCACTTGCATAGCATGTTTATTTTTTTAGAAGAAATGTTAGAAAAATAAATATGTACATATCTAACCTGCATATTCATTCATTCCATGCATTCATAACAGGTATTCGAAGCTTGGGGATTTCTCTTATTCAGACTTGTTATTTTCTTTGCAGAATTATTAATCTTGACTTCTTACCACTATGTGATCATAATTAAGTGATGGAACAGCTTCGTAGGGAGTTGGATGAAATGAAAGAACATAGGGCGTTTTTGATGCTAGACATGCAAGATTTGGTCAGTGGACAAGAACTCTTGAAAGAGGAGAACCATCAGGTGAAGACTCAGTTGAGTTTGGTTATGGGGATTTTGAATATCGTGTTGAGAAAGGAAGACAAACCTACACCCTCTTCCGCAACAAGAGTTTCTATTCCTCCCTATACTTTGAGGGATTATTCAAGTATTGAATCAGGGCTTACATCTCCTCTTCCATTTTGTGTTTCGGGGTCTTCTCATCCATAACCGATTTATGCTGCTAAGAAAGATCCAAAGGGTAAAGCTCATTGTAATACGGTGAACTGACTTCGTAGGATTTTTGTATCCAAATGTGCGGATAGCAAGAGTCGCCACCGACTTTTATTTTTATCCAATTAAGGGAAGGTAAAAGTAACAGAAAAAGACCTTCGTTAGATTCTGAGTTCGGGAGAATGGTTATGAAAAGGGAAGGTATTAGCACCCCTTTCCATCCGCAGTTTATTCTACGGGCTCTTAGTTGCTCTTAGATAACTTTTTAAAATTGCTTTCTGTGTGTTTGACAAAATGTTTTGAAAAAGGCATTTCGCTTTGACTTTGTAATGACTCATGTAGGAGTGTATACAAAGTGTTCGGAAATGTTTGTTTTGAAAAGAACTTGAACTTTGAAAAAAGTGTGTGTAGTGAAAAGCATTTGATAGAGCAAGCAACTAAGAGACTTATTTATCCACTCAGAATTGGTCGTTTTGTTGTACTTCTACATTCCTTTAGAATAGCGCTAGCCATACCATTAGTTAGTAGGTAGCTCCATTCGTTGGATGTAAACGGGACATTCGAAGGGACATCGGATGGTCATAGAAGGCAACTTGTAGGAAGTATCCTAGCACATTCGAAGGGACTATCATCATTTTTCGTAGGCAACAATCGAGGGTCAAGATCATGTATTCGGAGGCGACATCGTGGGTCTATGATCTTTGTATCGAAGGGACTATGATGATTTGTTTGGAAGGCAACGGTGCTAGAATACCTCTACGTTCGAGGGACATGACCATTTTGAATCGAAAGGCATCGAGAGAGAATTACCCTAAGGGGTGCGTGTGTGAAAGAAGTGTGTCAAATTCAGATATTTTATCTTGAAGATTAGTGTGAGCTATGTCCAATTATTATCTTGCCATACACGCCTAATTACTAGCAATTGATAAGGGTGCGGAAAGTAAAATGCGGAATGTAAAGTGCGGAAAGGTAAATGTCCTACGCTATTACATGGATTTGGGGCAGATACATAATTTAAAATGCGGAAAATAAAAGCCTAATTTAAACTATTACATCCCATGAGCAGTTACATTATTGGAAAATAAAAATGATAAAAGAAAAACGTCCGAATCGGTGCAACCTGTGAAAGTATAAGAAAATCGGGAAATATGATGAAATTGAAATAAGAGAAAATGTTAGAAAAAATGCAATTTTTAATATGAGAAAATTAATACATGTTGGAAATAAGATAAATAAGTTAAAATAATTTTTTGGGATTTTTTGGAAAAGATTTAATAATTAAAATGCAATTTATAATGATTTAAATGCAAAAATATAAATAAAATAAATATGCATGCAAAAATTATATTTTTTAATTTATTAAATTAAATAAACATTTTTATGAAAATAATGCAAAAAGAAAAAATGTTTTTGATGATTTTTAAATGCAGAAATAAAATGTGGAAATTAATTAAAATGATGCTAAAACATTAAATAAATTAGAAAAATAGGAAAATATAGAAAATAGTTTGAGTTTGTAAAAGAAAACAAATCTGGTCCAGGCATGGTTCGAACTGAGGACCTGGAAGAGCATCCTGAAACAGGCAACGTCTTAACCACTGGGCCAAGTGGCGTTTGGTGTTGGGAAAGTTGAAACCAAGGATATTTGAATGATGACGCGTTCTGATTATATTCAAAACACAGACAGCTCGCATGTGGACCCCAGGACTTATGAATGAGCGAATCAGAACACATCATTATGCCACGCAGCCTCCTCGCCGGTCCACGCCTGAGTCAGCGCCCGAGCTAGGGCTCCGGTCATCTTCTCCGGGATGCTCGATTTGCTAACCTGCAAAAATACGAAAATTCGAGAGCTGGATACCCCTAAATCGGGTTTGCGAACCCGATGGTGGTCTCGCTTTGTCCTAAAAGTTCCTCTAAATGCCGCTCAAGCTCGGCTCAAACCCTAAACATGGCATCATGAGTTTCGACGTTCAAGCTTACAAGCGATTGTCCGGATCAACTATATAGAGCCTCATGAACACATTAGAACAGAGTCGATTAAAACAGCAGAACAATCAAATGCAAAATCAAGAAATATTGAATATGTATGTATGTATATGCATCGATCCGCTTGTTTTAAACCATGGCATGAGTGTATACTTACTCAAACTTACCGAGCACGATGGAATGATGTTTGAGGTCAAACTGCTGAAATTAAAATTCAATTTTCAAGAATTGAGAAAAATTTGCAAGAGTTTGGGTTTGTTTTAGGTTAGGTTTCGTCCTTTGTCCGCAATGCGAGTATTTATAGAGGAAAATTGATGGCAAAAGGAGGAAAAAGATTGCTTCTTGATTGTGCAAATATTTTTCAATAAAAACAAATCAAATTTTGAAGAAAATATGATTTTCTCATCAATGCCATGGCTTGCACGAATTTGGTAAATGGTGTGGGCTTTCTTGGACATTAAGAGAGATATAAATCCAACTTAATTGAAAAAATAACTTAATTTTCATATTTTACATAATTTATTTTTGAATTAAATGTTGTAAAATTCAAATATAAACCATGAAAATAGAAAATCACCAATGCCAAGCTTTTATGGGTCAAGAATAACATCATGAACAAGTTTGGATCAAAATATTATAGGCCCATTTGGAAAATTTTGCAATTTGACCAAAATGTCCTTTGCAATCATTCAAAATCGCCAACTTGAATAGTGTATCTTGCTCAATTTTCCACATTTTGAGTGTTCTTGGACTTTTTGGAAAGCTCTAAGAGTCCTCTAACCAATGTATTTGGTCTCATCTCATTTGGAGTTACCATGCTCAATATATCTTCAAAACAAAAAGTTGACTTTTGTTGACTTTGAAAATGACCAGAATGTTTTGAGCTATACCTCTCAAATGAAGCATTTTTGGACATTCTTGTGAGACATGAAGTTGTAGAGAATTGAATTTCCTTCAAAAAAGAGGTGGTGGAAAAATTTCGAGAAAGTATGAGGAAGTTATGATCACCAAAGTTCATTGACTTTTCATCTAGAAACCCTAATTTAGAAAGTTTGACTTTTGAGCAAATCTTGAGTTTTCTTGATGAATCATGATCAACCCTTGATCAAATGATGAATGTAACTTCAAAATGAGGATGTTGACCAAAAATCGAAGTTTTGACTGTATGTTGACCACGTTGACTTTTGTCCAATACACGATTTTCAACCATCCGAGCAATTGTCGAGGAAACTTGACTTGAAGCTTGAAACTTGACATGGAGAATCTTTGAAGCATATGAGGAGGCATGAAGGCCATTGGAGATGTTGGAAGCCCATCTTGACTTGAGAGATGCCAAACCCTAGTTTGGGTTGATTGTCAGAGAGAGTTTATCCGATCAACTCTTGAGGAGTCTTAGATGTATGAAATCTTTTGAGAAGATGGAGGGCAAATTTTGGGGTATGACATGCCCCTGCTCAATCTTCTTGTACTGAAGGTTAGATTGACACGCCTGCCTTCGCGACCGGAGGTGAAGATGATTGAACATCGAGTACACCGAAAATTTGCACTTGGTGGATGATGCGGAATGGGCTTACGATGCCATTTGGAGAAGTTGGAGACTTACTGGGAACCAGTCGCACGCCGATTCGGGTCGTTAAAGAGAGTTGACGGAGATGGGCTTAAGATGCCATCTAGGAAGGTCATGTTGGGAGTGAGCCACGCTAGGCTCAGATGTTCCGAACGGGAGGAGATGGGCTTAAGATGCCATCCGAAGGAGTCGACGTTAGACTTCGTGTTCACTTTGAATGAAGTTATTGGTCCGTATTGATTTTTAACCATATATGCAGATTCGAAAGCGAAGCAATCGTTGATAAGTAGTCGGAGATGGGCTTAAGATGCCATCCAAGGCAACCGAGTCGCGCTAGACAGAGTTCTGTTGATAATCGAATAAATCTTCGTGTTGATTACTCGAGGGATTGTAGTTGGCAAGAATGTGGATAGCCCTGTTGCATCGGGCGTTGATCCATTGCTGTTATCGGAGGATAACCGAGGTGGTCTTCGGATAGTTTTCCGCCGGCTCGGGCTTAATCTCGACCATCGTCGGAGGACAACTAAGGGCGGTCTTCGATAGTTTTCCGCCGATTCGGGCTTAATCTCGGACTGTTTATGTCAAGTGACTTTCACTGTTTGGAGAAAACAAGAGAAACTTTGATAGAATATTGGTTAGCTTTATGCAAAGTATGATGCATGACAGTGTATATGAAATGACATATGCATGAATTATGACTTTATGAGCAATGTATGAATGATAAATGTTGTGATATTTCAAAACATATCCATCTTGAAGAAGATGTTTGTTTTTGAAGATTTCGACTGGGGAATCGAGTAGTGAGAACCCCGCAAGGAGAAGAAAGATATCCTGGATTCCTCCGATGCACTATCTGACCAAGTCTTGGGCCTAGACATTGTTGAGGAAGGAAGAGATTTGAGAAGCTCGTTGTCGGAGGTCTCATATATAGACCCTGCTGAGGAGAGTCTGGGAGGCGATCTGTTGAGGAAATTTAGGAGGTGCTCTACTGGGGATATCGAGTGTAGATCTCGCTGGAGAGCATTTGATGGTTGCTGAGAGACCGGTTGAAGAGTCCGGAGTCCGTTGTAATCTGGCCGGGAATAAAGGTGTATGCTCCCTCCGATGCACTATCTGCCCAAGTTTTGAGTCTGGATACCGCTGCCGGGGAGAAGGGGGAGGATTGAGAAATATCCGCTGAGGGATGAAGTGTTACTGCTTGGAGACTGATGTAACATTGCTCGGTTGAGTGGAATTATCGCCAGGATTAACATATACTCACTGGGAAGGTGTGTTGTGGGTGACACCTTTATGCTCTGTGGGGAACCATTTGTTGACCTTCGTCGTCATCCCAATTCCTGGAACCTGTAGTAAGTACTTTTGCATATTCACTTTTCGTATGTTCGTGATTAGATTCTTATTGTCAAATGCGTATAATCATTCAAAGCAAACGTTGGACTTATTGCAAACGACAACAACAAAAATTGTAAAGAGAAAGAAGCTGTATTTATTTGAAAGGTGGCGTATGGCCAAGTAGTTTGTACACAAGAAAGGTAAAAAGCTATGCGGAAACAATCTCGTTAGGTTCCAACTATGCTAGTACTCATATATTTCGACTATCTCATCTCCTTGCTGTCAGTAGAAAGTGAGTAGACTGATCTTCGCCATTTGAACATAGTAGTCGGAAGTAGGTGATCCGAAGAGACATAGTCGACGCTTAAATCCCTAATTTTGCCTAGACCGCCCTTTCGGTTTTCACCACCGGATACCTTTTTGCCCAAGCCGCCTTTTCGTGTTTTCGACTTGCGGTGTACATGTTTTGTATATATCCTTTATTTTTGCCCAACCCTTTTGGTTCGCCAGATGCCCTTATTTTTGCCTAGGTTCGCCGACCTAGCGGGTCTCTTTATGCGTAGTATTTTTGACTATGTCTGCGTCACGGGTGTGGAAGTCTTCACCATCCATGGTGCTAAGCATCATAGCTCCGGAAAATACTTGACTACAAACGGTCCCTCATAGGTGGGAGTCCATTTGCCCCGGATCACCTTGTGGAAGAATGATGCGCTTGACTACTAGATCACCGACTTGGTAGACTCGGTGCTTGACCTTCTTGTTAAATGCTCGACCATTCGCTTCGATAACCGCCCATGGCGGATGCGAGTCGTTCTCATCAATCAAGTTAATCGGTCAAGGCGAAGTCCGACCCAATCGCCTTCGCTTAACTCTGCCTCCTGGAGGACTCTAGTTGAGGGTATCTGAACCTCGATGGGTAAGACGGCTTCCATACCGTATACAAGAGAGAAGGGGGTTGCCCCTGTTGATGTCCGTGCTGAAGTACGATAACCATGAAGAGCAAATGGTAACATTTCGTGCCAATCTTTGTAAGTCACAGTCATCCTCTGTATAATCTTCTTAATGTTCTTGTTGGCGGCTTCCACTGCGCCGTTCATCCTAGGCCGATATGGAGAAGAATTGTGATGTTTGATCTTGAACTGCGTGCAGAGCTCGGTGATCATCTTGTTATTGAGATTGGATCTGTTATCTGTGATAATCCTTTCAGGAATGCCATACCGACAGATAAGGTTATGCTTGATAAATCGAGCCACAACATTCTTGGTAACAGATGCGAACGAGGCTGCTTCTACCCACTTGGTAAAGTAATCGATTGCCACAAGTATGAAACGATGTCCGTTGGAAGCTGTGGGCTTGATTTCTCCAATCATGTCAATGCCCCACATTGCAAAAGGCCAAGGAGAAGTTAAAACATTCAGAGGTACTGGAGGTACGTGTACTTTGTCGGCATATATCTCGCATTTGTGACAAGATCGAGCGGGTGACAATCGCCTTCCATGGTGGACCAATAGTAACCTGTTCTCAAAATCTTCTTAGCCATGGTGTGTCCACCGGAGTGGGTACCAAATTCGCCTTCGTAACTCTTCCATGATACGCATTCTTTTCTCGGTCACAAGTAAGCACAAGTCGTGGTTGCGCTTGTATAAGATGTCGTTGCTGAGGAAGAATTTGGATGCAAATCTTCTCATAAACTTCTTATCATTGACGGATGCCCCTGCGGGATATTCCTGAGTCTCAAGATACCTCTTCACGTCATAGTACCAAGGTTTCTCTTCTGTATCAAGCTCATAACAATACGCTGGTTCGTCAAACCTTTCCATGATGATCTGGGGAGCCTCGTTGTCCCATCTAACCTTGAACATAGACGACATGGTAGCCAATGCGTCTGCCAACTGATTCTCTTCTCGTGGAATATGATTGAAAGTAATCTCTTCAAAGTAAGGAATCAAACTCAGAACATGCTCTCGATATGGAATGAGATTCGGATGCTTCGTATCCCACTCGCCCTTAATCTGGCTGATCACTAAAGCTGAGTCTCCATACACTTGTAAGAACTTGATTCTTAAGTCAATAGCAGCTTTAAGACCCATGATGCACGCTTCATATTCGGCCATGTTGTTCGTGCAACTGAAACATAATCTGGCGGTGAAAGGAGTATGTCCGCCTGTAGGGGATGTAATGATGGCGCCAATGCCATTGCCAAGTGCGTTTGAGGCTCCATCAAAACCATAGTCCATCGGGATCCTTGTTCGTGTCCTTCGTCTGGGCTCGTTCCTCGCAATCAGAATTAGTAGAACATCTTCATCTGAAATTCGAACCGCATAGACGATAGTCATCTACGGCTTGATGAGCCAAATGATCGCTACCACACTCCTTTGATCGCTTCGAGAAGTGTACGATGTCATATTCGGTCAAGATCATTTGCCATCTTGCTATTCTTCCGGAGAGAGCTGGTTTCTCAAATATGTATTTTATCGGATCCATCTTGGAAATCAACAAGGTAGTGTGAGTCAACATATACTGTCTTAGTCGCAGCCAAGCCAAAGCGTTGCAAGTTTTCTCAAGTCATAGTATCTTGTTTCACGGTAAACTTTTGCTAAGGTAGTATATTGCATGCTCTTTTCGACTGACTCGCCATGTTGCCCCAACACACACCCCATTGAGTTCTCTAGCACCGTCAAGTACATGATAAGAGGTCTTCCTTGGCAGTGGCATCGGGATAGGAGGATTCGTAGGTACTCCTTGATTTTGTCAAAAGCGATCCGCAATCGTCGCTCCATTCCACTACTTGATCTTTCTTAAGTAACTGAAGATTGGCTCACAAGTAGCGTTAGGTGTGCAATGAATCGCAATGTAGTTCAATCGGCCCAAGAAACCTCGACTTCCTTCTCATGGGCACCGCATCTCTTGAATGGCTCTAACCTTGGGGATCAACTTCAATACCTTTACCACGACAACAAACCCTAGGAGTTTTCCGGATCGACTCAAGGTGCACTTGTTAGGATTAAGTCTCATTCTGTACTTCTTCAACCTGTCAAACAGTTTGCAGATGATCAAGATGTTCTTCTTGATGTGATCGAGCTATCATGTCGCCGACGAGACCTCTATCTCGTGATGAATCATGTCATGAAATAATGTAACCATAGCACGATAAGTGGCGCTGCATTCTTCAATCGAATGGCATAACCTTGTAGCGAAAGTGCCCCACCGTAACGAAGTAGTCTTCCATGTCTTCGGGAGCCATCTTGATCCGATTGTAACCGGAGAAACCATCCATGAAGGAGAAAACCTTATGCTGAGCGTTGTTGTCAACCAGAACATCAATATGAGGAAGTGGGAAATCATCTTTCGGACTCGCTTCGTTCAGATCTCTGTAATCCACACACATTCGTACCTTACCATCCTTCTTAGGTACGGGTACCACATTAGCAACCCACTGGGGATAGGAAGTAACGGCTAGGAAACCAGCGTTGAACTGCTTCATAACTTCGGCTTTGATTTTCTCTGACATCTCAGGACGCATGCGACGAACCTTCTGTTTCACTGGGAGAAAACCTTCCTTTGTTGGCAACCGGTGTACCACAATATCAATGTCTAAACCCGGCATGTCTTCGTATGACCAAGCAAATACCTCAATATAGTCTCGTAGCATCTGAACCAACCTTTCTTTAATACTGTTCTCAAGACCCGCTCCTATCTTGATCTCTTTTCTGTTCCAAGACCCAAATTCACAACCTCAACTTGCTCTTCGGTGGTGTATAACTCGCTCTTCTTCTTGTAGCAATCGCAAGTTCTCCTGGCACTTCACAATCTTCCTCACTTTCTTCTCTTGGTAGATCGGATTATCGAAGTCATATTTAGCATTAGCATAGTGTTATTAACGAGATTCGGAGTGATTCGCAGTTGTATCACGTGGTGTGTGTAAGAAACACATAGCTTTTGAAGGGGTGATAAAGTAAAGAAAGAAAACACACAATTGAATGCAAAAGTCCAACGAATTTATTGAATGACAATACGCAAACAACGATAATAACCTCGTGAACGAGCCATGACGCCCGCAAGGCACCAGCTTTCAAAGTTTATTGTTCAAACATAAAGAAATACGAAAAGCAAAACAAAACAAGAGCAATTACTCCGGCTAAAGGAGATTGGTATGACGCCTTGATCTTCCAATTGAGCCCTGATCCGAGTTGAAGATCCACTTGCGATGTCGAAGCCGTTGTCGTCGTTTATAGCATGGATTCCACTCGACGAACGCGGAAAGGAAGTTGGCCGCTCGCTCGCGCGTATCATCTTCTGACCCTTGATGGTGAAGCCTAAACCAGTCTTGTCAGATTTGAAAGGAAGATCAGGGAGCTGACCCCAAACAGTGCTACCTACTTGTTCAACAGTAGCTTGAGCGTCTTTCAACGAGGTCATCCTAGGCGGAGCTCGTGTAACTTCAGGAGCGACAGGGGAGTCAACAGGCATGACTCTGGGTATCGTTTCAAAAGCTTGGCAGGGAGTCTCGAAGAATTCACCCTCCATCTCGAGATAGCGGAATGACTGTAGATGACTGACCATATACTCTTCTTCACCACATACGGTGACAACCTTCCCTTTCACCGGGTATTTCAGCTCGATGGGTAGAGGTAATACCGCCCCATGTATCCAAGGGCGCCAAGTAGGCAAGAGTAAGTGGACGGATGTCCATGACAAAGAAAGTGGAATCAAAAGTCCGGGAACCGACTTTATAAGAGTGAGCTCTCCAAGCATCGCTCGCTAGAACCATCAAAAGCTCTCACAATAATGTCACTGGTCTCGAACCAACCCTTCGACATCAAGCCGATCAAAAGCGTCTTCGGAAGGATATTCAAAGCGAACTGTGTCAACCAAAACATGAGATAAGGTAGTACCCTTGCATTCAATGTAGATGTGCAAGGCCTTGTTATGTTTCTTTCCTAAGGAGTCAAATCAAGATCGAGAAGCTTAGGCCGTTGTTAGCAGCCAGCTAGCAATACAAACTTCGAATCGTCGGTGGTAGTGTCTTGCGGCACATGAGCATTCTTCGAAACTTCACCAAGGCATTAGCATGAGCCTCGAGCACAAGAGCAAAGCAAGCATGGAGATCTTGGACGAGTCTCCCAACTGCTCCACAACATTGTAATCACTCTTCTTGATGATCTTCGAATTTCCTCCATTTCTTGTTTGGAGGTGTCTTGAAACTTCCTTTGGTACTTCGTCGAGGTGATGAGTCACGGTTCTTTCCTCTAGTCGGGATATTGATTGAGTAGGGAATGCGATGGAATCGCAGTGTCTTTTGGAGGAGAGATCTCGAGAGAATACCCTTCCGGCTCGTCACCTTCTCGATCCGGTGATGTTGTCGATGTCGTGAATAGAAACTTCAGCAGAAGATCTTCAATGGTCGAGAGGTCTTGCTTGACGCCATGATAGTAAACATCACCCATAATTCCAAGGGATAGCCTTGTCGAGGAATATGGAACCGCCTTGAGAAGTGATAATGAGAGGTGCCACTCTAGGCACGGATCGTGGAGAAAATTCTTATCGTGTTAACATCGGATAGTCTTCGTGGAAATCGTCACCCCATCCGGTCGCCTTAACATCTTCAATAGGAATCTTGTAGCTCTCGTGAAGGTACTTCACCATGTAATCATACTTTCCACTTGGCTGCCCCAAGGTATCCCACACAGATGGCACAGTTTCGTCGCATTGTCGATCTTCAACTTAGACATATCTTCACATAGCTTCGCACGTGGTTTCGTAAATAGTATCTCACGGTTATCCATCATGCACGAACACGCCTTCTCAACCAAGCACAACCATCGGTGCGGATGGGCACCAATGACAATTCTCGGCATCCCGGATTGACACCGGCTTGCAACAAATTCTTCTTAATACCATCGAGGAATGGTCAAGTCATCTATGTTGAAAATATAAGTATCGTCACCAACAGATTGGAACTCTTGTCATGGTTAGGCATAGGCGCTGATCACATTCGAGTCTCAACGGAGGGTCAAACTCAATGCTTAGATTCAATCATATCTTGAATCTTGTTCTTCGTGAGCCCAACAATTGTCGTTGTCGTGCCGGCTATTGGAATGGTAGGCACACTTAGCATTAGGATTGTACTTGGAGAGGAAGTGTTGACATTACGAGGAGGATCCTCAAAGTAATCACCTGCTTTCAACATGTGTTGCAAGGCTTGCGACAATGGCATGTTGATCTTAGAACCGCTTCGTGGCGCTGCTCGTTACGCTGTCTCACCGAGGTTGTCCGATGTAGGATTGAGATCACAACTTCCCCATTGAGCGGTCGGTCTTGGCTCGGCTTTTCGACCATACACAGATTGGCTTCTTTCTTCGCACCAAAAGATCTCTTCGCAGATTTGAAGATGACTCTACATGGATCTTCCCACTTGATACCGCTTCAATGCGCTACGTCAATATCAACTCGGTGAATCCGGATGAAGTATTTCCAATCGATGATTGAAGAATGGGCTGTGGTTCCCATGAACATATCAACCAACTCCCTATTGGACAAGGGTGGTTGAACTCACTGCTAGATCTCTCCACTTAGCATACCCTTGAACTTCTCATCACGACCCATAGACATGCTTTGTAGTTTGCGCGTGGGTGTCAATTCAGATTGTACTCATATTGTGCAGAAAGCATCACCAAGTCACCCAAGTACGGATACGGTCATTCTCTAGTGATAGTACCATTCCAACCGGGTTCGGACAAACTCTCTTGAAAATAGTGCATCCACAACTTTCATCATCGTGGGGATTGATCTTACGGACATAGGACTTCAAATGCAGCTTAGGGCAAGACATGCCATCATACTTAGCAAAAAGGAACTTTGAATTTGGGAGGAATCACAACACTGGGACAAGACTCGATCATCAAAGTTCAGCCGGACATTTTCGGTTTTCCACAAAGATTCGACGGTCTTCAAGTTGTTTGTACTTGTCATCTTCCGTAGTATCGCCATAATCGAATGATCCTCTCCTCCTTTCTTTGGTTCACACGCTCACCTTCATCACCCTTGGTACTCCCCTCGGTATGGACACTTCCTTCAGAGAGCTCAATACGGCTGACCACCTTAGGACCCCCTTTGAAACGTCTACCCATGTTGAGGAGACCAACAACCTTCTTCTTTTTGTTGATGAGCTTCTTCAGATCTTCTTGGCCTTGGACCAAGCTGGTGAACATCTGCTGAAACTGAGCATTCGAGCTTGAAGATCTTTGACATCTGCTCAAGAGCCATTTCGCTAAAATAAATAGCGAGCAAATGAGAAAACCAATCTCCAATGTACCTGTGATGCAATGTTTATGCTATGATATGCAATGTTTATGCGAACGCAATGCAATGTTTTCAAGGACCTAAGAGATTTAAATTTGTTAAACAAGCAATGAACAAACATTTATTAGTACTTCTCATTATTCTTTTTCTTTTAAGTACAAGAGATAGTTCAAAATAATAAAAGAAAAGCATAAAATCCTAAAGCTCTAAGTCTCCCATGGGCGCTTCCTCTTGGTGCCGATGTAGCGTTGATATTTCGCTCCTCATGAAGTAGCTTGGTCAACTCTAGAACTTTCTTCTCACTTGCATAACACGAGCTTCAAAGGTATCCCTTTCTTCTTTAGTTGAATCCAGATCTCTTCAAGTCTTCAAAATCGTAGGCATGTCGGGATGGAGAACAGATAGGGTACATCACCTATAGCAACGGTTCCATAATTCTTAAAACAGCGTGAATGGCATCATGAGGTTTTGAGCTCGAGCTCGCACCCATTTGAGGTAAGGTTCCCAAGGAATGGAGTTCGGTGCCCCAAAGTCTTGGTATCGTCTTCTTTACCATGCCCCAAGCATGTATAAACCTTCGTCAATCGAGATCATGATTGTAGTCGAACACAATATCTTGGAGAAGCATATCATGTGGACCATCTTTTCGAGCAAAACCAAACTGACGTAGAGCTAGAGAAGGGTTGTAAGTAATACCTCCCCTTATACCAAGTAGTGGTACATTAGGGAACTCTCCACAACGCTCAATGAATGTGAAATCCTTTTGAGAGAAAAGATTCCAATGGATATCAGAATGAGAGAGTGACATCAATCTTTGAGACCATCTCAACCTTTGTTCGTTCTTCAAAACCGATGGAGGAAGGTGCGAAATAAACCACCTTGAAAGTAACGGGACACAACACATGAGAGTTCCTTGTCGCTTAGTAGTACGGGTATGGAGAGAATGCAGGATGTCTCCAAGTAAAGTAGGCACTGGATTACGGGTAAGAAACAACTTGATGGCGTTGACATCTATGAATTGATCCGAGTTGGGGAATAGAACCAAACCATAAATTAGCAAGGCAACAATGTTCTCAAATGCATGGAAACTCATAACTTTGAGGAATTCTCGGGCTTTCTTGATTAAGAACTTGGAAAGTAAACCCTTAACTCCACTTCTAGTTTCCCAATTGGCTTCAATATCTGAACGCTTAAGGTGTAAGGCTGATGCAATGTCTTCGAACTTAGGAACCTTTTCTAAACCGGTGAATGACATCTGATCAAGAATAGGTATCCCAAGTAGCTTAGAGAATTCTTCCAAGGTAGGAACCAACTGATAATCTGGAAATGTAAAGCAATGGTGTTTCGGATCAAAGAACTGGAATAGGACATGCATCATATCTTTTTCAAAACCGGAGATAACCAAATCAAGTAGATAACCATGTCTTTTGATGAACTGAGCATGGTCAGGAATTTCTGAAACCAATTCTTTGAGTTGAGAAGGGATACCCATGAAGTTGATTCGGATAGTCTTTCTAGAAGCCATAATCCCTACAAAACAGAGCAAAGATAAATCCCTAGGTCCTTGAAATAGTTAGAAATGATATGCAATGCAAATGATGTCATGATGTCATGTTTAGCACACACAAACAATTCACACAATGAGCCTAGGTTTAAGGCTTGCATGAGGTATAGGTGATTACCCCACCAAAAGTTTGAGTTGGTTCATCCTGTCCTATAATAGTAACCGGTTCTAGGAATCTCATATCATAGATCTTTCTCGTAGGCGCTTATTTCAATCGACGCCAAGTGGTCGATCGAAAATGTCCCAAAGTCTAATCTCAATGAGCGTAGCATCGAGTATCAACCAACCTCGGTCTACACCAAAGCCGCCATCTCACTACCTTCTAATGGCCAAGATGGGTCAATTAAGGTTCTAAAAGTTTAGTTAGCGCTTGATGACACCACGCAGAAGCCAAATACTTTCTTCAACTTGGGAATGAAGAGTATCGGGGCAACCAAAGTGTCACGCTAACGTAGCCATCATGTTGACCGCGTAGTTATACGTCTAACGGTCGCGATGATCTAATGCTACTTACCTAAAAGGAAACCCGGATCCGGGTGTAGGATCCCCCAACAATATAATACCCAAGCAACCCTTAAAGATAAAGCATACAATTCAAACAGAAAGCATTAAAGGTTATCTAGAAATCCCTAAGGCAATTCTCTCTTGGGTGAGTCCTCAGTAGTCGCCAGCTCATGTACTGAACGACTTTAGGATTTTGTATCCAAATGTGCGGATAGCAAGAGTCGCCACCGACTTTTATTTTATCCAATTAAGGGAAGGTAAAAGTAACGTAAAAGACCTTCGTTAGATTACGAGTTCGGGAGAATGGTTATGAAAAGGGAAGGTATTAGCACCCTTTCCATCCGCATTTTATTCTACTGCTCTTAGTTGCTCTTAGATAACTTTTAAAATTGCTTTCGTGTGTTTGACAAAATGTTTTGAAAAAGGCATTTCGCTTTGACTTTGTAATGACTCATGTAGGAGTGTATACAAAGTGTTCGAAATGTTTGTTTTGAAAAGAACTTGAACTTTGAAAAAGTGTGTGTGTGAAAAGCATTTGATAGAGCAAGCAACTAAGAGACTTATTTACCCACTCAGAATTGGTCGTTTTGTTGTACTTCTACATTCCTTTAGAATAGCGCTAGCCATACCATTAGTTAGTAGGTAGCTCCATTCGTTGGATGTAAACGGGACATTCGAAGGGACATCGGATGGTCATAGAAGGCAACTTGTAGGAAGTATCCTAGCACATTCGAAGGGACTATCATCATTTTTCGTAGGCAACAATCGAGGGTCAAGATCATGTATTCGGAGGCGACATCGTGGGTCTATGATCTTTGTATCGAAGGGACTATGATGATTTGTTTGGAAGGCAACGGTGCTAGAATACCTCTACGTTCGAGGGACATGACCATTTTGAATCGAAAGGCATCGAGAGAGAATTACCCTAAGGGGTGCGTGTGTGAAAGAAGTGTGTCAAATTCAGATATTTTATCTTGAAGATTAGTGTGAGCTATGTCCAATTATTATCTTGCCATACACGCCTAATTACTAGCAATTGATAAGGGTGCGGAAAGTAAAATGCGGAATGTAAAGTGCGGAAAGGTAAATGTCCTACGCTATTACATGGATTTGGGGCAGATACATAATTTAAAATGCGGAAAATAAAAGCCTAATTTAAACTATTACATCCCATGAGCAGTTACATTATTGGAAAATAAAAATGATAAAAGAAAAACGTCCGAATCGGTGCAACCTGTGAAAGTATAAGAAAATCGGGAAATATGATGAAATTGAAATAAGAGAAAATGTTAGAAAAAATGCAATTTTTAATATGAGAAAATTAATACATGTTGGAAATAAGATAAATAAGTTAAAATAATTTTTTGGGATTTTTTGGAAAAGATTTAATAATTAAAATGCAATTTATAATGATTTAAATGCAAAAATATAAATAAAATAAATATGCATGCAAAAATTATATTTTTTAATTTATTAAATTAAATAAACATTTTTATGAAAATAATGCAAAAAGAAAAAATGTTTTTGATGATTTTTAAATGCAGAAATAAAATGTGGAAATTAATTAAAATGATGCTAAAACATTAAATAAATTAGAAAAATAGGAAAATATAGAAAATAGTTTGAGTTTGTAAAAGAAAACAAATCTGGTCCAGGCATGGTTCGAACTGAGGACCTGGAAGAGCATCTTGAAACAGGCAGCGTCTTAACCACTGGGCCAAGTGGCGTTTGGTGTTGGGAAAGTTGAAACCAAGGATATTTGAATGATGACGCGTTCTGATTATATTCAAAACACAGTCAGCTCGCATGTGGACCCCAGGACTTATGAATGAGCGAATCAGAACACATCATTATGCCACGCAGCCTCCTCGCCGGTCCACGCCTGAGTCAGCGCCGGAGCTAGGGCTCCGGTCATCTTCTCTGGGATGCTCGATTTGCTAACCTGCAAAAATACGAAAATTCGAGAGCTGGGATTAAGGCTACCCCCCCTAAATCGGGGTCTGCGAACCCGATGGTGGTCTCAGTTTGTCCTAAAAGTTCCTCTAAATGCCAGTTCGAAGCTCGACAGTTCTGAAACCCTAAACATGGCATCATGAGTTTCTGACGTTCAAGCTTACAAGCGATTGTCCAGATCAACTATATAGAGCCTCATGAACACATTAGAACGGTTAGAGTCGATTAAAACAGGCAGAACAATCAAATGCAAAAATCAAGAAATATTGAATATGTATGTATGTATATGCATCGATCCGGCTTGTTTTAAACCATGGCATGAGTGTATACTTACTCAAACTTACCCACTGAGCACGATGGAATGATGTTTGGAGGCTGAAACCTGCTGGAAATTAAAATTCGAATTTTCAAGAATTGAGAAAAATTTTGCAAGAGTTTGGGTTTGTTTTTAGGTTAGGGTTTCGTCCTTTGTGCTGGCTGCAATGCTGAGTATTTATAGAGGAAAATTGGATGGCAAAAGGAGTGAAAAAAGATTGCTTCTTGATTGTGCAAATATTTTTCAATAAAAACAAATCAAATTTTGAAGAAAATATGATTTTCTCATCAATGCCATGGCTTGCACGAATTTGGTAAATGGTGTGGGCTTTCTTGGACATTAAGAGAGATATAAATCCAACTTAATTGAAAAAATAACTTAATTTTCATATTTTACATAATTTATTTTTGAATTAAATGTTGTAAAATTCAAATATAAACCATGAAAATAGAAAATCACCAATGCCAAGCTTTTATGGGTCAAGAATAACATCATGAACAAGTTTGGATCAAAATATTATAGGCCCATTTGGAAAATTTTGCAATTTGACCAAAATGTCCTTTTGTGCAATTGTCCAAAATTGCCCAACTTCTGAATAGTGTATCTTGCTTAATTTTCCACATTTTTGAGTGTTCTTGGACTTTTTGGAAAGCTCTAAGAGTCCTCTAACCAATGTCTTTGGTCTCATCTCATTTGGAGTTACCATGCTCAATATATCTTCAAAACAAAAGTTGACTTTTGTTGACTTTGAAAATGACCGTAATGTTTTGAGCTATACCTCTCAAATGAAGCATTTTTGGACATTCTTGTGAGACATGAAGTTGTAGAGAATTGAATTTCCTTCAAAAAGAGGTGGTGGAAAATTTCGAGAAAGTATGAGGAAGTTATGATCAGTCAAAGTTCAGTTGACTTTTCATCTAGAAACCCTAATTTAGAAAGTTTGACTTTTGAGCAAATCTTGAGTTTTCTTGATGAATCATGATCAACCCTTGATCAAATGATGAATGTAACTTCAAAATGAGGATGTTGACCAAAAATCAGAAGTTTTGACTGTATGTTGACCACAGTTGACTTTTTGTCCAATACACCCGATTTTCAACCATCTGAGCAATTGTCTGAGGAAACTTGACTTGTGAAGCTTGAAACTTGACATGGAGAATCTTTGAAGCATATGAGGAGGCATGAAGGCCATTGGAGATGTTGGAAGCCCATCTTGACTTGAGAGATGCCAAACCCTAGTTTGGGTTGATTGTCTAGGAGAGAGTTTATCTGATCAACTCTTGAGGAGTCTTTGAGCATAGATGTATGAAATCTTTTGAGAAGATGGAGGGCAAATTTTGGGGTATGACACTCATCAACCAGGATCGTCACAACCCGAGAGACAATTTGATCCCATTCCGATGTTATATGCTCAGTTACTTCCTCAATTGCTTAAGTTTCAGTTGGTTGAGCTTCGAATTTTCATGATGCATGGGAAGCTTCCGCATGATTATGATGAAAATGCTAGGTGTGATTTCCATTCCGGGGCACCTTGTCAAGATACTGAGAACTTTATGGTGTTGAAGCATAAAGTTCTGGATTTTCTTGATGAAGCGATAATTTTGTTTACTCCCACGGGTTTGAGTGTGCAAATTAATATTACCCCAAGTGCCGATGTGACTATTTCGATTGCTGCTGCGCCTCAAAAGCAAACTTATGCTCCCAAGCAGGATAATCGGCAACGACCAAAGGAGCCAAGGAAATTTGATCCTCTCCCGATGTCTTATACTGAATTATTTTCTCATCTTATGAAACTGAAGTTGATTGAATTGTGTACTTGGAAAGTTGATCCAAATAAGTTGCCAAATAATTTCAATGCCAACGCTCAGTGTGCCTTCCATTCTAACGGACAGGGGCATACTATTGAGAATTGCATGGCTTTCAAACACGTGGTGCAGGACTTACTTGATTCTGAGGCTTTTAACTTTGGACCAGCACCAACACTTGATGCTATTCAGCAGCCATTACCAACTCGTGCTGATGCTAATGTAAATGTTATGGTTAAGGATGGAAGTTTGAACTTGGTTAAAGATGCAAATCTGACGACAACTCCTTTATCCTTTGTGAAAGAGCGTTTGTTGAGAAAGGGTGTATTCCCAGGTTGTGGTATTGACTGTGAAGATTGTATGACTCATCCAGAAGGTTGTAAATTCTTGAGAGATAACGTGCAAGACCTGCTTGATGCAAAGGTTATCAGTTTCACACCAGATGGTCAGATTTGGGTGCTACTTTGACTCAATGAATGTCGAAACTTCAAAATGCATCGTCTGAAGCAATAAGTCTATTTGGAGACTACTCTCCTCAATGATGGAAATTTCCAGTTTTATTTTGCATTCTCATTTGTAACTTTTCTTGTATGTTTATTACTTAATTGTATGCAAAACCGGTCCATTCTTGAATATTAATCATAATGCACTGAATATGTTTGTCTTGAATTGATCCATTTGTATTCACTCTTAATTATTTTTAAATGCTTTTGATGATCAACTCTTGTGAATAAAGCAAAACGTCTGTAGGGAGGATGATGAACAATATACCAAGAATCTTAAATGGTATTGCTTTCGAATAAAAACCCTGTTGATGATGTACAGACATTATTTCAAATTCCCAAACACTGGAGATATAAGGGAGATAGACCCTCGTTAACCCCTTTGAGCCTTGAAGTATGAGTTTCTTTTCTATTTAGAAAAAACCCTCATTTTTAACCCGGGGCAGGGTAGTGTTCAGTTAACCTAATCTAGCATTTAAATCTCATCAGGAGAGTACGTTCAAGGATCAACCGTATTTGTTATCCTTTATTTATCAAGAGGTCTAAGAAAATGGTAAAACCCCAATGGGTATTCCTCTTCCATCAAAGAATAAGGTAGTCACACCTTAATAAAGAGTCGAATGACTTGTTTTCACATGACTTGTTCAAAAAAATGGGAAAAAAGATGATAAAGAAAAGAAAAGAAAAGAAAAGAAAGAATATGATATTGCAAATCAAAGAATAAGGTCGTGTGATCAAATACTAATTGAAAGAGGTGAGTGACTACCATGTCCAAAAAGAAAATACCTCATTGGTTCCCCAATTATTGTAAACTCCCTATGAAAGATGAATGCTCGTATTGAGTTAATTGAACGTAGGAATGGAGAACATCACGGAGAATGGGTGGGCACCAAATATTTTGAGCCTTAAATCCTTTTTTTCCCTTCTAAAACCGTGAACCATGCCACGTTACAATCCTTGAAAGTCCTAATTGAAGCATGGGTTAATTTGAAAGCTAAAATTGTGACGAGAGTACGGTATCCTGACTCCTAGGAGGCTTGTTAAAATTTTGAGTTGGTATCACTCCATCTTTTTATTTTCTTTGAACAAAAATTTGATGTTTTGACATCCTTTCAATAAAAGTTCTTAAATTACAAGACAAACATAGGATTTGCATTAGAATTATCATTCATAGAATAAAACATTCCTTGCATATGAATAAGTGATTAAACATCAAGTAAGCTTGCATAATGAGCATCAGATGAAAAGCTTGATTATCCCGAGAGAAAAATTGCTTTAGGGATGTGTTGAAGATTGAACCATTTTTTTTTAAGAGTGTTCCTAATCTGGGGCATGCCTTCTGATTGACTTTGTTGAGTATAAGAATACCAGTTTGAAGATTCATTCGAAACAAATTATATGCTGGTTTCCGATTGCCTGAAAGTTTCTGTTGAGATATTGCATATCACTTTCAGTTATTCCCAAGGGGTGGATTGCTTAAAATGCCGGCCTGAGCACGAAGCAGATCATGTTGAGAAGCATAATTGTGTGTTAGCCTGTATTCCAGATATAAGACAATTAACATGGTGAGGTTCGGTCTTCAAAATATGTGAGTCTCTTACCTCTTTGAGAGTACGAGGTGAGGTACTGTAATATCAAAACCCCGTGAAGCAGGGGAAGTATCCCATTGATGGTACTCTTTTGAGAAGAATTATCTCGATGTTTGATCGCCCTGAAGGGTAGAGAAACATGTTGATGCTATGTAGAGTAAGTGATGATTAAACCGGGGCAGTTATGTCGAGATTCAACAATTTCTCAAAGTGATGATTAAACTGGGGTAGTTAAGTCGAGATTCTGACAATCTCTCAAAGAGATGATCAATCCGATGAAGTTATGTTGAGATTCGAAAATCTCTCAAGTGATGATTAATCTGAAGCATTTAAGTCGGGATTATATCCCTCAAAGTTTCACTTAAACTGGGGAATTTATGCCAATGTTTAATCTCTCTGAGAACTTGATGATCGAAGGAGAATCTTTTCAGAATCCAAACATGCATGGGCAAGTTGTCTCTCTATAATTCTCTCTATGCTTGGATATGTTGTTATGACTTGCAACTTGCAGGAACGTGATGGGTTATCAGTATGGGGTCTCTTTTCCCCAATGAAGAGTACGTCTCAATCCAGGTTCATCCCTTATGAAGCCAATTCTCAAGCAGAATTTACTTCCAGAAGGTCCTGATAGACTGATTTTGTTACCAGTGATTCGTGCTTCGACATATTGATATTATCGTACTTCCTAGTATAAGTCTCGAGGTTGGTTAAGGCTTATCCCCAGTAGGTTTGATTCTTAATCAGAATTTATCGTCATAAGGGTCTGATGAGTTGATTAGTTCCCCAGTGATATATACTTCAACGTATCGACATTATCATAATCCCCAGTGCAAGTTATGGGTACCGATCTCAGGTAAATCCCCAGTGAGATCGTCGATACCTATTCCAGGCGAAATTCCCCAGTGAATGTCCGTCGAATTCTCAAATCATCCTCAGTAGAAGGTTCTCGCTTTTATTCTCAATGAAGATGGTATTTTAACCGTTGATTGAGGGTTAATATCCCCAGTGAGTATGCTTGACAGATGAATTGTTATCGTATTCTCCAGTGAGCAGTGCCTTGCCACATCAAAGTTCCCAGTGTATGAGGTGTGCCCCGGTCAATTGATTCTATTCCCCGGTGTAAGTCACATTCTTCCGTGAGAAGTTATTCTGAGCATCTTCAAGATTTTTGGTCTAAGATCAGCCATGTTGGGACAAGAACATTTGTTTCCCAAGTGGAGTTGGATATATAAATGTATTTCCCAGTGGAGCTTTCCATCTGAATCAAATTTCTCTTCCCTAATGGAGATTAATCATTCATCTGTTCTGGTATTTTTACACCGATGCTCATTCCCCAATCAAAGTCTCCCCAGTGTGGTCTTTCTATTGAGATCTTTATTCTTGGAGACAAAAGTTTTATGTTCTCTCCGGTGTATTTTTGGTTTAAAAGCTTCATATCCCCACGAAAGGATTGACCTCCCGATGAAGTCTAATTCCATTTGATTTATTCAAGATGCTAATGGTTACTCGCAGATGTTTGTGAATTCCCCATGAAGTTGTGTTCCCCAACGAGGATTCTTTTTTAATTCCCCATGAAGTCTCCAAATTCCCCAGTGAAAGTATGAGAATTCTCCGAAGAAGTTTTCCGTATCCTCAATGAAGAGTAATGACTCTCTCCCCAGGAAGGCAATATTGGTTTGAAGTCCAATTCGATTCTCCCCAAGTGAAGAACGCTTCCCATATTGGAATTGCAATTTATTTTTTGCAAGTGTTCTCTAAAATCCACTCCCTAGTGGTACCACTCTCTTGGATGTTCATGGCTTCTCAACAGCCGATCATCAATACTACTACTTCTCATTTAATCATTCAAGCATGCATTCATTATATTGCATCTACCTTAAACGTGTAGCATTCCGTTGATTGGGAGCATTATGCCATAAAAGTTCAAACATGCATATTATGTGTTTGCCAATTATGTATATCCAGAAGAAATAAAAAAATCTATGTGGTCTACCCTCAAGATGTTTTCTCAACGGATTTCTGTTTCCCTAATCGTCACTTCAAATCAAGTGTCTTATGGGAACTCATTCTCTCTCCAGTGGAGTCTTCCGTGACTTTCTTTATCTCAGTCACGTCAGGTCGTGTTACCCTTTTCCCAGCAAGTCGTAGACTTTCCTTGCGTAGCAAGCCTTCTGTTATGTTACCCGTATTTGTATCACTGTTAGAGTGTGATTAAGAGTCAGTGTACAACCTTTATTACTTTTCAAGTAATTGAGTATCCATGCTTGGTGTATGGTAATTCAGATAATTGCCACTCTTGAAGAATTATACCCCACCTTTGGCCTGAGGGATATTATAGTTCTTGTGCTTTTGCAAGTACCTTCTGTTAGAGTCTGCTTCAGTCGGTCTCTTTCTTTTGTAAGTGCATCTTCGTACATATGTTCCTTTTTCCCCAGTAAATCGTAGACTTCTCTTGCTTTGGAAAGATCTCGGTTATGTTACCCGTGTTTGTATCGCTGTTAGAGTGTGAGTAAGTGTCGGTGTACAACCTTTCTTACTTTTCAAGTATTTGAGTATCCATACTTGGTTTGTGGTAATTCAGATAATTGCCACTCTTGAAGAATTATACCCCGCCTTTCGCCTGAGGGATATTATAGTTCTTGTGCTTTTGCAAGAAACTTCTTAAAGTCCAACTTGTTTTGGAGAATTCTGTTAGAGTCTGCTTCAGTCGGTCTCTTTTTCATATCTGAGTTGTGCGTCGGTCAGTTCCTTTCTTCCTAGTTTACATGTTTGTTGGGTATTCTTTATGCTAGCTTAGCTAACATTGTTTGCTATAGTCCCTTTATTTGGTCTCCTTCCATGTAAATTCGCTTTCGATCTATGATTTGATCATTCCATATATCTTCTCCCTAGTGAGCCTATCGTTGATTATCGTTTTCGGTTCGCCTGTATCTTAGATCGGGTATTCTTTCCGTTAGCTTAGCTAACATAGAGATTTGTATTGATCAGTCTCTTCTTTCTGGTTTACATGTATCTTAGATCGGGTATTTCCTTCCGTTAGCTTAGCTAACATAGAGATCTGTATTGATCAGTCTCTTCCTTTTGGGTTACCTGTATCTTAGATCGGGAATCGCCTTCCGTTAGCTTAGCTAACACTGCAATTTATAGGTCTTGTTTGGATCAATTCCTTTTGGTCGGTTTACCTGCATCTTAGATTAGGTTTTCCATCCGTTAGCTTAGCTAACGTTGCAGTTTAGAGCTCTGTGTTGATCGATCTCTTCTTTCTGGTTTACCTGTATCTTTGATCAGGGTATTTCCTTTCATTAGCTTAGCTAACACTGCAATTTAGAGGTCTTGTTTGGATCAATTCCTTTTGGTCGGTTTACCTGTATCTTAGATCGGGTTTTCCATCTGTTAGCTTAGCTAACGTTGCAGTTTAGAGCTCTGTTTTGATCAGTCTCTCCTTTCTAGTTTACCTGTATCTTTGATCGGGTATTTCCTTTCGTTAGCTTAGCTAACATTGCAATTTAGAGGTCTTGTTTGGATTAATTCCTTTTTGGTTGGCACCTGTACCATATGTCAGGTATTCCTTCTGTTAGCTTAGCTAATATTGCAATTTAGAGCCCTTTAGTGCCTCTTCAAAATCTAGTTGTTTAGTATCCTTGGTCGGACAAATGCGTCCTTCCTTTTAGAGCCCTTTAGTGCCTCTTTGAAATCCAACTGTCTGGTATCCTCGGTCGGACAAGTGCGTCCTTCCTTTTAGAGCCCTTTATTGCCTCTTTGAAATCCAACTTCCTGGTATCCTCAGTCTGACAAGTGCGTCCTTCCTTTTAGAGCCCTTTAGTGCCTCTTCAAAATCCAGTTGTTTGGTATCCTTAGTTGGACAAGTGTGTCCTTCCTTTTAGAGCCCTTTAGTGTGTCTTTAAAATTTAGTGGTCAGGTGTCCTCTTTACCCTTGATCTGCGAAGCTGTTTATTAACAAGCGCTTCATGCCGAAGATCATTGGTTATTCTCATCTTCAGTGAGTCGCTCTTTCATGGGTGTCTTCTGTATCATCCCTAGAGGGTCGTTTTAATACTGTTGTTCTCGTGTGCAGAATGCCCGAGCTCGTGTGTATACGTTTTCCCTCTTCATATCTTTATGCATCATCCTTGATGGGTCATTTCAGTACAATTGTTCTCGTGAGCGGAATGCCCGAGTTCGTTTGTATGAATTTGTCTCCTTTACTTCTCATCCTCACTGAGTCGCTCTTTCATGGGTGTCCTCTCTTCATCATTTCTGGTGGGTCGCTTCAATATAAGTGTTCTCGTGAGCGGAATGCCCGAGTTCGTTGGTATAAGTGTGTCCTCCTTATGTGTCTCAAGTGTTTATGTTCAAATAGAAAATCCAAAATATGATAATTCTCCGCTCGTATGCAGAGCGCAAATTTTACGGTTCATTTAAGTATTCAATCATCTTCTACCTTGCTGGTTCGAAAGGCTTGCGTCAATCTCACCCTCCGGTCGAAGAAGATTGAATAGGGGCAGTTGTTGTACCCCAAAATTCACCCTCTTCTTTTTCGTATTTCTGGCTTATAATTCCATTGCATAAACATACCTGTAGGTGCATGCATATCATTGATCATGGGGTTACTAGGTTCAAAACATCCCAAGTACGAAAGAAACGGCGTGTTTCAGCTATCTCAGATCATTTTGAGCCAAGAATCAATGTTTCTCGGTTCGTACGACTATTTACAAGATATTTTGGCCAGGAAGCTATTTTGGCTTGGTTCCATAATCTCTGGAATCATATAAATATGTCCTCCAGATTATCTGTTCAGGTTGGAGGTCATTTCGTCAAGAAAACTGAATTTATTCGCTTATTTCTCAATAAAGTTGATTTTGCGTTTTTAGTGCATTTCAGACACTCCAGAGAGCGTATCTCACAGCTCGTCAGGTGTTTTCTTATGAATTTTGACTGGAATGTCCCTCTCATTTTTATCTACAATTTTTTTTTGAAAGCCGGAAGCAAGTTATGTGAGGAAGGTCCCCGAAAAATTCAATTTCTCAAGAGGATTAAACTGAATTTTAGTGTTGAACCATGTGTTCTACCCACTAAAAAGTTCATATCTCTTAGCTGGAAACTCAAAACTGAGCGGGACTAATTTCTAAAATTCTGTATCGAACCCTTCTACGACATTCATTTACAACTCGGGAGCTGATTCCTCACCTTTTAAGACCAGTTTTTTATTCTTCGGACATAATTTTGAGCTGGACCGAGCAATTTTCATCTGATACGCGAACTTCAAAAAATAATATCTCGCCTGTTTTTTATCGAAACGAGATGGGACCAGTGCCAAATGTTCACAAATTTTGTTAGATTTGGTTGTCTCATAAACACTCACTTGCAAATTTTGATCAGAAGATCCTCGTTCGAGGCATTTTCTCCGAAGAACGCATTGAGAATTCTGCATGCGTCAGACGCCCGAAAACTGTGCTGAAACTTCAAAAATTCATATCACATTGACCGTTCATTTGATCGCGTCGAAATTTTGATTTATGAAAGCAAAATCGCGTTCCGGACATTTTTCGTTTACATTCCAATTTCAAATTCCGCACGAATTTGGCTGTTTTGGACTGTGTACAAAAATTATTTTGATAATCGCGATTTGGATTTAATTGTGGATCCAAGGCACTCCAAAGCCAAAAAAATTTACACTATAAATATATTTTACCACTAACAAAATTGGTAGAGGGATTCATTTGTTAAATTTGACCCAAGAGCTCTCACCTTTCTCTCTCAATTTTCTCTCAACTCAAAGTTGCACAACCACCTCAAACCACCAACAACCACCTCAAACCATCAACAACCACCACCGGAATTCCAAAACCACCGCGCTGGAAAACTTTTTCTTATTTGTTTCTTCTTCTCTCCTTCTCCGGTACAGCCCCATACTCTTCTATTCCGTTTCAATTCTCAAGGATCAAATCAAGTTTTTCATCAATCAAGAACATTGAAGAGCGTTTATGGTGTCGAGGTGAAGAGTTGATGTTTTCCTCTTCATCAATTCTCCAAGGATTCAAGATTCTCCTTTCTTATTATCATCAATTCAACTTTGATTTGGTATTTTTTTGGAGAATTACTAGATTTTCCTCATCAATTTCAACTCAAAGCTTCAAGTACAAGTAAATGCTTATTTACTTAAGTACTTATTTCAATCGATTTTTCAATTGTTGAATTTCTTGAAATTGAATATTGAGATTGCTTTCAAATTCCGTGTGGATTCTGATTATAGCATTTATTTTGTTGAATTCATTGATCTTGACCCATTTTTGGAGCCTTAAAGGTGTCGGTGTGAAACTTTATACACACTACACACACCTACACTTGTGTTGTAACTTTGCATTATATTTAGGTACTTTATGTGAGAATTTTGCATCACAAATTATATGATCATGCATCAAGTAATATGTAAATTCTTTGACATGCATTGAATCATTAATTTGAGGCTTATTTCATGCATTGAAATTGTGTTGAAATGTAGGAACTAACACCTAGTTTTTAGGTACACTTGCACTACACCTACACATTGCACACAACTCACATACACACACTTGAATTCATACATTGTGACATAAGTTGCATCTTTGCATATCCATACATGTAGGATAGTTGAATTAATTTGATATTATATATCTTCGACTTTTATGGCATAAAAATATGTTGAAATTTCATTTTTCCCAACACTTTGACACTTTGAACATCTAATTTCTCTCAACATTCTTACATGTTTGCATAGCATTTAGGTAGTATTTGCATTGAGTATGTATCACTTGCACATGACATCATGTACACTTGCATTTTTATTCATCTAAATACCACCAAAACACATTGGAAACAAGTTTGTTTGAGTTTGGTGAAAAATAACATGACACTTGAAAATTGTTAAAGTTGGACATAATATTTGTTTTGACTCTAATTTTTAATTCTTGATGAGTTTTTTTCGAATTTTCTTAATGTAAATCATGTTTCTCGAGCCATCCAAAGCTCTTCACGCGAACATTTTCTTGATTTTGACATGTTTCTATCAAATCTGGAAGTTGCTGACCTTTAGGCGAAAAATGTATCTTTGAACAAGATTTGACCGAACCGTCCGCATTTTTGAGACCGTAAGCGTGTGCATAGCTTCCGATATTTTTGATAAATCATTTTGATTGTTTTCTTTAGCTTATGCCTTGTCTTTTGGTTCACTTTTCAATTTTATCCATAATGGTGTTTTTGACTCGAAAAGTGTCGGGGCAAACCTTTTTTGTACACTACACACACATACATTTGTGGTGTTGACTTTCTTTGTATATAATGTCTAATACTTGTTCTAACCCTCAACTAACCTCTTGACTAACATGTGGGCATGTTTAGGTAGTTGGCGCTTTGATTTAGAACCCTTAATTGAGTCATATAATTAGGATCCCATGGTAGCTAACCGTTAGAGCGACGATTGATTGTTTTGGCTTCATTTTGTGCACGAATATGTTTTAAGCATAATTTTTCTTGTGCATTTCATTTGAGATCATTTAGCATGAGTTAGCTACTGACTTGTATGATTTTATATCTATTTGAATTCAATAGTTTTTTAATTCTCAAGTTTCGATTAACTTGTAATGTTTAGAAGCATGTTTTTCCTTTGTCGTTTGAATTGACTAATCTTAGGAGTGTAATGTCATGTTTTTCTTTGAAAATTTAGGATGTTATTCTAACATCTAATTGTAGTTAAATGTGTAACTTACCTTAGGATTTTAAATATAATTTCAAAGCTAACTTTTAATGATTCGATTCTTAGGTACTAGTTTGATAATTGCATAGTTTTTCTAGCTTCCTTTTGCATGTTTAGTTTGTGATCTTTTCCTCTATTTGTTTAAATGTTTAGGAAAGCTTTAGAACATGTAGTTTCTGCCCTCTATTAGGAATTTATCTTCATGCTTAGATTTCTTTGTAAATAATGCATTTTTAGTCATGTTAGTGTAGATTTTTTATTTCTGTCTACTCTAGGTCTTTAACTATGTTTAGCATTGCATTTGAGAACTATTGTGATGGATTTAGCTCGATTTTGATGTCATTCATGAGTTGTTTTGCATTATGTGTGCGTTGCTGCCCGGTTTTCCATTCTTATGTTTCTATACACATTTATATTCCTTTTCTTCATCTTTGGATCATATTTTGACATGTGATGTGAATATGCAATTATATTCCCACTTTCTTGTTATTTTTGACACGTTTGTTGACTTGTGCAAGGTACATTGAGGATGTTTTGGTTAGGAACCTAATTTTGGTACACTAACATACCACTTTTCTCGTGGTTCTATTTGCGTTTTAAACGCATTTTACTTTGTGTTTTCTCATGTTACGAGGAACACATATTCTGTTGTTTTGTCTGGATATGTACCTTTGTGCAGGTGTTCCGATTGTTATGAGGACTTGTTTGCTACACGCACATGTTGCCCGATATCACCTTGTGGATTATATTGATCGAGCTGTTTCTTATTATTGCTTTGTTGATGGAAGTTTACTCGAAGTTTTCCGGAGTATTTTTTTAGCTCGCAGTGCTCTTCGGATCATTATCCGTTTGGTATTTATTTTACTTTGTTTACCACATTCTTTTACCGCTTTTCTAGAGAGTATGAGAAGTAGGATTTTACCGCTTTCCTTGCCATGAGAAGTAGGAATAGAGATGTATGAAGGGGCTTCCTAGTTGGAGCATGTTCAGGAACCCCTCTGGTTTATCTAAAGACCCGTTTAGGGTGCCTCTGTTTGCTAATTGTGTTTGGTTTGTTTAAAATCCTCCATCTGCATAGGGAGGTAATTCTCAATCGACCCTCGCACAGTTCTAGTCTATGTCAGCTCAGCACACGCGAATCGTGTTGCTTCTTTTATCGAGTCAATAATAATAAAGTGGCAAGAGTTCCCTATTCTGACTCTCCACGTTTTCCTGGGGTTCGCATTTATTGTAGAGCTCGCATCATTTGCTCTTCACACTTGACAATTCATGTCATGCGGTGATACCATTAACAGGAATCGGATATGTCGGTCCTGGTTGACTCACGGTATGCTCAAGCATCGCTCGAGGCTATGGGACTTCCTCCTTTTCCTGCGCTTGTGTGTCATTTGTTTGTTTGCATTGCATTGTTTGTGTGCTTCTGCCAAAGCACTTGCTTGCTTCATCCCTTTTTGTCATCTTTGATTCTATATTAGGTAGTGATTCGAGATAGACATAGATTTAGGTTACAAACCTGTTTCATTCCTTTTGTCGTCTTCGAATCTACTTCAGGTAGAGAATCAAGATAGACATAGATTTAGGTTGTAAACCTTTGGCATGTTCCCTTAGGATTCTCTTGAATCTACTTTAGATAGTGATTCGAGTTAGACCTTAGGTTGTAATCCATGCATGATAAAATTAGGGATAGAGTTAGATAGTTTCCCTTGTTTGTTTTCTAGTTTCTTTTGCATACTTGCATGTAATAAAACTAAAACTTGTGTTCTTTTTCTTTTGAAAATAAAGATACTTAATAATGGTTCAAACTCCTTTTCTAAGGTAAAAACCACCAACCAATGCAATCTTTTTGCCTACGGGTTTTCTTTTTTGTGTTTAAAATTCTTTTGTATAAGTAAAAAACACTTAACCCACCAAAACATGTGAGCCAAACTACGACACTCTGACTTTCCCATTGCACGAGGGAATACGTAAGCATCTTGTCACGGGGCTCGATCGAGCAAACTTTGTAAATACATCCTTCTTTTTCCCGTGTTTTCTTTATTTTCTTTTCTTTCACATGCATTCTCTTTTAGCATACAAATATAGCAATTAAGTAGTAAATAGATATAAACACACCCATTAGACATAAAATAGTAGTGGATATCGTAGAGTACTACGGGCGTGTGGGGTGCTAATACCTTCCCTTCGCGTAATAGATTCCCCTACCCTATCTCTCGGTCGCAAGACCGTGTCTTATCCCTTTTAGGTTTTCGCGATGCGTTTACCTTTCTCATTTTGTGAGATAAAAAACGTTCGATGGCGACTTCATTGATATAGTTATCGGATGATGTTCAGCCGGTTATTTCAAGTGGAATCAGTAGTTTGAACACTAAACTTCCAGTTTTTAATGGTAAAAACTAGAACAGTGGATGATACAGATGCGAGTTCTGTTTGGTACTCAAGATGTTCTCAAGCTGGTAACAGATGGTTATGCTTCAGTAGCAGTAGATGCTACTGAAGAACAGAAAAATGAAGAAAGAGGTATGAGGAAAAAGGATCATAAAGCTCTACTCTATATCCATCAATGTGTGGATGAAAACGTGTTTGAGAAGATTGTTGATTCGATGACGTCGAAGGAGGCATGGGATATACTGGTAAGATGTTACGGTGATGACGCATCAGTAAAGAAGGTGAAACTTCAGTCCCTGCGAAAGCAATATGAGAATCTCAACATGAAAAACAATGAAAAAGTTTCTGAGTACATTTCCAGAGTGATTCGAATCACTAATGAAATGAAAGCTTGTGGAGAAACACTTTCTGAACAAGTAATCATAGAGAAAGCAATTTTTAAAGTGAGCTAAAAAGCAACTAAGAGCCCGTAGATAACTGCGGATGGAAAAGGGTGCTAATACCTTCCCTTTTCATAACCTTCTCCCTTACTCAGAATCTAACGAAGGTCTTTTCCTGTTCTTTTCACTTTTCCTTAATTGGATAAAAGAAAAGTCGGTGGCGACTCTTGCTATCCGCAACATTTGCGATAAAAAGAAAAACAAAAATCTTAAAGTCAGTTCACCGTATTACACACATACATTTTTGAATGTTTGAATATTTCATAGTAAGAAATGGGTTTTAACTTGAGTGTACAAGTATACCGCTTATAGTTCTTAAAATGAGAAGATGTTTTAAAAAATGTTGGATCTTTCATTGTAAGCATTGGACGTTTAACTTGAGTATATAAGTGTGCCACTTATAGTTAAGAAAGATGTTTTGTTTGTTTGTTTGAAAAAGTGTTTGATTTGAATGTCATGCTATAGATGAGATACTTCTTCCATAGAGATGATTCATGTCTCATCTATGAGGAGAAATGTTTTGTTTTGTTTTGTTTGGGGGGATGCTTTTAAGAATCCCGTGGGTCCTTGTATTGTGAGCCCAAGAGGAGGCAATTCGAGGGACATCGAGGGTCCTTGTATTGTGAGCCCAAGAGGAGGATTTCTGAGGGACATCGAGGGTCCTTTATTGGGAGCCCAAGAGGAGGCTACATGGTATGACTGGTTTGGTTTTAAGAGTGATTTCACCGGGAAACCATACTCTTTGAGTTCTATCCTAGCTAAGGAGATTCTTTGTACGAAGCCCAATATGAGGCTATTTGAGATTTCCAAATCTCTTTCTTATATGAGGCCCAAGAGGAGGCCAACTCAACGAGAGAGTTCTTTTGTACGAAGCCCAGGAGGAGGCTATGGGGAACCTAGTTGTTATAATAGTTATAATGACATAAATAAAAATGAACAAGAATATGAACAAGTATATATGATAAAGTGTGTGTGTGCATTCATAAGAGTTTATGAAGGAAATATATAAACAAGTGTATAAAACAAGCACATAAATCTAGTGATACTTGGATATATACAAGGGAGTGAGACTTACACCTTAAGGGAGGCCCACTGGAATAAGAGCAGTTTCGCCGAGAATAATGCTCTTCTTAATACCAGTGGAATTGGTGTATAAACTAGCGGATAAAACTAGCGAACGAAGCTAGTTATACTTGAATATGTACAAAAATGGTTGAATATGTACAAAGATGGTTTAATATGTAAAAAGATGGTTGAATATGTACAAAGATGGTTGGATATGTACATAGATGGTTGAATATGTACAAAGATGGTTGGATATGTACAAAGATGGTTGAATATGTACAAAGATGGTTGGGACTTACACCTTAAGGGAGGACCATGATCAATTTGATTTTGAGTTCGAAAGATTTTCGAGAAAGAAACCTAGTTAAGTTTGTATCTTCAAGGAATTAATCGAATCGATCATGGAGTAAGAGGTGCGTAAGTCAATAAAAATATTTTTTTGATATTTTGAAAAGACTTGAAGAGTGATAGTTTATTCACATGAATATTTGAAAAATATTAGGTTAGATAAAATCAAGAAGAAACATTTTTGAAAGTACTTTAAAAAACTTAAAAATTCCTACTTTTAACCTAATAAAAATATCAAAATAAAATATTTTTTGGGATTTTTTGACATAATCATAAAATAGATGTACTAAATGACAAGTGTGCAAAAAATCATCTCAAAATTAGAAGTTTGAGAATGGATAAGTGGCACCATGGCCTTCATCTTCCTCATCGTGACAAACCTCCATGGCCAATTCAAATTTCTTGCATTCTTGACCAATTTGAAAAATGTAAAATGTTAATTTGCTCAGAATTTTATCGTGATTTCAACCATGTAGCTTATTAAAGCTAAGACTCAAAGATCAAAATGAATTTCCATAAAGTACCAATTAAACCCTAATTGAAAATTTCAACTAATATATGGGCACAATTGATATTAAGTGAAATTGAGGATTCAAACAGCTTGAGCAATATGATATCTACATCTCTAACTACTAAATTGGTACCAAAGATGCTTATATGAGGGTTTTCAGTTTCGAAATAATTACCTCTTGCAGCAAAATCCCAGAACTCGTATGAGTGCTCACAGATGCAAAGTGATGATCATAGAAGCTTCCTTGAACCTTCCTGAGTGTGTTCCAACTCCTAGCTTGCTTCGAAGCTTGTTGAATTCTCCTACCCGATTCAATTTGCAGGTTTCTAATTTTTTTAATGGAGGATGATGATGGAGTTGTTACATAAGTGTATTGATGGCTTGGATCACTTATATATGATGTATTTAAGGTGTTTGAATGGTTAAAATGGAAAACGCACGAGTGGATTTGAGTTTGGCTTGTTAGGGCTCAAAATGCACACTAATGGAGTTTTCTTGAGGAAACTCACTTTTGGCTATTTTTGTGATGGATTGAAGTGATGAACAACTTCTAAATGATGTTTAGATGAGGTTTGAATGACACATTTGGTTAGAATTTGTAAGAATTGGAAGTTGGAATTCCAACCTCTTTGAAACTTAGAAAACTTGCATTTTAAGAAAAAAGTGAGAAAACAAGTTTGTAGTTGTTTTGGTGTGTTTTCAAATGAAGGAATGACCTCTATTTATAGGCCAAGAAGTTAGGAGATCAAGGCAGGCAATAATTGAGATGGGTGTAAATAAAAAATGTGGTGATAATTTTATAAATAAAATATAATTTTAAATATTATCATGTGACAATATACCCCTTATTTTTTAAAAATGGGTTTAAATTAAAAATATTATTATAATCAAATCTCAATTACTCCTTTTAAAATAAATAAATTAAATAAATGGGTGTAAATTTATATAAACTAAAAAAATTTATTTAATTTTATAGCTTAAAATATGTAATCATTGTGATATATTAATGGGTGACTATTAATAAATTAATGTGACAATTTCGGTGATTGTTCTTGGTCTAACTTTATATGAAAAAATTAAATTAAATATTTCAATTTTTTATAAAAAAATATTATTTTATTAGTATTATTTAAGATTTCAAAAAATAATTGATATTGAATTAGATGAATAAAAATAAACAGTTTACAAAAAATATTTTAATTTTCGTTTTCACCCATTTTTCCAACTCTTCACGCTGAAACTCATTTTTATTTTTCAAACCCATTTTCATTTTCATCTTCACGCTTGAAATTGGGTTTCGTCTTCCAAATCTGTTTTTACTCTTCGTTGAACTCTTCTCGTTTTCACCATTCTCACTCCAAACCCTTCGCCGAAACTCTTCCTGAAACGTTTCACTCTTCTCTACTAATCGCGCTACCCGAAAACGCCACCGTCGACGACCTAACACCGCCTCACAGCTCTTCGTTGCTTGCTCAATCTCTTCGCCCTCGGTCAGTTCTCTTCATCATCTCTCTTCTCGCTAACTTGTATGTCCAAAATGGAACCCTATACTCTTCACACTTAGATCCTACCTCAAATTCGAATTCCATTGTTTGCCCAAACTCAAGTATGAGACCCTTTAAAGGAATTTGGTGTAAGAACGAAGAGGGTATAAGAATCCTATTAAAGAGGTAAGAAGGTAGGAAAGCAATCGAGCCCATACAATGTGACCATATATATGCTCCTAGAAAGTGGGACTAGCAAGTTGCTAGTATTTGAAATGATCGATTGGGAAAATCGAACGAATAGTTGTCTAATCTGTTGATGACGATCAAAAGGCTCCAGAATGAGGGTGTATTGTAAGGAAGTCGAAGTGAACACTCCACCTGAACGATGACAAGTGTCCCAAAAGTGGTGACACTTGTCACCACCGTACTGGATCTTGTACCTATCAACAAGTAATACACAACAAAACAAACGAACAAATCTTACTTTCTCTTGGCATCGACCTCTCGCTCTCAAAATTCAATCTCGCCGAAAAAGATGAAGGTGGTGGCCGGTGGCGGAGCTATGCCGGACCTCCACCAATCCTGAAATATTTAACACCAACCCCGACTATTTTCCCACGATAAACCCAAATTCGGAATTATATTCTTCTAAATCCTCCTCAAACGACCGGATCGAAACGATCCCAAATCCTAACCTAAATGATGTTGAATTTTATTAAACAAAATCATTGTAGTGAGTAAAAATTGAATGTATGTTGAATTATTAGGTAAAAGAAAGAGAAGATATGGTGTGGAATATAAAAAATAAAAAATGAGGGTGTTGAATAATAAAACCATTATATATAGGGATTGCATGTTATACAATTTTTTTTCTCAAAACAATATGGCAGACAAAAAGTTATTTGGACCACAAAACACCTTTGGCTACGAAACACCGCACCATTAAGGACACGCAATATTTAGAAACGGAATATGGAACTAATTAAGAAACCTTGATAAATAGCATAACATAGCGTCATTACAACATATAATCATGATAAAAAACAAGACAAAACAGAAAAATATTGTAACAGAGGGTACATGTTCAAAAGAATCAAAGCATATCTACTCATCTCAATATTAGGTTTGCATCATCGCAGCCAAAGCTAAAACAAGTCCAAAAGAAACGTGCTTTCCATACACAATCTTCCCAGAGCCAGAATTCTGTTCTTTTGGATTACCTACCTGCGACGAGTCTGAGGATACATCTTTATCAGGTTTAGGCGCCTTTGCTGTATCAGTTGATGGTTCTGGTGCCAAAGATGGTCCTTTTGCAGGTGCCTTAGCAACGGTGAAGAAATCCGTAGGAAGAAGTACCTTTCCAACTTTATAAATAGCAAGATGTTTATCAGTATATATTATGCCATTGATTGTAGTGTTCACTTCACCTGTTGATATGTTCACACTTCCACCGTAACTCACAACATTCAGTTCCACCTTTCCTGGTTTAGCTCCCGCAAGTGTTCTCACAGGGTTTGTTAGAATATCAAAATTAGAGCTTGATACGTAGTCGGAAATAACATGGAACTGTAAGAGCTCAAGTTTCTGTCCATCGGAAAGAGAGTTGAGGAATCCGGCTTTGAGTTCTGAGAAGGCGCTGTCATCTGGTGCAAGAATTGTTAATCCACCTGTTTTTGTAGTCAATAGTTGTGAATTGAGTTGGTTGATCAATTGTGTTGTTTTCATGAGTCGGATTAAGACATTGAATGACTTAGCCTTCCTTAGGATTCCGACGATATCAACAGCACCTGCAGTGTCAGGAGTGGAGTCACTGGGTGAGTCTGGTAAGGAAGGTACCAATGGTTTAGGGGCTGCAGCTGGTTGGGAAGGAGCTGGAAGCGTAGGTTGTATAGGAGCATTAGCAGGTGATAATTGGGATAAAGTAGTGGTGGTGGAATACAAAAGAGAAATTAGTATTGCAAGAGAGAAGGAGAATAGATGAGATTGTCTCTTCAACATCATTTTGGTTTTGATGAAAGTTAATGCTTTGATGTTTGGAAATGATAAGAAATGTACTTCCAATAAGTATTTGATGCATTGATGATATGTGGGAGAAAACCTTTATAGAGTATGAGATAATATTGAGAGTTTGGTGAAATGCATTGTTCTAAAACCTAATTGTGATTTGTGAACTTATAGTTGCTACATGTTAATGAGATTGAGGTGTTGCGTTGCATCTATTAGTGTATGTGATTGATGGCTACACAATTCTTCCATCATAACTATATTTTACCAAATTAGTATTAAATATGTCACATACACACGTACACACAAGTATAAATGAAGGGTGTAAAAAATGTGAGATAATGTTGTAGTGCATTCGTGCTAATGCATATGATCCATGTTAAACTTCTTGAATTGGCATAATTATGAATTAAAAAAAAAAGATGTATGTTTTTTTTGTAATGGATGATGGTTTACACCTTAAAATTAATAATATGTTAGCTAAAATTGACAATTAGTGAAATTTTGTGTGTCAAGTTTATCTTTAGGACAAGGAACGATACATTCAACAAAGATATTTAAATGTGTGTTACTTGAATATTTCACAAATCTATTAAGGTTCATGAAAGTCACCGAGGTGTTAGACTTAGTGAAGGCTAAATAGAGCTAAACAATTTATCATTTTATTGTGTTTCTTATTTGTACTGTAGAGTCACTAATTAAAATATCTTTTGTCAAATAGCCATGTTTTGAGGAGATTGCACACATGTTGATAAGAAAAATGAAATAATATATATCGCGAAAGAAAGAAGAACAAGTCAAATGTAAGACACTATATACGAACAAGATTGAATTTTGTAGGTCATATCATTTCGCCCATAAGACTAGGGTTTTCTTATAAATATCATACTTGTAAACTTTTCAATACTATATCAATAAAACAAGATTCTTACGCAATTTGACTTCTTTATCATTATACTTTACTTTATTTTGGGTGTTTATAATTTAGTAGCTAAAAACACTAAAAGTATGAACTATTAGTATAACGGCTTGAAAAAAAAATAGTCTGTTGAAAGCTACTAGCCCATTTCTTGAGTGACTTTCAAGTTCGACAACAAATTTGGCATTGCCTAATAGGATATTGTTGACGCCATCGAATTTTTTTACTAATTCGATTATAAAACAATGAAGTCGCCATCTAACTTTATTTATTTTTAAAGAGAAAAGAGAAAATATAGATAAAACTCAAGAAATGAAAATGAAATGAAACGGTCTTCGAGACCAAGAGATGCAGGTTCTGGAATCGGTTATGCAAGGAAAAGGTATTAGCACCCATCACATCCATCATACTCGATGGGACCCATTTAGTTCTAAGTGTTTGTGTGTTTAGTGTGCTAATTTGTTATCTTCTAATTACTATGTGCGAAAAGAGAAAAGAAAGGAGACATGTTTTAATTTTTTGAAAGTGTGCTCGCCAAGATGTTAGAATCTCGTGCCTACGTATTCCCCAAGTGCAATGGAAAAGTCATAGCTTACGTAGTTCTCGGTTGCAAAAATATTTGTTGGTTGGTTGATTTTATTTATGAAAATAGGAGCTTAATCGTACGTGGACGATAAGATATCATTAGTACAATTCGCGTGTGAGCAAAAGAAGATTGCGTGTGAGCGATATGAGTTTGAAAAAAAGACTTGCGCTTGGGCAAGTTTTGATGAGTTTGAATTGATTTTAATTGTGGATGACAAGTGCCGAACAATAGGACTAGAATCCTACGATTCAAATACTAGAAACCAGAGGAGCAGGGAAGCTCAACGAGTCGTCTCTCATCCCAAAAAGCTTATTATGAAAATGGTGAAGTGAAACGAGGTTCACGTTGATTAAGTTTGAGTCTTTAAGAAATTGTCTAGCGACAACGATTTAAATACTCAGAGTTTATTTTGCACAAGTCCTTAAGCAATTGGTCTAATAACCAACGGTTTAAATACTCAGGATTTATTATGAAAAGATTTTTGAAAAAGTCACTCGACGTTGGATCGAGGTTTGAAAATTTTATTATGAAAGTGGCGAATAGACAATGAGAAGAGATTTGGGCTATGATTAACCAAGAAAGCTTGATTAATCTCGAGAGAATAGACAAGTGTCTACTCCCTACCATGAGGCCCTTATTGAATGAAAATCATGTATATGGACCAAGGCGCGAGAGTGGAAATGAAATGGATAATTGCAAACATTCGTGGAAGTATAAATAAAGAGCCCGTACAAGGTGGCTTACACAAATGATAAGATAATTGTTATTGTGTAGGTGCATGCACGAAATAAATTTTATCGATTAATTAAACGAACTTTAATCAAGTAATTAGTTTAAGAAAAATTGATTAGATAGACTAATCAATTTTAAATAGCCCAATTAGATAATTAAAATGAAGTTTAACTAATCAACTAAAGCCTCATTGTAAGTCCAAGAGCAAGGATGGTGTGTGCACCATGTGTGGCTGTTGCGACGCTTCTGAGCTTTGTCGATTCAAGGTTAAAAAATGGCTAATGATTGAGAGTATTAGTTTGAAATATTTTGTGTTTGTGCACATGTGTGATTAATTAAATGAAATAATAAAGTAGTTACTAAGCTATTATATTTTATGGGGATGGGATACATATTTACAAGTAGGGATGAATCGATTATATGTCTAGAAATATACAAGTGAAATTGTAATAATTCAATAGTTAACAAAAATAAATCTATGAGATAAATATTTAAAAGAAAACATTTTTTTTACATTTTTAGAATATATTTAACAAAACAAGATAGAAATAAGAATGTATATTTTTATTATATTTTGAAAAAACTAAGTGAATAATAATGATTTTTTTAATCAAATAAATAAAGTAATAAAATAAATAATTAAGAAGTAAACAATAAAATAAAAAATAAGAGAATTGGGCTTGGGAAGAAATTGGATCGTAAGAGAGAATGAAGCCCAAGATAATGAGACCAAAAACCCTAGCAGGCAAATGGAACCGACCGCTACAGATCCTACACGAATTATTTTCTTTTAAAAAAAACAATTAGTGAAAATAAAATAAAAACATCTCTCTCTTGTAACTCGTACGCTCTTCTCTGTTCCTTTTGTTTTTCTCACGATCTCTTTACCTCTCTCGCGCGTTTCTTTGTTCTCACGCTTCCATACTTCATCTCACGATTCCGCCTCATATTCATTTAGCCATGGCCACAAAATCACAATACACACAAATAATAACCCTTGATCCCATAGAAACCCTAAGTCCCAATTCAATTCATCATGATGAGAGTTTACAAGTTATCAAACTATATCAGTTTCACGAAGAATTCGCAGAAAATAAAATAAACGAATACCCAGGCGTGTGCTTCGATTGCTCTGACTTTTTCTTCTGGTTCGACTACATCTTCTTCTCTGAGTTTCTGTCTTCTCGATCTGCTTCCGCTTCAGGTATGGTATTCGATTTTGCTTCTGCTTGCGTTCTTCTGCTTTTTGGATCGCGTTATGCTACTGTGTGATCTGTGTGTCGGCTGGTTGTCCTTCGATCTGAGTTCTGCTTCTCGCTTGCTTGTCTGCCTCTTCTGCTTCAGTTTTCTTCTTCTTTTTTTGCCGATTCCGCTTTTGTTGCGTTTTGTGCTACTAATTGGGTTGTTATTATTGTGTTGTGTATGTTGTAGGGAGTACGCAGTTGGTAAACTGTTTGAGGATTTGTTAGTGAGGTTGCTGAGAGTTTAAGGAAGGTGATGGATGTAATGGAGTGTGAATTTTTTTGAAGTATAATGGATTATGGTTGAGGTTATGGTTCTATTTTGTGAGTGGAAGGTGGTTGAAGGTTTGAAGGATGATGAATGGAGGTTGTTTCTATGTGGTTGTTGAAGTTGTATGGTGTTTTGAGATGAGGTTGGAGGGAGGTTTTGGAGAAACTTTAAGAGAGGTTTTGAATGATGAGGTTAATGGAATGAAGAAATTTGGTTCTTGTGAGGTCTCTTTTTATAAGACAGTTGAGGTGAGGGTAAAATTAGGAGGACTGGGCACCAAGTTTGTTAGGATAAGGAGAAGGACAAATATGAGCTGTGAATTTGAATAGGGCAGTGGAAGTTGAGTAGTGGAGGAGGAGGAATGTACTGATTTTGTCTTGTTTTTGCAGGTTGTATGTACAAGAGGTGTTGGTGGTGGAATCACAAGATAGTGGAGCTGTTTACTGTGGAAAATGGTAAACAAACGTTAGTCCTCCCTATGTCCTAAAACTAAGAGTTACTCGCAAGATCGACCAGTTGATCTTAAGACACGTGCTAAGATTTTTGATATTGTACTGGTTCTGTCGAAATATACCTTAGCACAGAAACGTCTTTCTAAGACCAAGGGAACAAGTACAACGACTTTTCACACAGAGATTCGACCGACTGACTGGTAACTCGTGACCGACAGCAGGTTCCGGACGAAATAAGACTCAGCAAACTAACTAGTTGGTGACTTGTGACCGACAAACAGTGTTGAAAAGTTCATGCAAATTAGAAGAAAACGTGAAGACTTTGCTCGAAAGTGAACACGAAACAGTAAATACATTCAAAAGATAACGTGAAAAGATAAATTGATTGCATTGAAATAAAGGTGGTGATTCACGTACATCAAAAGCTTAACAACTCTTCCTTACGCACGGAATTGGGCATTGGGCAGAGTTTTGGCAAGAGATTTGAGCATACAGGTGAACACACAAAAATTACAGTAACTCCTTCATAGGATTTCGCCATCCACTTGGCACCTAGAATACACGATCTCTTGAAGTAATTGTCCACGATCTACAAAGTTTGACGCTTTGTTGTTGCAAAAGGTTAACCGCTCCTAGCTTTGATACACCTCAGAAAGAATGAAATTTCTCTAAGTCCAATAGGCTCCATTTCCTACTATGTCTGAACTTCGACTGATTTCTTCACTTAGTTCATAGTTTGTCGAATCGACCAACATTCTTTACCTTATTCATCTGGTCGATGTAGTTCATCTTCGACACCTTTGTCTTGACCCTTTTCCCTTATGGCCAGAGATCTCGACTTTTTTCATGTTTATTTGATACTTTGGTCGAATCGACCAATTCCCTTGTTTATTCCTTTGGTCGACACATTTCTTTTTGACATCCTTGGCTTGGTTTCATAAATTCTTCTGAGGGACCTGTATTCGTTAACGATCGACTCCTAGCTTATAAGGATGTTTGCCTTTGATACATACCCTTAAACATGTTTATAAATTTCAAGGTAACAGAATGCCCCCCAGAGATGCCATTTTCGAATTTCCTTATTTTGTCGACCAAATGAGATAATGGCATCTATGAAGCTTTGTACCTTCAGTCGACCAAGTCGTTTCCACTACCAAAAAGTGGGATTATTATTCCGTCTTTTCCGTGATGTCGGGCACTCATGACCTCGTATCTCACTTTACGTTTTGAGACATGGGTCCATTAAATGCACCATGATGGCTCTTTTTGTGGCAGGGATGGCCCACCATGCTATTGTTAGGATCCTAGCACACGTGTCCCTCTCTTGCCACGATTTAGAACTTGGAAAAAATAAAAAAAACTTTTCATTATTTCCTTTGATTGTACGCTGGCTATAAATAGCCTCACCTCTTCATCTTCCTTTCTCTTTCTTTTTGCTCTGACGCCTTTCTTCTTCTTCTAGAAAAACTCAAAACCTAAAGATTCAGTTTCTCCATTTCTTGTTATTTCCAAGCCCAGTCAAACTTCACTCATGGCAAGTAAACAAATTGAAACCGCTCTAGCAGACACCTACTAGATACGCGATGTAGACAACAAGCCCTACATGCTGGAACCACCCTTTTCAGAGGAGAAGACCAAAATCTGGCAATCTCAAGTATTGATCCCTTTCAACCTTGAGGGTAAACCTTTAGCTTTCTTAGGTCCTCTACCTTCAGATACACCATTTGAAATCTATTTGACTGATGATAGTGCCTTCATGGTGATCTGCAGACATTCTAGAATAAATTCGGCAATTTCTGATTAATGTAAATATTTTGTGGCCTTTTTTTGTATACCACTTGTAAAATTTGTACAATGGTTTTTAACCAATTTTAATGTAATGCTCCATTTTCTGCTTTACATTTTGTCTTTTCATACACATAATGCATGCCTAGGGGTGTTCGCGGTGCGGTTTGGGCGGTTTTGACGCAAAAAATCATCCGAACCGCGAGAGAAAAAGGCATGCGGTTTGGTTTGGTTCGGTTGACTTTTAGAAAAAAAATCAAACCAAACCAAATCAAACCAATGCGGTTTGGTTCAGTGCGGTTGGTTCGGTTTTTTACAAATAATTTGTTGAGTCGTACATTCACATATATATATGACAACATAACTTTCTATTTGGTCATTCATACATGATACACTACTAAATTTTCACCAAAAAACTAATCATATTTGGACAATAACTTCTCATTTAATATGCAAAAGTTAGATTAGACAAAAGTGAAATAATAAACATAAAATAATAGCATAAAACAATATAAAAAAATATTATAATAAAACAAATAAAATAGAAGAGATGAGAAATTAGTGAAGATGAAAAAGAAAGAACATAAGAGAGGAGAGATTAGAGATAAAGATGTGCGATAAAATGAAATTGAAAGAGAGAAAAATTGCATAAAAAATAAGAACGTGTAAAGGAAACAATATAAGAGAGTAGATATTTGATAAGAAGAGGCAAGATGTAAGTGGTGAAGATGAAATGATAATGTTAGGAGATATTTAAGAAGATTGAAAATGAAATCATAACTGTAAAAATGAGAAAATTGTTTGATAAGGTTAATGTATAATAGATTTAGGTTTGGTTTAGATGCGAGTTAAGTAAAATTTAAGTTGTAACATAATGCGGTTTAGTTCGGTTTGATTCGGTTTGTAAAATACAAACCGCAAACCGAACCAAACCATGCGGTTTTGTTAAAAAATGAACCAAACTAATCCGAATCAAATGCGGTTTTTTACGGTTTCGGTTTGGTTTGGTTTGGTTTTGCGGTTTTCTATTGGATTGGTTTGGTTTTGAACACCCCTATGCATGCCTGATACGCTGGCTTCGGCATTACTCTTCCCAGCTCTATTCGACACATGCTTTACGTTGTCGAAATTGTGATTTCTTGAAGAATAGGTTTGTACTTCTTTAAGTACTTACCATTTACCCTAAGAATTCGTCGATCTGGGGCTAATTCCTCAAGTTCATATGCGTTGTAGGAAAAGATTTGAATTACCTTAAACGGTCCCTCCTAATTAGGTGACCATTTTCCTAAGACTATCATTTCTGTCCATAGGTAATATTACTTTCCAAACTAAATCATTGACATTAAACACTTTATATTTTACCTTCTTGTATAGGCTTTAGCCACTCTATCTTTCTGTCTCCTTAGTGAATTAAGAGCCAACATTCTCTCTTCGTCTAGGTCGACCAGTTCATCTTCCATCATCTTCCATCATCTTCCATCATCTTCCAATAATCTTCAAATGGTATTTCATGTTGTCTTTTAATCCTTAGTAATTGAACATGTATCTCTACTAGCAACACATCATCATGTCCATATGCCAGTCGAAATGGTGTTGCTCCAATTGCTTCTTTGGGAGACGTTCTACATGCCCATAAGGTTTGGTCTAGTGTTTGATGCCAATTTTTTGCCTTTTTGCCTACATGTTTCTTAATTAGGCTAACTATTACTTTATTGGAAGCTTCGACTTGGCCATTTGCTCGAGCATAATAAGGGGTGGATGTTATCAATTTTATTCCAACTTCCTGCGTGAATTCTTGCATTTTTTCACCCCGTGAATATTTTTCCTTGGTCGGTTGTGATTGTCTCAGGAATCCCAAACCGACACATAGTATGCTTTTGTATAAAATCAATCACAGCCTCTTGGTCGACATTTATTAAGGCTACAGCCTCAACCCACTTCGTAAAATAATCAATGCCGACTAAAATGTATCTTTGTTGTTTTGATGACGCTGGTTTTATTTCTCCAATCACATCTAAGGCTCATCCTCTAAACAGCCAAGGATTTACAATGGCATGCAATTCACTTGTAGGAACATGTTGGATGCCCCCATACATTTGGCATTCCTGACAGCCTTTAACAAATTCAATGCAATCTTTCAGCATTGAAGGCCAATAGACACCTGATCGCATCAAAAGCCATTTCATTTTGTATCCGACTTGGTGTGCACCACATGCTCCACTGTGCACACTCGACATTGCTACGTATACCTCACTTTCTCCCAGGCATTTAAGTAATACTCCTTCAACAATTTTCTTAAATAGTTCATTTTTAATTTCAAAAAAAACTGAGGGCACGATATTTTATTTTACGCTCTGTCGAACCCGTGGGAGAATGTAGATAGTCAACTAGGGGTTTACTCCAGTCATTATCTTGCCCATTATCAATTGTTAAAATTTCAAAATTTTCGGCGTCTATTGCACCTAATTTTATAATTGACAAATCTGAAGGAGATAACAGAGTAGCTCGAACCTTTTTCCTTACTTGAATAGGTTCTTCATCTTCAATCTTCTTGTATCCTGAAGCTTCTTGTGCTAAGTCATTAGCTTCTTGGTTCTCTCGTCGAGGTATATGTCGAATGCTTGCTTGTTCGAATTGTTTCAGCAATCTAATGGAAATCACAAAGTACATGATTAGGTTCTCTTTAACACATCTATACTCCTTTGACACATGTTTGATTACCAATTCAGAATCTCCCATAATTTCGACATTTCTTGCCCTTAATTCTAGTATTAGTTCAAGTCTAGTTATTAAAGACTCATATTCTGCCTCGTTATTAGTGAAGATATCGTCGATGGCATACTTGAACTCTGCTGGAATTCCATTGGGAGAAATTATTGTTCCTCCTATCCTGGCTCCATTTTCATGGCTAGAACCATCGAAATATAATTTCCAAGGCACAAGATCAAGGTAATTTTCAGCCATAGCAACCATTGAGTGGTCGACAAGGAAATCTGCCACCACTTTCCCTTTCATTGCTTTCAAAGGCATAATAGGTCAGAGAGTACTCCGTTAATGCTAAAGCCCATTTACCAATTCGATTGTGCGGAATTGGTTTAGATAGCATGTGTTTAATAATATCAAAATGAGAAGAGACTTACACATCAACTGGCTTTATATATTGCTTCGTTTAATACAAGAGAAATACAAACATAGGCATAGCTTTTCTATATCACTATACCTAGTTTCAGGGCCATTTAACACTCGAATAAGATAATACACATGTCTTTCGACACTACTTTCATCTTCTTGAACTAACATACTTCCTATAGTCGATTCTGAGGCTGCTATATACAACCTCATAGGCATATTTCTAACTGGAGGTGCAAATATAGGAGGGTTCACTAAATATTCTTTGATTTTGTCGAAAGCCTCTTGATGCTCCTTCTGCCAGATGAACTCCTCATTCTTCAGTCGAAGCAGTGGTGAAAATGCTTTATTTTTGCCACTTAAGTTGGATATGAACCTCCTCAGAAAATTTATTTTACCCAACAAAGACTGAAGTTCCTTCTTGGTCGACGGAGGTTTGACGTCCATGATGGCTTTGGTCTTGCTTTGATTGACTTCTATGCCCTTTTTATGTACTACAAAACCAAGGAAATCTCTTGCCTGCACACAAAAAGCACATTTTAATGGATTCATTTTCAATCCATATTTTCTCATCCTTTCGAAGGATTTTCGAAGGTGTTCCAAGTGTGTCGATTTACTATTCGACTTTATTACAATATCATCGATGTAAACCTGCATAAAATCTTCAATAAAGTCATGGAACATAGAATTCATTACCCTTTAGTATGTTGCTCCGACATTCTTTATGCCGAATGGCATGACCACCCATTCATAGGTTCCTAACGCCCTCGGGCAATGAAATGACGTCTTCGGCACATCTTCATCTGCAATAAAAATTTGGTTATAACCAGCATAACCATCAAGCATACTTAAATATTCGAAGTCAGCAGCCGAATCGACTAGCATTTCAGCCACTGGCATAACATATTCATCCTTAGGAGTGGCAGCATTTAAGTCTCTAAAATCAATGCACACTCTAAGTTTTCCATTTTTCTTAATGACTGGCACAATGTTGGCCAACCATTCGACATACCTTGCAGTTCTGATGAACTTGCTTTTGAGGATTCTTTCTATCTCCTCTTTGCTCTTCGACATAATTGCTGGAGCAAAGCGTCGAGGTGTTTGTTTCACTGGCTTTTTTCCAGCTTTTATTGGCAACCTTAGCTCGATAATTCCCTGCTTCCTAGCATTTCATTATAGTCCCAAGCAAAACAATCTTTAAATTCTTTCAATAAAGATATTACCTCTGATTTGAGCTTTTGGTCGATGTTGGCGCTAATATAAGTTGGTCTCTTATCACCATTTTCGCCAAGGTCGATTTCTTCTAAGGGATCTTGTGGCTGCATTTTTTCTGGTGCCATGGGATCCTTTTCAAAACTCAGAGGTTCGTCGTCGTATATACATTCGAAACGCTGCTTATCGACGTCTTCTCCGACCAGTTTAATTTTATCTGGTTGTTTTGGCTCAATAGCCAGAATACCTTCTTATGAAATTTGAAGTTTATTGGCTTCTACAACATATTCTCTTCAGCTTCTAGGGCCGAATTTCTTTTGTTTTCGGCAATGTACACCGAAATCCTTTTTAGAGCCTCTAGCTCAGACATCACCATCATGGTTGTTTCCCCCAGCCTGTCGGTATAAGGTCTTCTGCATATAGATCCTCCAAAGGTTCCACGTCCCACACAAAACCATGGGTCTCGTGTAATTTTAGGGAAACAAATTCCTTATTTATGTTGGCATATACTTCCTCAGATGGTTGACAAGGAGAAATGTTGGCTAGCTTCCTATCAAACTGATTATGGTCGACATTATTAACATCTTCCATGAAATAACCCTGGTCGGCCTCAATGCTTTCCACGATGTCGTCTTCTCGCCAAATTATCAGGCGTTGGTGCATGGAAGATGGTACAACTCCAATTCTATGTAACCACTCTCTTCCTACCAACAAGTTGTATCTTGGTTTCCCTTGGATAACCATAAAGATTGTCGGCCTAGTCACTGAGCCGATAGTTATATCTACCTGAATTACTCTCATGGTAGTCTTTGTTCTTCCTTCGTAGTCCGACAAGACCACGTTGTGAGACTTGATATCGGTGTCAAATTTACCTATTTTCTTCAGTATGTGATGTGGCATTATATTAACTGTAGCGCCACAATCCACTAACACCTTGTTAATGGCAGTTCCTTCGACCTTTGCCCTAATCAGCAGAGGCTTCATATGACTTCTCATAGCCATGTCAGGATTTTCAAAAAATGCATCTTGGCTCTCAATAGAACCATTGTTCATAACAAAATAACAAGTTGGCTTGTTGTCGACCTGGCACAATTGGGGGAAAAATTTCGATAAGATATATATCGACACAAAAAAATGACGAATAAAGTGAAGTCGCCACCGAGATTTATTTATTCCAAGAAGGAAAGGGGAAATATCGAATAAAACCCACGAATAAAGAATAAGGCGGTCTATGAAATTAAGAGATGCAGGTCCGGGAGTCGGTTATGCAAGGGGAAGGTATTAGGACCCCTCACATCCATCGTACTCGATGGTACCCATTTAGTTCAAAGTGTGTTCGTGTGTTAATGTGAAAATTTTACGATCTTCTAAGTTTTGAAATGAGAAAGAAAGGGAAAAGAAATGTTTTTATTATTTTTGCTCGCCTTTGGTCGTAAGACTTAGTGCCTACGATTCCCTGCAATGGGAAAGTCAGAGCGTCGTAGTTTGGCTAGAAAATGATTGTTTGTTGATTGATTTTAAATGAGAAGACAAGTCGTCATTTTTAAAGGAGAAGACTCGTCTAACGTCCACAAGGTGTAATAAAGAATAAATGACTACACACCAACATGAGGGAGAGTTTGAGAACACCTCTAGTACTCAAGTGGAGAAGTCGAAAACCTTGGGAATAGAGGAAGAAACATCTCGAATATAAATGAATCATGTCTAATCTTGAAAAGGGTTTAAAGGTAAAGGTTCTGGGTTGCACAAAAGATATTGAATGTGTTAAAATTGATTTTAAGTTGTGGATGACAAGTATCGAAACATTAGGCTATCATCTAATGATTCGAATACTAGAAATTGGCGAGTGAGCTCAGCCAATCATCTCTCATCCCAAAAATTTATTATGAAATAAGTGTTTCGAGTGTTATTAAAATATTTAAATTATTAGGCTATCATCCAACAATTTAAACAAATGTCACTTTATTATTTTAATGCGGATAAAAGTATTTAGTTTATTGGGCTATCATCCAACAACCTAAAGACTTCCAATCTAATTAAATCGTCGGGCTATCATCCAACAATTTAAACGAATACCGCTCTAGCTTTTTGACATGGATAGAAGTTTTATCTTATTCGGCTATCATCCAACAATCTAAAGACTTCAAATTTGTTTAAACCATTAGGCTACCTGTTCGCGTTAAAAAGTGACGCGCGAGGGAATCGAATCGGAATTCGGATTCTCTGGCTCGAAACGATTTACTCTTTTGATTTGTTTATAAAGATGTCGCGAGCATCAAGCTTTATTTTTTTCAACACAAGAAAAATGATTATGAAAAAGGGGAAAGCTGCAATACCCTCAATTGATATGATATGCATTACGACTAGCGTGAACTAGACGCAACGTATTGGGGAGATTCTGGGCAAGGGGGTTTGTTATATAAAGGGAATAGATGTGGCACCCTAAATATATATATATTTATCTATAGCTTTATATATGAATATGTTTGATGTGTTTGTGTGTTTTAATTGCTATTTCTATTGTTGGGAAAGTTTCTCCTTTGGATTTTAAGAAGGGTAGATTATGTGGGATCCTAGGTTTTGTTATTATTGTGCTCGCAAAGATCATTGGGATCTTCTGCATACATATCCCTTAATGGGAATCATAGTATTTGTAGCTCGGATCTAAATGGAGCTATGGTTTTGTTTGGTTTTGAGGGAGAAAGAAGTATGCTCGCCAAGGATGAGACCTTGTGCCTACGTAGTCTCAAAGGGATGTTGAGAAAGTCAGAGCAATCGTAGTTCCCACTTATGCTAGTGGAAGCAACGGGATGTTGTTAAGAGACAAAGATGAATGTCATCTTAATGAAAAATGTATCTAATCTATTTCATCACATACATTTTGAAAGGTTGATTGATTGAATCTTTCATCGTAAGTTATAGGTGTTTTGCTTGAGTGTACAAGCGTTACCACTTACGAGTTAAGAAAGATGTTTGAAAAAGATGATTGAATCTTTTAATTGTAAGCATTGGGTGTTTTGCTTGAGTGTACAAGCGTTACCACTTACGATTAAGAGATGTTTTTGTTTGAAAAAAGTTATGAAAAAAGAGTTTGATTGTATGTGATGTGATAGATGAGATACTTCTTCCATAGAGATGATAAATGTCTAAATCTCGAGGAGAATTGATTGGATTAGGGGGATGCTTTTAAGAAGCCCATGGGTCCTTGTATTGTAAGCCCAAGAGGAGGCATTCCGAGGGTCATCGAGGGTCCTTGTATTGTTAGCCCAAGAGAAGGCATTCCGAGGGTCATCGAGGATCCTTGTATGAAGCTCAAGAGGAAGCTATAGGGTATGGCTGGCTTTGGCTTTAAGAGTCATTTCACCGGGAAACCATCCTCTTAGGATTTTTAAGAGTGATTTCACCGAGAAATCATCCTCTCAGGGTTCTATCCTAGCGCGGGTGATTCTTTGTATTGGAAGCCCAATAAGAGGCTGTTAAGAGATTTCCTGGTCTCTTTCTTGTTTGATGCCCAAGAGAAGGCTAAACTCAACGAGGAGTTCTTTTGAACGAAGCCCAAGTGGAGGCTGACTCAGCAGGGGAGTGTTGTCTTATATGAAGCCTAAGCGGAGGCTAAACTCAGTAAATGAGTTTTCTTATATGAAGCCTAAGAGGAGGCTAAACTCAGATGAATGAGTTATCTTGTACAAAGCCCAAGAGGAGGCTAAAGGGAACCTAGTTGTTAGGCTAATTGTTATGTTATAACTGGACAGTTATATGAACAAGTGTGTGATATGTATTCACAGGAGTTTATGAAGGAAATATAAACAAGTGTATAAAACGAGCAATTAAAGCAAGTGTAACTTGAATATTTACAAGGTTTTTGAATGTGTACAAGGGAATGAATATGTACACGAAGGGGTAATTATGTTCAAGGAAATGAATATGTACATAGGAGGGTTGGGACTTACACCGTGAGGGAGACCCATTGGTTTAAGAGGAGGTTCACCGAGAATGATTCTTCTCTTAATACCAATGGATTTGGTGTATAAACAAGCGAATGAAAACAAACGAAAGAAGTTTGTTTATGCTTGGATATTTACAAAGATGATTGAATATGTACAAGGAAAATTTAATATGTACATAAAAAGGATTGGGACTTACACCGTGAGAGAGGTCCATTGATTTAAGAGGAGGTTCACCGGGAATGATTCTTCTCTTAATACTAATGGATTTGGTGTATAAACAAGCGAATGAAAACAAAGGAAAGAAGTTTGTTTATGCTTGGATATTTACAAAGATGATTGAATATGTACAAGGAAAATTTAATATGTACATAAAAAGGATTGGGACTTACACATTGAGGGAGGCCCATGATCAATTAAGAAATTCGAGGAAAAAACTGGTTTGGTTTTATCTTTAAATTGAGTCGATCATGGAAAAAGGTGTGTAAGTTTGTTGAAATGTTTTGAAAAAGATTTTGAAAAGTGAAGTATATTCACAAGAAGTTTTGAAAAGATTTGAGTTTTGAAAGTTTGAAAGAAAACATCTTTGAAAAGTATTAAGAAATACTTAAAATGTTTCATTTTTTACTTAATGAAAATATAATCAAAAGAAACTTTTTTTGGATTTTTTTTGACATAATCATAAAATAGGTATATTAAATGACAAGTGTGCAAAAAACCATCTCAAAATGAGAAGTTTTGAATGGTTTTTGAAAATGTTTTAAGTTTGCTAGAAACTTGAGAAAAAAAGAGTTTTTTGGTCCTAAGGAGGTTTGAACCTTGGGCATTTGGCTTAGAAATGAAGATTTTCCATTGAGCCATTTGTTAAACTTGTCATTTAATCACCTTGTTTAGAAGGAATTTTGAAAAAAAGAAAGTTTTGAAAAAGTCCAGAAATTGGACTTCGGGTTCGGTTGGCTTGCTCGAGGATCGGCTAGCTGGCTTCTGGAGCGTGAGAAGGAGATGCTGGAGCGTGAGAAGGAGTTCTTGGCTGCAATTTCTGGGGCATGTGAGCTAGCAGTTTCTGGGGCGTGTGGGCTAGCATGGTGCTTCTGGCTGCTGGAGAAGGCTTGCTTCTAGGCTAGAAACATTAGAAACTTAAGGTTTCTAAGGATAGAAGTACTAGAAGTACTTCTGAACATAGTCTAAATGGGGAGCTTCTGGGAACTTTAAGCACTCGAGGTCGAGCCCAAGGACTCTCGAAGAACAAGTTCCGAAACTTGTTGAAATTTCGGCACAGACACGTGATGTCACAGAGAATGTTATGACACACTATCTGACACTCTGTTAACAATTCACACAATAAATTTAAATAGCAGTAAAGAACACAATAAGTTGTTTACCCAATTCAGTGTCTAACTACACCTACATCTAGGGGCTACCAAGCCAGGGAGGAAATTCACTATTAGTAGAATTAATTCGTGAATAAACCAACCAGCTTTATCTCCTTCACTTAAAACCTACCCAATGCAACTTCAATCTAAGTCCTACTTAGACCGAGTTCCTACTCACTCCCTCAATCACAAAGTGATATCAACCTATTGAATAATTGAATTGTGAAGACACACTTCAATAAACTATCTTGATCTTGCTTCAAAGCTTCAATCAAGAGACAAACACTCGTGCTTCAAAGCTTTGAGTGATAAACTACCCTTACAAACAAATCCTAGTCCAAGGCACTTATCAATTGATAGTTGCTTGGCTCACAATAGATACTAGAATTACACAAAATACAACCGTTAACTCTCCTAATAAAGACAAAAGACGCAGCAGCAGATAAGGGTTGAATTCTTTATAGAAGCAATCCAAACTTCGCCTTGGGTTCCATAAAGATAGCTAGGTTCACTTAATTTAATCCTAAAAACATGGTCTTTTCAACAACCAATTTAGGTCTAATTAAGATTAACCTAGCAGCCACGTGAGCATGCATTCTAGTAATGTAAAACATAATATAGCCAACAAACTTCCCGAAAAGTCTCAGAAAAAGATTCTGTATGTATGTCACATCGAATGTCATAACATCCGTTATGACATCGACTATTTTCTCAGACTTCAAAGCCTTTTAACTTCCGCCTGAATGACTTCAAACATCCTTGTCAAGTAGGATTTATCTTCAATCTCTGAATGTCATGACATTTATCAAGATATTTCTATAGCCTAGTTTTACCAAAATTAATGCCAACTTAAAACACTAACAAACTCCCCCTTTGGCACATTTTTGGCTAAAACTACTTAACACATCAGAGTACCTATGCAGCAGAAGACAAACTAGTTCTAAGCTTAAAGAAACTAGAACCTAGAGATAAGATAAATTTTACCCATACAGAAATCCCACAATTCCCACAATTCCCCACATATAAATTTTAAATTTCCACAGTTTCCCAAAATTCCCACCACTGCTCAACAAGAGTTCTTCTCCCCTTTAGCCACAAAGGCCAAAGGAAACAATACAATTGCCCCAAACATTCAACATATAATTAAGTACCAACATTGTTTAGGGGTACATCTCTCAAGGCATTACAAATCACAATAAAAGGATTACAATCATCCAAAGATACACAAAACTTGGAAAATACGTAACAAGAACAAGAAAAAATTGACAGAATAATCAAATGTATAACAGGCACGTGAGTACATTAAGTGCTTTTCTCTCCGTAAGCATGTGGAAGGAAACATCTTCGTAACCTTCTTCACCAGCAGTTGCTTGATCAGCCTCAACATCTTCAACTATATTAGCAGCAGGATCATCACCAACAAGCCTTTCTTCCTCAACCTCTGTGTCTTCCTCCTTTTCAAGTGTAGAGATCAGTTCTTCAATGGTCTGCTTCCTTGCTTCAAGTTCCCTGTGTCTCTTTTAGCACAAAGAATGACATTTGCCTTCCGAGGGTTTGCCTTGACATTTGATGTCTCACAGATGTCATGACAATGTCCGAACATGCTTCCTTGAAATAGCTTATAGTGGAAACCAAGGGCAGGAGCTCTTTTACACACTGAATCTCTATTAACCAGAATGTCAGGGTATTGATTAGTTATAATACCACACAAGAGGGAGGGAAAGGCTATTGGTCCTTTTATAGCATAATTGTCAGCATGTTTTAAGGTTTGCTCAAAAATGTAGGTTCCCTAATCAAACTTTGCTTTTGTCCCAACAGCAAAGATGAACCTGCCCAGACCAATGGAGATGGTAGACTTGTGGTTTGTTGGAACCCAGTTTGCAGCCCCTATCTTGTGCAAAATAGCAAACTTAACACTTAGTTTGCTGGCAGTTAGTTTACCTTTCATTGGCCAATGTTTCACTTGTTTAGCAGTGATAGTGTGGCAGATGTAGTCATCAGTTTCTTCTAGCTCAGGTTGAGCTTTATCTGATCTTTCCAAGTATTTGTTGATTATACTTGGAGAAAATTTCACTCTTCTCCCTCTGACAAAGACAGTCTTGAAATCAGCTGACCTTCCATCAGCACATCCACTTGACAAGTTCACAATGAACTCCTTCACCAACCCTTCATAACAATTTGAGAACTTCACCATAGTTCTCATCAACCAAGCTTCTTTGACCAGATCAATCACATCCTTGCATTCAAGAGCATCTTTATTCAGTTCCCTTTCAAGTGAAATTCTCTTCAAACTCACATATTTCCACCTGTTTGCATTCTCAGGGTGGTGGAAGGAAATGTTGTCAATTGCCACTTCAGGGACAATGGGCATTTCCCAAGAGACAGCCTCTTTCTTGAATGAATGTCAGACACATTCTCTCAGAACATCAAAATCAATCATCATGTTCGAGGGCTCTGCCTTCCTCTCTTCACAATTGAGGCTCTCTTGCCTTAGAGGTACCATCAAGAGACTTTATCCTACTCTTCCCTTGGAAGTTCCACCTTGTCTTTACCGATTTTTCCACGCCTTGTTCACAACCCTAGGAGACTTATGAGCAACTTTAGTAACCTTCTCCTAATGTAACTTGAATAGCATTTTGCTTCCTTTCCTGCTCATTACCCTCCTAGAAATGCCGATTAACCTTTGCTATGAGGTCATTATCGAAAACTCTTCATCTAGATTGATGATGTGAGAATCAACATTCGATTAGTGTTTTTCTCAAGAATCTTCCGTGTTGTCATCACTTGTTTTTCCGAATTTCTTCAAGAATACTATCGAGATGTTATCGCAAATAGGTGAGATTTAACAGAGGTACAATGTTCGGGATTTCAAGAATCTCATCGTAAATCTCATTCTCATTAGCGTAGGTGATTCAATAACATTATCATCTTTACACCCTTCGTGAACCGGAGCGTAAGGGTTTACATCATTCTTGGCGTGAGAATCAACATGCTCACCGATGTCTTGACATTCTCATTGACATCCGGATCAACTGCTAAACTAGGGCTAGCGACTTATAGCTCGTAGGACCGAAATCCTGTGCATGTATTGATTCTCATTCGTGATACTAGTCACTATCCTAGCTATGGCCTCATGCACTGACCTAGACCCCTCTCTGTTCACTAGTTCTGGAGGAACTGAGGATGATGGTGTAGAAGTCTTACTAGAAGGAGATGCTTGTGCTCTTCTTGCATTCCTTGTGCGTAACTTCTTGACTTTTTCTAGGTCAGTGGCCATTGCACGCAGTGGAGTAACCCTCGTTGCATGGCTTCAGCATTTGCCCTAACTTCAGCCATGGAGGGAGACGAAGATCCAGATTCTTGAGATGAAAAGGATGATGAAGACATATTTCGCTGATGATTTTTGAGAGAAAGAGAGCGAAAATGGCAAAGGGTTTTAGGGTTTCTTTTGAATGAAGAAAGAGTGATACTACTTTCAAATGAGGAAACTATTATATGTGGGAGTCTCTTCCTATTCTTAGACCTTTTAAAAATAATGTGAAAAAATTTAAATAACCCACTTATAAATAATTGAAGTAACAGGTCCCTTCCATCCCTTGTTGTAAGCACAGTTAATTGCTACAACTCTTCATATTGACAAATACCCAATTTGCCCCTTAAAGTTTTAAACTGACTAGCCTCAAGAACTTTAGTACAGATGTCACAGGACAATGTCATGACATCCTGTATGACATTGTACTTAGTCAAGATTCGCTTCATCCGCATCATCTTAAAGCAATTTCTCCATGCTATGTATTCAACTTCATCATTGTATAAAGCCACACGCTTTGCTTCTTGTTCCAAGAAATAAGATTGTTTCTCAAGAAGAAACATCCATCAAAAGGGCTTTTACACAAGCTTTGATCAACACTTTCTCCACTTGTTTTCTTGGACAACTTCAAATGTGGAGGGGTAAGAGTCTTAGTGTGGCTGTCATTCTTCATTCCAAGCTTCTTGACACAATTCCTTGCATACTTGCTCAGTGGAAGGAGTGTTGAGTCTTCCATCTGTGAGACTTGCAGTCCAAGAAAATGAATCAACTCTCCAATGAGGCTCATCCCAGATTCAACTTGCATTTGGTTGTCAAAGTGTCTCACACTTGTGTCAGGTATTCCTCCACAAACTATGTTATTAACATAAATTTGAAGCACCATGATCTTTCCACCTTTGATAAAGAGGGTTTCATCCAAGACTCTCTCCGTATCCTTTGACAAGAAGATGCTTGGTTAACCTTTCATGCCGATCCTAGTACTTTGCTTCAAGATTTTAGAGTGGTCATTGTCTAGACAATGAGTGTGACATTCGATTTCCGTCCAAATTTTATACTTACCATGATTCTCCCTTTATCCATGTGAAGTCTTGGTATCCTTTTGACTCTCTATGGAACTGATCCTTTTCATTCCTCCGAGATGTGGATGACTGATTCTTGCTGCCACAACTTTACTTCCTCTTTATCTTTGTCTCAGAACACACAGAGGATGAGTGGTGTTCTCGATTCACATGTAGCAGCTTGTCCTTTGATCCGACTCCTCTCATAATCACTACTTGTTCATCATTGATTACAAGACATTCGACTTAGTGAAGTTGACGTGAATGCCATATCACATAGTGACTTATGCTAATGAGATTTGCAACAAACCTTTTACCAAAGAACACTCCATTTAGGTTTGGAACCTGCACTTTGAGTTTCCAATGCCTTTGATTTCTCCTTTAGCTCCATCTCCAAAAGTAATGTAACCGATGTAATGAGGTTTAACATCTTTAAGAAGATTTCTGTCTCCAGTCATATGCTTAGAACACCCACTGTCAAAGTACCAATCTTCCTTGGCAGACACTCTAAGAGAAGTGTGAGCTACCAGAGCTATATCAACCTATTGAATAATTGAATTGTGAAGACACACTTCAATAAACTATCTTGATCTTGCTTCAAAGCTTCAATCAAGAGAAAAATACTCGTGCTTCAAAGCTTTGAGTGATAAACTACCCTTACAAACAAATCCTAGTCCAAGGCACTTATCAATTGATAGTTGCTTGGCTCGCAAGAGATACTAGAATTACACAAAATACAATCGTTAACTCTCCTAATAAAGACAAAAGCATGCAGCAGAAGATAAGGTTGAATTCTTTTATAGAAGCAACCCGAAACTTCGGCCTTGGGTTTATAAAGATAGCTAGGTTCACTTAATTTAATCCTAAAAACATGGTCTTTTCAACAACCAATTTAGGTCTAATTAAGATTAACCTAGCAGCCACGTGAGCATGCATTCTAGTAACAAAAAAACATAATATAGCAGCTCAACAAACTTCCTGAAAAGTCTCAGAAAATGATTCTCGTAATGTATCACATCGAATGTCATAACATCTGTTATGACATCAAACTATTTTCTGCAGAATTTCCAGCACAACTTTTAGCTTCCAGTTCTGAGATGTACTTTAAACATCCTTGTCAAGTAGGATTTATCTTCAATCTTTGAATGTCATGATATTTATCAAGACATTGCTATAGCCTAGTTTTACCAAAATTAATGACAACTTAAAACACTAACATTTGTATTTCCTTTTAATAAAAAAGGTTCCAGGGGGATTCGAACCCTGGACCTTTGGCATGGCAAGTGATTTGAAAAGCGCGCTCACTACCATTGGGGTGGCTATACATCCGTTTATTTAACTTAAACTAGAAATATATATTTTAAGTCCAGCTTCAGAAATTGAAATTCAAACTTCATCTTCTTCGTGAAACAGGCGCGACACCATGGCCATGGCAAATTCGTGTTTCTTCAATTCTTGATCAATTTTAAAAGTTCAAAATGCCATTTTGTCTAGATTTTTAACACGATTATGAACATGTATCTTGTTGAAATTATTAATCAAAGATGAACACGAATTTTATCAATCCCAATTTAAACCCTAACTAAAAAGGTGATTAATTCTCTAAACTCAGTTGATTTCAGTTCAAATTAAAGACCCAGATAGCTTTAGTGATTGAATGTCTACATTTTCCTTTTCAATTTTAAAGCTAAAAGTGCATGAATGGAGGAATCAAAGTTTGAGAAACTCACATCTTGGTATGAAACACCAGCTCGAGCTAGACAACTTCCAGGTGCAAAGTAAGGATTGCTTTAGCTTCCTTGAACCTCCCTGAGTGTGTTTCTACTCTTAGATTGTCCTGAGGATGGCTAGAACTCTCTGACCAAGTCAAGTTGCAGCCACTTGAAGTGAGTTTTGATTTTGGAATTGGAGTTGTTACAGATGTGATCTAAGTGTCTGGATCACTTATATGAAGTGTATGGATGATGTTTAAAGTGTTAAATCACAGCTAGCTCGAGCAAATTAAGAGATGGCAAGTTAAGGCATCATTTGCAAGATTTTGGATTTTTGAGTATGATTCTGAGTTTGGGCAGCTTTTCTGGTGATTTTAAGTCTTAGACAACTTCTAATTGATATTTAGAACATGTTAGAAACCTATATTCACTCAGATTTTGCAAGTTTTGAAGATTGCAAAATTCTTCTCTTGAAACTTGGGATTTTAGTAAGAAAGAGTGAAAGCTTGATTATGATAGCTTTGGTGTGATTTGAATTTGAGGAAATGACCTCTATTTATAGGCCAAGAGTTCTGAATGATATGGCATGGTTATCATTGAGGGAAACTTGCAACTTGGTTAAGAGGTAAGAAAGAATCTTTTGCATTTAATGCAAAAGTTACTTTCCTAACCATGGTTAAGTTTTTCTCTTTGATTCAATCCTTTACTCAATCATTCAAAATTGATATTTATCAGTTATAATCTACCTCTAGCTTGTGACAAGGCTTCTAGAAGGGAGATTTGTGAAAAATGACTCATAATTTTGAAGCATGTACTTGAAATTCCATGGTTTTGGAGCTCTATGTTTCAAAATCAAAAGTATAGCTAGACAAAGTGTTTTTGTAAGTTCTTGGACTTTTTGGAAAGCTTGTAACAAGGGCTACAACTTTCATGTTTTGAGTGTATTCTGAATCCAAATGGATCTAGGTGAAAAATGGCCTAGAAAGTGGGAAAAAACCATGTTTCTTAACACTTGAAAATTTTTCTAAGTGTTAGAAATTTTTCAAATCTTGACTTTTTGTTGACTTTTTCACATTTCTTGATTTTTTATGACCATGATGGATTATTTGAAATGTTTTTATGATTGAAAAAGTTTGGTCTTGAAAAAGTTGACCAAAAGTTAAAGTTTGACTTTTTTGAGCAAATGAATTTTCATCAGATGATTCAAAATTTGTCTGATGAAGAAACATGGACTTTTGAAATGTTTTGAATCAAAAAATTAGGTCAAGATGTTGCATTGAAGATGTTAAAATCAATATCCAAGCAAATAGGTCATTCATTGAGCAGAAAGTCAATGATTCACTATCCTCGATCAAAACCCTAATTGGTCGATTCATGGTAGATCATGAGAAAAAGTTAGGAATCTGAAGATCAAATATTGATGATTGATTAAGATAGATCAATTGAGGTGAGTGGAAACTCAAACCCTAATTGATTAAATCTTGAACAGATGAAATTTTGAAGAAACCCTGATTTTGACTTCTAGAAGCCACGCACGATCTATTCTATTCTGAAATTGTTAGTGATGCAGTAATGCACATGTGAGGTGGTATCTAAGGTCAAAAATTGGGGTACGACACTACCATCTAATGATTTAAACAAATTTCATCCAAGTTTATTATGAAAAACATTTTGAAAATAACTCGACGTTGGATCGAGGCTTGAGAAGAAGACTCGATGTTGGATCGAGTTTTATTAAAAGTGTTTTAAATGCTTGGTGAATGGAGAAAGAATCAGGTTATGATCAATCAAGCCAAAAGACTTGATCAATCTCGAGAGAATAGCCAAGTCTATTCCCTACTATGGAACCCTTATGGAGATGAGAAGAGAATCGAAATAATTGTAAATAACAAATAAAATTGACAAAGCCCATACAAGGTGGCCAACCTAAGTATAAAACAATTAAATTACATGTGTACTAGAAAAGTGGGCTAGTCTACTATAACGACTAATTGGAATAATTAATCGAAATAGGCTCACTGTAAGAAGGCCCATGATCAAGCGTACATGTGTGCATGTGTGGTCATCGCGACGCTTCTAAGCTTTGTCGACTTACGGGTTTAAAGTGATTCATAATTATTAGTTTAAAAATGATATATTTTGGTTTTGTGTAAGTGACAGTTAAAATAAATAATAAAGTAAATGCAAGATAACTAATTATTACAAGATTTGTTTTTTGGGAGAGGGATACATCGATTATAAATGGGGATTAAACGGTAAAATAAAATAGAAAGCGGTAAATTAATTACAACGCAACAAGGGGATTGAGATACATTATTTCGAATGGGGATAAATTGAAATTAAAGAGAAAACGGTAAATTGATTATGTTAAAAGCATACGAACAGAAATTAAATACGGTGAAACTTAAATATCGATTATTGCATTTTATTTTATTAATTAGAATAGATTATAGAAATTAATTCTAAGAAATTGATATACGAAGAAGATTAGTATAATATAATTCGTACTTATTTACGAATGAATAAATAAAGTATAATAATAAAAGTAATATGTATATAGTATATATATTTACAATACTAAGTAAAATAATAAAAATACTATGTATAATCATATTTACAGTATAAAAATAAAACATAAAAATACTAAGTATACATATACATACATTACTAAATATTGAATCAAAACAATAACATAACTATAGATAACAGTATATAAATAAAAAATGTATATAGATGCACTAATTGAAAATGTATGCTTGAACCATCCTCGGATATCTTCACGAATAGCAAATTCGTTAGTAGCATTAGTGAGATAAAAATAAAGAAATAGAATTGCAAATAAATCGAAAAATAGTTAGTAAATAAGGTATAAAAATCGAAATAGAGTGGAATTAAAGTTCATGAACAAGTGAAGAAACAAACAATTGATCAAAATTGAAACCAAAGAAGTAATGAGCAAGTTAATATTTACAAAGTAATAAAATTAAAACGAAACTAGTATGTATGTACATGAACGGAAGGACTAAAACAATTAAATATGCGAGTAATTCGATTCACAAAGGAACCAAAATCAAAGAAAGCTTATACTATTATTCTAAGTAAACTTGAAACATGGAAAAAAATGAATTTGAACCAAACAATAATCATAAACATTAAATCCGGGCAGCCACCAAATAAGCAATTTTACTCAAGGTGAAAATGATTGTTCTTGCTTGAATTCATATACTAAATAAATAATATGCTTCCCCATTGTTTCTAGATTATATTTACACGCGATTAAACGCGGTTAATCAATAAACCATCATCGAAACTATACAAACATCGCTTTACTCAAAAGTCTAATTGAAATTAAAACCTGGATAATACAATAATGTGGCGTTGGCACCGATACTTTCTCGTTCATATCTCACGCAAGTAAAACGTGTCAATATTGAACCCTCATCAAAACTAAGCATAGATACCATTCAATCACAAACTTCAATCGGAACTAAAATGAGAACTACATAGTAGACACGGTGTCCCAATAGTTTCTTGGTTAGATTTGCACGCGAGTAAAGCGGCATCATCGTCAAACCATCATCGAAACCATAAAAATACATTTTTACTCACAAACTTCAATCGAAATTAAAAATGAGAAAAATACAATATCTTAATGGTTTCTCGGCTAAATCGTACGCGAATAAACGCGACATCGATATTAAGCCATCATCGAAACTATCTATTCACGAAACTATAATTTGCAGCATTATTCGAGCTGAATCACACATGGACAATAACATTATAACGCATTGAATCAGAAACATAGTGCTTGTTATGACGATTTCCAAAAGCATAAAAATTAGAAACCAAGTTATTTCACAGATTTCAACACAAAAATCAACCCAAAAAGGATTAAACCAGGGCAGTATATCAACTAACAGCATATCAAAACTTCAACCATGGCAAACTTTATCGAAATACTAACAACACAACTGTAACATAAAATATCTTGACATCAATAACCTTCATCTAATCTTGAGAAGAAAGCTTAACTATGCAATCCAATAAACTCAACAAAATGAGCACAAATACAACACTAAAAGCAAACAGATTTGAAATTTTACCGAGTGGTTGCAGGGCTGGAAGTAGTAGGGCAACTGTGTTGTTGCTGTGATGTTGAACAGGGCGTGGTGATGGAGTAAAGGCGTCGTAGAGGTTCTCTAATTCTAGAGAATGAAGGTTGGAAACAGCAACGTTCAGTTGAGAGAGGCGAGACAGGCAGGGGGTATGTGAATACGGTGGCTGTATATGATGAAGATTGGGATGGGACGGTGGTTGTCGAAAAGGAAACATAGGGGGTGAGTTGAGCTCACTGAAGCAACTTTATTTTCAAAAATCATTTAAATGAATTTTCAAAAAAACAATGAAATCGCCACCTAATTTTATTTGTTCTAAAAGAAGAACGGGAAAATATAGATAAAACCCACAAAGAAAAGGATAAGACGGTCTACGAGAATAAGAGATATAGGTTCGGGAGTTGGTTATGCAAGGGGAAGGTATTAGCACCCCTTACATCCATCGTACTCGATGGTACCCATTTAGTTCAAAATGTGGTTGTGTGTTAGTGTAAAAATTTTACGATCTTCTAAGTTTGAAAGGAGAAAGAAATAGAGAAGAAATGTTTTTATTATTTTTGAGTTTGACACGGTTTTGAAACCGCGTGCCTACGTATTCCCTCGTGCAATGGGAAAGTCAAAACTCCGTAGTTCTTCTAGAAAATGTTGTTTGTTGATTGATTTTAAATGAAAAAGACAACTCGTCATTTTTAAAGGAGAGGACTCATCTAACGTCCACAAGGTGTGATAAAGAATAAAGGACTACGCACCAACATGAGGGAGGGTTTGAGAACACCTCTAGTACTCAAGTGGAGAAGTCGAAAACCTTAGGAATAGAGGAAGAAGCATCTCAATTATAAATGAATCATGTCTAATCTTGAAAAGGTTTAAAGGTAAATGGTGCTTGGACGCACAAAAGAAGTTTGTGTGAGTTGAAATTGATTTTAAGTTGGGGATGACAAGTACCGAAACGTTGGGCTATCCTCTAACGATTCAATACTCGAGATTGGTGATTGAGGTCAATCGATCATCTCTCATCCAAAATCTTTATTATGAAAATAGTGAGGTGAAACAAAGTTCACTTTTATTAAGTGTATGGAATAAAGTATTTAAGTCATTGGGTTACCCTCTAATGGCCCAAATACTTTACATTTTAATTAAATCGCCGGGCTATCCTCTAATGATTTACTTAAATACCATAGCACCATGTTTTTTTTTTTGTTTTGTAGAAAAATTGATTTTTGAAAAATAACTCGACGTTGGATCGAGGTTTGAGAAGAAGACTCGACGTTGGGTCGATTTTTATTGAAAGTGTTTTAAATGCTTGGTGAATGGAGAAAGAATAGGATCGAGATAATTGTAAATCACAAGTAAAATCGACAAAGCCCATACAAGGTGGCCAACCTAAGTATAAAACAATTAAATTACATGTGTACTAGCAAAGTGGGCTAGTCTACTATAACGACTAATTGGAACAATTAATCAAAATAGGCTCACTGTAAGAAGGCCCAGGATCAAGCGTACATGTGTGCATGTGTGGTCATCGCGACGCTTCGTAGCTTTGTCGACTTACGGATTTAAAAATGATTCACAATTATTAGTTTAAAAATGATTTTTTAGTTTTTGTGTAAGTAACAAATAATTAAATAATAAAGCAATAAAATATTTACTAAAATTATTACAAACCATAGGGATGGGGATACAAATTTACAAATGGGGATATATGGAATAATTACAAGTTCAAACAAATGTACAAGTAATAATTATAATTATAACTCTAAGAGATAATTAATTGTAAGTTTATGGGGTCTTTACTAGAAAGAAAAAAAAGAATTGCAAATAGAACATTACATTAAGTCCAATGCAAAGCCCATTTTTTATCCTAATTAAATGGTAATTAATAAGTTATTAAGAAGAAGGAAAAAAAGAAATTTAATTAATTAATAAAAATAAAATAAAAAGTTTTAGAAAAATAATAATTGTAATAATAAAATAAACAAAACAGGTGTCGTCCACCTCATCCCAAAGACTCCTTAATGTATTTTTTTTTATATATTTGAATTAAATAAATAAATAAAATAACTCACCAATAACTATACCAATAAAAAAAAAATATAAACAAATGTGATTGAGTAAAAATAGTTAGGGAACATTTTTTTACACTTGTAATCCTTTTTTTTTATAAATAAATAAAATATATAAATGTTGCAAGAAAATAGGAGAGACTATTTGACTAAACAAAATCATGATATTTGGCATTTAATAAATAAAACAAAATTAATAAACAATAAAGAAAAAAATCAAAAAAAGGTTAAACAACTTAGTCCAACATTCTCTCTCTCGTTCAGTTTTCTCTCACGCTTAAAACTCTCTGTTTCTCTCAATCTCTCACGTTGATAGCTATGCCATTAACGGCCTTTCTCGAAATCGTTTCTGTTTTCCTCGTGATGGCCATGAAATCATCCCTCTCACCTAAACTGCTACTTCATTATGCCTTTCTTGAACGCTAAAACAACAACACAAACCTAAGTCCCAAATCTACATGATCCGGATCTGAAATTGATATAGAGTTACACGGTTGCAATCGGAAGAAAAATAAAGGAAATAGATAACAAACCAAGGTATGTTGATTTACGATTCAGTTGCTTATTGTGTCTGTTTTTTTTTCGATCTATGTGGATGCTTCTGAGATCTGCAATGGTTTTTTGTTGCTGAATAAATGGAAGGAGGTTGCGGTTCTGTGACGGCGGTGAGATGATGATGAGACGGCAAGCGGAAGGTTGTGATGATTTTTGGGTAAGGAGGTATGGTTGAGTGAATGGTTGTTGTTATGGTGTAGTAAGGGTGGTTGGAGATTGAAATTAGGGGTGGCTGGAGTATTACGCAGGGTTTGTCGCTGGTATCCAGAAGTTTATGACTTGAAGCTTAGTTTTAAACAGAGTTCTGTATGAGATTCTTCGTCTCCTTAAGTGGTTATAAATGGCTTGCTTTATAGGTAGATTGAAGATAGCAAGGATAAGAGAGAGAATTACTTGACAAATTGGATAAGGATGAAGGACAATTTTTCTAGCTGTTAGTAGTGGAATGGTTTTTTTTTGCTGTGAAATTGTACACAAAGTTGGTGGATTTATGTGGAGCATGGTAGTGGAATTTGGAATTGTTGGTTTGTAATAATATTGTACTGATTTGCTTTGTTTAAGGTGTAGTAGTGGTAAGAACACGATGGTGATGATGTAAGGCAAGATGGTGGAAGGCCAAAGAAATATACTACTCTGTTTTTTGTACTTAATCGATACAGTAATTGTATCTAAATTTTCATTTTTACTTTTATTGTGAAGATAAAGCTGCAAGTAAAATAAATAAAAAAACTACTATACAATAACTTATTTCTTCTTATTGTTTACAAATAATTATCCTAATTGCAATAAAAAAAAGTCAAGAACAAATAATCAAATAAAAATAAAATAAAATTATTTTTAGTAAACAAATAACGTAGATGAAATATTATCAGTAAAAAAAACGTCGAAGAATTAGATGAATGAAAATTTACAGGCGAAATAAATATATATATATATATATATATGGAAAGGACTTAATCTCATAACCTTATTTATAATTTGAATTAAAAATAAAAACGTAATGAAAATGTCAATTTTAATAATAACCAATTCATTTATTAAAAGAATATAGAATTCAATTAACTATAAATTCAATTATTAATAAAAGTGCAAATTTATTTAAACGCAACATTGAAAATCAAGAGATGAATGATGCATATGATGAATAAATGATTGATTTTTTTTTAAATATAAATATGATGCAAGTAGAAAAATAGCAGGGTAAAATTTGGGGTGCAACACTCACGATGAAGATGCATTGACTTCCTACTCAATGCATCTGCAACAACGTTTGCCTTACCAGGATGGTAATTCAAACCAAAATCATAATCCTTCAGAAATTCTAACCACCTTCTCTGCCTCATATTTATCTCTTTCTGATCGAAGAGATACTTCAGACTCTTGTGATCGCTGAATACTTCGAATCGAGAACCATACAAATAATGCCTCCACAATTCAGAATAAATATCACAACTGCCAATTCTAAATCATGGGTCGGATAATTCCTTTCATGAATCTTCAACTGTCTTGAAGCATAAGCTACTACCTGCTTATCTTGCATCAAAACACCACCTAATCCTATCAATGACGCATCACAATACACAACAAAAGATTCTGCTGGATTCGGCAAAATCAGAATCGGAGCACTAGTCAACCTCTTCTTCAACTCTTGGAATCCTTTCTCACAATCAGAATCACAAACAAACACTTGACCCTTTCTTGTCAACTTAGTCAACGACAAAGCTAACTTTGAAAATCCTTCAATAAACTTTCTGTAGTAACCTGCAAGACCAAGAAAAATATGAATTTCAGAAGCATTCTTCGGTGCTTCCCACTGAGATACCGCTTCTACCTTCGTAGGATCAACAACAATGCCATTCTTGGAAATCACATGAACAAGAAAGCTTACTTCACTTAACTAGAATTCACACTTAGATAACTTCGCATACAACTTCTTCTCTTTCAACAATTCCAACACAACTCTAAGATGTTCTGCATGCTCTTCGTCATTCTTCGAATAGATCAGAATGTCATCAATAAAAACCACCATAAACTTATCAAGATACGGATGAAATATCCTATTCATATACTCCATGAAAACACCAAACGACATAACAGAATACTCAAAATGTCCATACCTCGTTCTAAATGCAGTTTTCTGAATATCTTCCGTCTTTACCCGAATTTGATGATATTCAGATCTCAAATCAATCTTACTGAATACACAAGCTCCAACCAGTTGATCCATCAAATCATCAATCCTCGGAAATGGATACCGATTCTTGATCGTAACTTTGTTCAACTGTCTGTAGTCAACACACAGTCTCATTGAACCCTCTTTCTTCTTAACCAACAACACCAGAGCACCCCACGGCGAAACATTAGGACGAATAAACTTCTTCTCAAGCAATTCTTCTAACTACTTCTTCAATTTAGATAATTCAGATGCCGACATGCGATAAGGCGCCATCGACACCGGACTAGATCCAGGAATCAAATCTATAGTAAACGCCACTTCTCTCTCAAGTGGCAATTCACTAACATCTTCCGGAAACACTTCTGGAAATTCATTCACCACTGACAATTCATCACTCTTAGCTTTTCCTTTCACCTCCGTCGAAGAATACAACATAAACACCACGTGTGATACGGTGAACTGACTTTGTAGGATTTTTGTATCCAAATGTGCGGATAGCAAGAGTCGCCACCGACTTTTATTTTTATCCAATTAAGGGAAGGTAAAAGTAACAGAAAAAGACCTTCGTTAGATTCTCGAGTTCGGAGAATGGTTATGAAAAGGGAAGGTATTAGCACCCTTTCCATCCGTAGTTATCTACGGCTCTTAGTTGCTCTAGATCACTTTTTAAATTGCTTTCTGTGTGTTTGACAAAAATGTTTTGAAAAGGCATTTCGCTTTGACTTTGTAATGACTCATGTAGGAGTGTATACAAAGTGTTCGGAAATGTTTTTGTTTTGAAAAGAGAATTTGAACTTTGGAGAAAGTGTGTGGTGTGAAAAGCATTTGATAGAGCAAGCAACTAAAAGACTTATTTACCCACTCAGAATTGGTCGTTTTGTTGTACTTCTACATTCCTTTAGAATAGCGCTAGCCATACCATTAGTTAGTAGGTAGCTCCATTCGTTGGATGTAAACGGGACATTCAAAGGGACATCGGATGGTCATAGAAGGCAACTTGTAGGAAGTATCCTAGCACATTCGAAGGGACTATCATCATTTTTCGTAGGCGACAATCGAGGGTCAAGATCATGTGTTCGTAGGCGACATCGTGGGTCTATGATCTTTGTATCAAGGGACTATGATGATTTGTTTGAAGGCAACGGTGCTAGAATACCTCTACGCTCGAGGGACATGACCATTTTGAATCGAAAGGCATCGAGAGAGAATTACCCTAAGGTGCGTGTGAAAGAAGTGTGTCAAATTCGATATTTTATCTTGAATATTAGTGGGCTATGTTCAATTTTAGTCTTGCCATACACGCCTAATTACTAGCAATTGGTAAGGGCGGAAAGTAAAATGCGAATGTAAAGGTGCGGAAAATAAACCTACGCTATTACATGGCTTTGGGGCGATACATAATTTAACTTATGGAAAATAAAACCTAAATTAAACTATTACATCCCATGAACAGTTACATTATTGGAAAATAAAATGATAAAAGAAAACGTCCGAATCGGAGCAACCTGTGAAAGAATAAGAAAATCGGAAATATGATGAAATTGAAGTAAGGTGAGATGTTAGAAAAATGCAATTTTAATATGAGAAAATTAATATATGTGGAAATATGATAAATATATTAAAATAATTTTTGGGATTTTTGAAAAGATTTAATAATAAAATGCAATTTATAATGATTTAAATGCTAAAATAAAATAAAATAAATATGCATGCAAAATTATATTTTATAATTTATTAAATTAAATAAAGATTTTTGTGAAAATAATGTAAAAAGAAAAATGTTTTTGGTAATTTTTAATGCGTAAATAAAATCATGAAAAGAAATTAAAATGAATAGAAAATTAAATAATATGAAAAATATGAAAATAGAGTTTTGAAAAGTGAAAACCAAGTGGTCCCGATGAGGATCGAACTCGTGACCTCGCCTCATATCCCCACGCCTTTGCCATCCGATCCGATGCACGCGTCATTGATCGAACGGACGATGGTAAAACAAGTGTCACCTTCCGTTGCACCAATCACGCCAAGAACTTCATCGTTCTCATTTGAAATCAGAATTTTAAGGCCGGCCACAGAGCGACGCTATAACCCCGCAAATTCTAAAATCCAAACAGCAATATAAATTTAATTCAAAGGCATGGTTCGATTGGATTCATCATTCTAAACATGATGGTGGTGTTCGCTTTGTCCAATTTATCCTATTTCGTGATCCCAATTCGTCCATGGAACCCTAGCTATGGCAAGTATCGATCCCGCCATGGAAACTCAATCAAACTATGCAAAGCTTGCAAACTTCCATCTAAACACAAAACAAACCACAAAACATGTTAAAATGCATGAGAATTAAAATACGATTTTGAATTTTTCTTGACAAACCGAATTCAATTCGTGATTCCGAATGGTTTTGAGCAATGTGAGGGTCCGATCGATCGTGAGATGTCAAGCAATGTGTTGACACCTCAAAACGATTGAAAACGGCCGGAAGTAGGGTTTGTACTTGCTTGTGCACCACGGTTTTTGAGCTTTGGAATAGGGTTTGTAGAGCAATTTTTCCTTCTTTCTTGATAGGTATGCATCATGTATTTATATCGGATGGATTTGGGATTGAATTTGGAAAGAATCAATCAATATTCAATGGAAATCAAATTTGATATTTCCATGAAAATCAAATCTTCAAAGCTTGATCAATTTCAATCCAATCTTGCCTTTCTTGCTCCAATTTCGAATTTGTCGGCATTTGTGAGTTAATTGGACCTTAAGGAAAGAATAAAATCAATCTTTGCTATTAATTTCAATTTTATAATTTATTTTAAGATTTAATTTGCATTTAAATGAATAAATTACAAATTAAATAGAAAAATAAATCAAAATTCGTGGCTTTGGGCTTGACACTCCTAATTGCTTGAGGAACAAGTTAGGATGAAGAAAAGTAGGCCCATTTGCAAAAGATTTGATTTTTGAAGTATCTCTCTTGTGCATTCTTCCAAAATTGCCCAACTTGTGAATGGTGTAACTTGCTCAATTTTCCACATTTTTAGTGTTCTTGGACTTTTGAAAGCTCTAAGAGTCCTCTAAATAATGTCTTTGGTCTCATCTCAATTGAGTTACCATGCTCAATATATCTTCAAAACAAAAGTTGACTTTTGTTGACTTTGAAAATGACTGTAATGTTTTGAGCTATACCTCTCAAATGAAGCATTTTTGGACATTCTTGTGAGACATGAAGTTGTAGAGAATTGAATTTCCTTCAAAACAAGAGGTGGTGGAAAATTTCGAGAAAGTATGAGAAAGTTATGATCAACAAAGTTCATTGACTTTTCACCTAGAAACCCTAATTTAGAAAGTTTGACTTTTGAGCAAATCTTGAGTTTTCTTGATGAATCATGATCAACCCTTGATCAAATGATGAATGCAACTTCAAAATGAGGATGTTGACCAAAAATCGAAGTTTTGACTGTATGTTGACCATGCTTGACTTTTGTTCAATACAACCGATTTTCAACCATCCGAGCAATCGTTCGAGGAAACTTGACTCAGGAAGCTTGAAACTTGACATGGAGAGTCTTTGAAGCATATGAGGAAGCATAAAGACCATTGGAGATGTTGGAAATCCATCTTGATTTGGGAGATACCAAACCCTAGTTTGGGTTGATTGTCAGAGAGAGTTTGTCCGATCAACTCGAGGAATCTCGAGTATGGATGCATGAAATCTCTTGAGTAGATGGAGGGAAAATTTTAGGGTATGACAGCTGCCCTGCTCAATCTTCTTGTACCGAAGGGTTAGATTGACATGCTTGTCTTTCGTGACCGGAGGTAGAAGATGATTGAACACCGAGTACACCAAAATTTGCACTCGTTGGTGGATGATGCGGAACGGGCTTACGATGCCATTTGGAGAAGCCGGACTTCTCGGGAACGAGTCGACGCTAGACTCGAGGTTGTTGATAGGAGAATTGACGGAGATGGGCTTAAGATGCCATCTAGAAAGGTCGATGCTCGGGGGTGAGTCGTATGTTAGACTCTGTAGATGTTCCTGAAATGGTGAGGAGATGGGCTTAAGATGCCATCCGGGGAGTCGACGTTAGACTTCGTGTTCACTTTGAATGAGTTTATTGGTTTGTATTGATTTTTAACCATATATGCAGTATTCTGAGAGTGAAGAGATGTTGACAAATAGTCGGAGATGGGCTTAAGATGCCATCCAAGGCAACTGAGTCGACGCTAGACTTTGTAGTTCTGCTGATAATAAGAAGAGGTCGAATAAATCTTCGTGTCGATTACTCGAGGGAGATTCGTTGGCAAAATGTGGATAGTTTCCAGGCCGGTGTTGATCCACCACCGTTATCGGAGGATAACCGAGGTGGTCTTTCGATAGTTTTCCGCCGGTTCGGGCTTAACTCGGACCCGCCGGAGGTGGTCTTTCGATAGTTTTCCGCCGGCTCGGGCTTAATCTCGACCTGCTTATGGCGGTCTTTAGATAGTTTTCCGCCGGCTCGGGCTTAACTCGACTGTTTTGAAATGACTTTCACCTGCTTTGGAGAAAACAAGAGAAACTTTGATAGAATATTGTTAGTCTTATGTAAGGAATGATGCATGACAGTGTATATGAATGACATATGCAGGAATTATGACTTTATGAGTAATGTATGAACGATAGATGTTGTGATATTTCAAAACATATCCGTCTTGAAGAAGATGCGGATATTCTGTTTGAAGATTTCTGACTTCTGCCTGGGGAATTGAGTAGGTGAGAACCCCGCTTTTTTGAAAGAGAAGAAAGATATCCTGGATTCTTCCGATGCACTATCTGACCAAGTCTCGGGCCTAGATACTGTTGAGGAAGGTAGAGATTTGAGAAGCTCGTTGTTGGAGATCTCATATAGACCTCGCCGAGGAGAATGAAGGCGATCCGCTGGGGACCTTGTATGCACTGCTGAGGAAATTTAGGAGGCGCCCACTGGGATTCCGAGTGTCGATCTTCCGGAGAGCATTTGATGGTTGAGAGACCGGCTAGAAGAGTCCGAGTCCGTTGTAATCTCCGGCCGGGGAATAAAGGTGTATGTTTCCTCCGATGCACTATCTCGACCAAGTTTCGAGTCCGATACCGAGAGGGGAGGATTGAAAAATATCCGCTCGGGATGAAGTGTTACTGCTTGGAGACTGATGTAACGTTGCTTGGTTGAGTGAAATTGTTGCTCGTGGATTCCCTTATGCTCCGCTGGGGAAGGTGTGTTGTGAGTGACACCTTTGTGCTCTTGTGGGGAACTATTCGTTGACTTTCGTCGTCATCCCAATTCCTGAACCTAGTAAGTACTTTGCATATTCACTTTTCGTATGTTTGCAGAGAGATTTTATTGTCAAATGCGATAGTCATTCAAAGCAAACGTTGGACTTATTGCAAATAACAACAATGTAAATTGTAAAGAGAAAGAAGTCGATTTATTTGATGTGGCGATGGCCAAGTAGTTTGTACACAAGAAAGGTAAAAGCTATGCGGAAACAATCTCGTTAAGTTCCAACTATGCTAGTACTCATATATTTCGACTATCTCATCTCCTTGTCACAGAGAAAGTGAGTAGATCGATCTTCGCCATTTGAATCTTGAATGCCGATAGTAGTCCGAAGGTGTGATCCGAAGAGACATAGTTACGCTTAAATCCCTAATTTTGCCTAGACCGCCTTTCGTTTTCAATCTACCGATACCTTTTTGCCCAAGCCGCCTTTTCGTGTTTTCGACTTGCCGGTGTACATGTTTTGTATATATCCTTTATTTTTGCCCGAACCTTTGGTTCGCCAGATGCCCTTATTTTTGCCTAGGTTCGCCGACCTAGCGGTCTCTTTATGCGTAGTATTTTTGACTATGTCTCGCTCACGTGGTGGGAAGTCTTCACCATCCATGGTGCTAAGTATCATAGTCACCGAAAATATCGTCTTGACTACAAATGGTCCCTCATAGGTGGGAGTCCATTTGCCCTCGATCACCTTGTGGAAGAATGATGCGCTTGACTACTAGATCACCGACTTGGTAGACTCGGTGCTTGACCTTCTTGTTAAATGCTCGATCATTCGCTTTGATAGATCTGTCCATGGCGTATGGACGCGAGTCGCTTCTCATCGATCAAGTTAATCTGGTCAAGGCGAGTCGAACCCAATCGCCTTCGCCACCGCCTCTGGAGGACTCGTCGAGGGTATCCGAACCTCGATGGGTAAGACTTCCATACCGTATACAAGAGAGAAGGGGTTGCCCTGTTGATGTTCGTGTCAGAGCGATAACCATGAAGAGCAAATGGTAACATCTCATGCCAATCTTTGTAAGTCACCGCATCTTCAGATAATCTTCTTAATGTTCTTGTTGGCGGCTTCCATCGCGCCATTCATCTTAGGCCGATATGGAGAAGAATTATGATGCTTGATCTTGAACTCGCGCAGTAGTTCGTGATCATCTTGTTGTTAAGATTGGAACCGTTATCCGTGATAATCCTTTCGGAGTGCCATACCGATGATAAGATTATGTTTGATGAATCGAGCCACAACATTCTTGGTAATGTATGCATACGAGGTCGCTTCTACCCACTTGGTGAAATAATCGATTGCCACAAGGATGAAACGATGTCCATTGGAAGTCAGGGCTTAATCTCTCCAATCATGTCAATGCCCCACATTGCAAAAGGCCACGGAGAAGTTAAAACATTCAGAGGTACCGAGGTATGTGCACTTTGTCCGCATAACCGCACTTGTGACAAGATCGAGCATAGCGGTGACAATCGCCCCATGGTGGACCAATAGTAACCTGTTCTCAAAATCTTCTTAGCCATCGTGTGCCCACCGGAGTGGGTACCAAATTCGCCGTAACTCTTCCATGATACGCATTGTGTTTCCGGTCTACACAATGAGTAAGCACATGTCGTGGTGCTTTGTATAAGATGTCGCCGAGGAAGAATTTAGATGCAAATCTTCTCATGAACTTTATCATTAATGATGCCCTCGGATATTCCCGAGTCTCAAGATACTTTACGCCATAGTACCAAGGTTTCTCTCCATCAAGCTCATAACAATACTGGTTCATCGAACCTCTCAATGATGATCCGGGAGCCTCGTTGTCCCATCTAACCTTGAACATAGATGACATAGTAGCCAATGCGTCGCCAACCGATTCTCTTCTCGTGGAATATGATTGAAAGTGATCTCTTCAAAGTAAGGAATCAAACTCGTAACATGCTCGATACGGAATGAGATTCGGATGCTTCGATCCCATTCGCCTTAATCGACCGATCACCAAAGTCGAGTCTCCATACACTTGTAAGAACTTGATTCTTAAGTCAATAGCTTTGATACCCATGATGCACGCTCAGATTCGACCATGTTATTGGTGCAATTGAAACATAATCTGGCGGTGAAAGGCGATGTCCACCGTAGGGATGTGATGATGGCGCCAATGCCATTGCCAAGCGCGTTGAGGCTCCATCAAAACCATAGTCCATCGATCCTTGTTCGTGTCCTTCGTCTGGGCCCGGTTCTTCGCAATCAGAACTAGTAGAACATCTTCGCTCGAAATTGAACCGCATAGACGATAGTCATCTACGGCTTGATGAGCCAAATGATCGGCTACTACACTTCCTTTGATCGCTCGAGAAGTGTACCGGATGTCATACTCGGTCAAGATCATTTGCCATCTTGCTATTCTTCCGAGAGAGTGGTTTCTCAAAGATGTATTTTATCGGATCCATCTTAGAAATCAACAAGGTAGTGTGAGTCAACATATACTGCCTTAGTCGGCGAGCAGCCCAAGCCAAAGCGTTGCAAATTTTCTCAAGTCGTGAGTATCTTGTTTCACAATGGTAAACTTTTGCTAAGGTAGTATATTGCATGCTCTTTTCGACTGCACTCGCCATGTTGCCCCAACACACACCCCATTGAATTCTCTAGCACCGGTACATGATAAGAGGTCTTCCTTCGGCGGCATCGTGATAGGAGGATTCAGAGGTACCCTTGATTTTGTCAAAAGCGATCCGCAATCGCCATTCCATTCCACTACTTGATCTTTCTTTAGTAACTTGAAGATTGGCTCACAAGTAGCGCTTATGTGCAATGAATCGGCAATGTAGTTCAATCGGCCCAAGAAACCTCGACCTCCTTCTCTGCAAGGGAGTCGGCATCTCTTGAATAGCTTTAACCTTCGCAGGTCAACCTCAATACCTCTTCCACCGACTACAAACCCTAGGAGTTTTCCGATCCGACCCAAAGGTGCACTTGTTGGGATTCGTCTTAGTCCAGACTTCTTCAACCGTCGGTTTCGCAAATGATCTAGATGTTCTTCTTCACCGTGAGCGAGCTATCATGTCGCCGACGAGACCTCTATCTCGTGATGAATCATGTCATGAAATAATGTCACCATAGCACGCGATAAGTGGCGCTCGCATTCTTCAATCCGAACGGCATGACCTTGTAGCGAAAGTGCCCCACCGTAACGAAAGTAGTCTTCCATGTCTTCGTGAGCCATTTTGATCTGATTGTAACCGAGAAACCATCCATGAAGGAGAAAACCTTATGTCGCGCGGTGTTGTCAACTAGAACATCAATATGAGGAAGTGGGAAATCGCCTTCGGACTCGCTTTGTTCGATCTCGTAATCCACACACATTCGTATTTTACCATCCTTCTTAGGCACGGGTACCACATTAGCAACCCACGGGATAAGCGGTGATGTTAAGAAACCGGAGTTGAACCGCTTCATAACTTCGCTTTGATTTTCTCTCGACATCTCGTGACGCATGCGACGAACCTTCTGCTTTCACCGGCGAAAACCTTCTTTTGTCGGCAATCGTGTACCACAATATCAATGTCTAAACCCGCATGTCTTCGTATGACCAAGCAAAACCTCAATGTAGTCTCGTAGCATCCGAACCAATCTTTCTTTAACACGCTCTCAAGACCCGCCTCCTATCTTGATCTCTTTTCTGCTTCGCGCACTCAAATTCACAACCTCAACTTGCTCTTCGTGGTGTATAACTCGCTCTTCTTGCTGTAGCACCGCAAGTTCTCCGGCACTTCACAATCTTCCTCACTTTCGCCTTCGCTTGGTAGATCGGATTATCAAGTCATATTTAGCACTAGCATAGTCATATTAACGAGATTCGAGTGATTCAGTTGTATCACGTGTGTGTAAGAAACACATAGCCTTTTGAAGGTGATAAAGTAAAAGAAAGAAAACAAACAATTGAATGCAAAAGTCCAACGATTTATTGAATGAAAATACGCAAACGACAGATAATAACCCTCGCAAACGAGCCATGACGCCCCGGGCAAGGCACCAGGCTTTCAAAGTTTATTGTTCAAAACATAAAGGAATACGAAAAGCAAAACAAAACAAGAGCAATTACTCCCGCTAAAGGAGATTGGTATGACGCCTTCAATCTTCCAATTGTCGAGCCCATGATCCGAGTTGGAAGATCCACTTGCGATGTCGAAGCCGTTGTCGCCGCTTCTATAGCATGGATTCCACTGGCCGATGCGGAAGGGAAGTTGGCCGCACGCTCGGCGATCATCTTCTCGACCTTGATGGTGAAGCCTAAACCAGCCTTGTCAAATTTGAAAGGAAGATCATGGAGCCGTCCCCAAATAGTACTACCTTCTTGTTCAACAGTAGCTTGAGCATCTTCAGAGGCCATCCTAGGCGGAGCTTGTGTAACCTCAGAGGACAGGAGAGTCAACAGCATGACTCTAGGAATTGTTTCAAAAGCTTGACAGGAGTCTCAAGAATTCACCCTCCATCTCGAGATAGCGGAATGATGAGATGATCGACCATATACTCTCTTCACCACATACCGAACAACCTTCCCTTTCACCGTATTTCACGATGTAAGGTAGAGGTCCCCCATGTATCCAAGGGCGCCCAAGTAGGCAAGAGTAAGGACGAATGTCCATGACAAAGAAAGTAGAGTCAAAAGTCCGGGAACCGACTTTAACAGCAGTGAGCTCTCCAAGCATCGCTTAGAACCATCAAAAGCTCTCACGATAATGTCACCGGGTCTCGAACCAACCCTTCGACATCAAGTCGATCAAAAGCGCCTTCGAAGGATATTCAAAGCGTAACCGTGTCAACCAAAACATGAGATGGTAGTACCCTTGCATTCAATGTAGATGTGCAAGGCTTTGTTATGTTCCTTTCCCAGGAGTCAAATCAAGATCGAGAAGCCTAGGCCGTTGTTGGCAGCCAGCTAGCAATACAAACTTCGAATCGATCGTGGTAGTGTCTTGCGGCACATGAGCATTCTTCGTAAACTTCACCATGGCATTAGCATGAGCCTCGAGCACAAGAGCAAAGCAAGCATGGAGATTTTGACGAGTCTCCCAACTGCTCCACAACATTGTAATCACTCTTCTTGATGATCTTCAATTTCCTCCATTTCTTGTTTGAGGTGTCTTCAAGAACTTCCTTTGGTACTTCGTTGAGCAGGATGAGTCGGTTCTTTCCTCTAGCCGATATTGATTGAGTAGACGGAATGCGAGTGGAGTCGCAGTTGTCTTTGGAGGAGAGATCTCAAGAGAATACCTTCCGGTTCGGTCACCTTACTTGATCCTGATGTTGTCAATGTCGTGAATAGAAACTCCAATGGTAAGATCTTCAATTGTCGAGGGTCTTGCTTGACGCCATGATAGTAAACATCACCCATAGTTCCAAGGGATAGCTTTGTCGAGGAATATGGCACCGGTCTTGGAGAAGTGATAATGAGAGGTGCCACTCTAGGCACAGGATCGCCGAGGAAATCTTATCGTGTTAACATCAAGATAGTCTTCGGAAATCGCACCCCATCCGGTCGCCTTAACATCTTCAATAGGAATCTTGTAACTATCGTGATAGTGTACTTCACCATGTAATCATACTTTCCACTTGGCTGCCCCAAGGTATCCCACACGATGGTACAGCTTTCGCATTGTCGATCTTCAACTTAGACATTTCTTCACACGCCGCATGTGGTTTCGTAAATAGTATCTCACGGTTATCCATCATGCATCGAACACGCCTTCTCAACCAAGCACAACCATCGTGTGCAGATGGGCACCAACGACAATCCTCCGGGCATCCCGGATTGACACCGCTTGCAACAAATTCTTCTTAACGGTCATCGAGGAATGGTCAAATCATCTATGTTGAAAACATAAGTATCGCCACCAACAAAGATTGGAACTCTTGTCATGGTTAGGCATAGGAGCGTTGATCACATTCGAGTCTCAACAGAGGATCAAACTCAACTGCTTAGCTTCAATCATATCTTGAATCTTGTTCTTCGAGCCCAACAATTGTCGTTGTCGTGCCCTGGCTATTGGAATGGTAAGCACACTTAGCATTAGGATTGTACTGGAGAGGAAATGTTGACATTCGAGGAGGGTCCTCAAGGTAATCACCGCTTTCAACATGTGTTGCAAGGCTTGCGACAATGGCATGTTGATCTTCGTGAACTGCCTCGTGGCGCTGCTCGCTACGCTTGTCTCACCGAGGTTGGCCGATGTAGGATCGAGATCACAATCGCCCCACGCATCGAGCGGTCGGACTTGGCTCGGCTTTTCGACCATACACAGCATTGGTTTTCTTAGCACCAAAAGATTTCTTAGCAAGATTCAAGATGTCTCTACATGGATCTTCCCACTCTTGATACCTTCAATGCGCTCACAATATCACCGGTGAATCCGGATGAAGAATTTCCAATCGATGATCAAGAACGGGCCTGCTGTTGTTCCCATAAACATATCAACCAACTCCCTATTGGACAAGGGTGGTTGAACTCGCTCGCTAAATCTCTCACTTCGCATACTCCTTGAACTTCTCGTTACGACCCATAGACATGCTTTGTAGTTGCATGCGAGTGGGTGCCAATTCAAGATTGTACTCATATTGTTCAGAAAAGCATCACCAAATCACCCAAGTACGGATACGGTCATTCTCTAGTGATAGTACCATTCCAACCGGGTCCGGACAAACTCTCTTGAAAATAGTGCATCCACAACTTTCTGTCATCAGTGTGGGGATTGATCTTCTGGACATAGGACTTCAGATGAAGCTTAGGACAAGACATGCCATCATACTTAGCAAAGGTAGGAACTTTGAACTTGGGAGGAATCACAACACCAGGAACAAGACTCAGATCATCAAAGTTCAGCCCGACATTTTCGTGTTTTCCACAAGATTCGACGGTCTTCAAGTTGTTTGTACTTGTCATCTTCATCGAGTGTTGGCCATAATCGAGTGGTCCTCCTCCTTTCTTTGGCTCACGCTGGTCACCTTCATCACCCTTGGTACTCCCTCGTATGGACACTTCCTTCGAGAGCTCAATACGGCTAACCACTTTAGGACCCCTTTGAAACGCTCTACCCATGTTGAGGAGACCAACAACCTTTTCTTCTTGTTGATGAGCTTCTTCGATCTTCTTGGCCTTGGACCAAGTGGTGAACATCGAAACCGAGCATTCGAGCTTGAGATCTTTGACTGCTCAAGAGCCATTTCGCTAAAATAAATAGCGAGCAAATGAGAAAACCAATCTCCAATGTACCTGTGATGCAATGTTATGCTATGCTATGCGATGTTTATGCGAATGCAATGCAATGTTTTCAAGGACCTTAGAGATTTAAATTTGTTAAACAAGCAATGAACAAACATTTATTAGTACTTCTCATTATTCTTTTTTCTTTTTAAGTACAAGAGATAGTTCAAAACAATAAAAGAAAACAAAACATCCTAAAGCTCTAAGTCTCCCATGGGCGCTTCCTCTTGGTGCCGATGTAAGCGTTGATGTTTCGCTCCTCGTGAAGTAGCTTGGTCAACTCTAGCACTTTCTTCTCGCTTGCATAGCACTGAGCTTTAAAAGTATCCCTTTCTTCCTTTAGTTGAATCCAGGATCTCTTCAAGTCTTCAAAATCGGAGGCATGTCGGGATGGAGAACAAGATAGGTACGCCACCTATAGCAACAGTTCCATAATTACCGGTAAAAGCGTGAATGGCATCATGAGGTTTTGAGCTCGAGCTCGCACCCATTTGAGGTAAGGTTCCCAAGGAATGGAGTTCGGTGCCCCAAAGTCTTGGTATCGCCTTCTTTACCATGCCCCAAGCGTATAAACCTTCGCGTAATTCGAGATCATGATTGTAATCGAACACAATATCTTGGAGAAGCATATCATGTGGACCATCTCTTCGAGCAAAACCAAACCGACGTAAGCTAGAGAAGGGTTGTAAGTAATACCTCCCTAATACCAAGTAGTGGTACATTAGGAATTCTCCACAACGCCAATGAATGTGAAGTCCTTTGAGAGAAAAGACTCCAACGAATATCTGAGTGAGAGAGTGACATCATCCTTTGAGACCATCTCAACCTTTGTTCATTCTTCAAAACCGATGGAGGAAGGTGCGAAATAAACCACCTTGAAAGTAACGGTATACAACACATGAGAGTTCCTTGTCTCTTAGTAGTACGAGTGTGGAGAGAATGTAGAATGTCTCCAAGTAAAGTAGGCACTGGATTGCGGGTAAGAAACAACTTGATGGCATTGACATCTATGAATTGGTCCGAGTTAGGAAATAGAACCAAACCATAAATTAGCAAGGCCACAATGTCTTCGAATGCATGGAAGCTCATAACTTTGAGGAATTCTCGGGCTTTCTTAATCAGGAACTTGGAAAGTAAACCCTTAACTCCACTTCTAGTTTCCCAATTGGCTTCAATATCTGAACGCTTAAGATGCAAAGTGGATGCAATGTCTTCATATTTAGGAACCTTTTCTAGACCGGTGAATGGCATTTGGTCAAGAATAGGTACCCCAAGTAGCTTAGAGAACTCTTCCAAGGTAGGAACCAACTGATAATCTGGAAATGTAAAGCAATGGTGTTTCGGATCAAAGAACGGAATAGGACATGCATCATATCTTCTTCAAAACCGAGATAACCAAATCAAGTAGATAACCATGTCTTTGATGAACCGAGCATGGTCGGAATTTCAAACCAATTCTTTGAGTTGAGAAGGGATACCCATGAAGTTGATTCGGATAGTCTTTCTAGAAGCCATAATCCCTACAAAACAGAGCAAAGATAAATCCCTAGGTCCTTGAAATAGTTAGAAATGATATGCAATGCGAATGATGTCATGATGTCATGTTTAGCACACACAAACAATTCACACAATGAGCCTAGGTTTAGGGCTTGCATGAGGTATAGGTGATTACCCCACCAAAAGTTTGAGTTGGTTCATCCTGTCCTATAATAGTAACCGGTTCTAGGAATCTCACATCACGATCTTTCTCGTAGGCGCTTATTCCAACACGACGCCAAGTGGTCGATCGAAAATGTCCCAAAAGTCTAATCTCAATGAGCGTAGCATCGAGTATCAACCAACCTCGGTCTACACCAAAGCCGGCCATCTCACTACCTTCTAATGGCCAAGATGGGTCAATTAAGGTTCTAAAAGTTTAGTTAGCGCTTGATGACACCACGCAGAAGCCAAATACTTTCTTCAACTTGGGAATGAAGAGTATCGGGGCAACCAAAATGTCACGCTAACGTAGCCATCATGTTGACCGTGTAGTTATACGTCTAACGGTCGCGATGATCTAATGCCACTTACCTAAAAGGAAACCCGGATCCGGGTGTAGGATCCCCCAATAATATAATACCCAAGCAACCCTTAAAGATAAAGCATGCAAGTCAAACAAAAAGCAGTAAAAATGATCTAAAAATTCCTAAGGCAATTCTCTCTTTTGGGTGTATCCCCAGCAGAGTCGCCAGTTCTGTGATACGGTGAACTGACTTTGTAGGATTTTTGTATCCAAATGTGCGGATAGCAAGAGTCGCCACCGACTTTTATTTTTATCCAATTAAGGGAAGGTAAAAGTAACAGAAAAAGACCTTCGTTAGATTCTGAGTTCGGGAGAATGGTTATGAAAAGGGAAGGTATTAGCACCCCTTTCCATCCGTAGTTATCTACGGCTCTTAGTTGCTCTAGATCACTTTTTAAATTGCTTTCTTGTGTGTTTGACAAAAATGTTTTGAAAAGGCATTTCGCTTTGACTTTGTAATGACTCATGTAGGAGTGTATACAAAGTGTTCGGAAATGTTTTGTTTTGAAAAGAGAATTTGAACTTTGAGAAAGTGTGTGGTGAAAAGCATTTGATAGAGCAAGCAACTAAAAGACTTATTTACCCACCTTAATTGGTCGCTTTGTTGTACTTACATTCCTTTAGAATAGCGCTAGCCATACCATTAGTTAGTAGGTAGCTCCATTCGCTGGATGTAAACGGACATTCAAGGGACATCGGATGGTCATAGAAGGCAACTTGTAGGAAGTATCCTAGCACATTCAAGGGACTATCATCATTTTCGTAGGCGACAATCGAGGGTCAAGATCATGTGTTCGTAGGCAACATCGTGGGTCTATGATCTTGTATCAAGGGACTATGATGATTTGTTTGAAGGCAACGGTGCTAGAATACCTCTACGCTCGAGGGACATGACCATTTTGAATCGAAGGCATCGAGAGAAATTACCCTAAGGGTGCGTGTGAAAGAAGTGTGTCAAATTCAGATATTTTATCTTGAATATTAGTGGGCTATGTTCAATTTTAGTCTTGCCATACACGCCTAATTACTAGCAATTGGTAAGGGAAAGTAAAATGCGAATGTAAAGGTGCGGAAAATAAACCTACGCTTATTACATGGCTTTGGGGCGATACATAATTTAACTTATGGAAAATAAAACCCTAAATTAAACTATTACATCCCATGAACAGTTACATTATTGGAAAATAAAATGATAAAAGAAAAACGTCCGAATCGGAGCAACCTGTGAAAGAATAAGAAAATCGGGAAATATGATGAAATTGAAGTAAGGTGAGATGTTAGAAAAAATGCAATTTTTAACATGAGAAAATTAATATATGCTGGAAATATGATAAATATATTAAAATAATTTTTTGAGATTTTTTGGAAAAGATTTAATAATAAAAATGCAATTTATAATGATTTAAATGCTAAAATAAAAATAAAATAAATATGCATGCAAAAATTATATTTTATAATTTATTAAATTAAATAAAGATTTTTGTGAAAATAATGTAAAAAGAAAAAATGTTTTTGGTAATTTTTTAATGCAGAAATAAAATCATGAAAAGAAATTAAAATGAATAGAAAATTAAATAATATGAAAAAATATGAAAATAGAGTTTTGGAAAAGTGAAAAAAACCAAGCTGGTCCTGATGAGGATCGAACTCGTGACCTCGCTCTCATATCCCCACGCCTTTGCCATCTGATCTGGAGCGCACGCGTGTCATTGGATCGGAACGGACGATGGTAAAACAAGTGTCACCTTCCTGTTGCACCAATCACGCGCCAAGAACTTCATCGTTCTCATTTGAAATCTGGGAATTTTGCGTCGGCCACAGAGCGACGCTATAACCCCTGCAAATTCTAAAATCCAGCACAGGCAATATAAATTTAATTCAAAGGCATGGTTCGATTGGATTCATCATTCTAAACATGATGGTGGTGTTCGTTTTGTCCAATTTATCCTATTTCGTGTGATCCCAATTCGGTCCATGGAACCCTAGCTATGGCAAGTATCGATCCCGACCATGGAAACTCAATCAAACTATGCAGAAAGCTTGCAAACTTCCATCTAAACACAAAACAAACCACAAAACATGTTAAAATGCATGAGAATTAAAATACGATTTTGAATTTTTCTTGACAAACCGACCAATTGTGATTCAATGGTTTTGAGCAATGTGAGGGTCCGATCGATTCAGAGATGTCAAGCAATGTGTTGGACACCTCAAAAACGATTGAAAACGGCTGGAAGTAGGGTTTGTACTTGCTTGTGCACCACGGTTTTTTGAGCTTTGGAATAGGGTTTGTAGAGCAATTTTTTCCTTCTTTCTTGATAGGTATGCATCATGTATTTATATCGATGGATTTGGGATTGAATTTGGAAAGAATCAATCAATATTCAATGGAAATCAAATTTGATATTTCCATGAAAATCAAATCTTCAAAGCTTGATCAATTTCAATCCAATCTTGCCTTTCTTGCTCCAATTTCGAATTTGTTGGCATTTGTGAGTTAATTGGACCTTAAGGAAAGAATAAAATCAATCTTTGCTATTAATTTCAATTTTATAATTTATTTTAAGATTTAATTTGCATTTAAATGAATAAATTACAAATTAAATAGAAAAATAAATCAAAATTCGTGGCTTTGGGCTTGGGCACTCCTAATTGCTTGAGGAACAAGTTAGGATGAAGAAAAGTAGGCCCATTTGCAAAAGATTTGATTTTTGAAGTATCTCTTTGTGCATTCTTCCAAAATTGCCCAACTTGTGAATGGTGTAACTTGCTCAATTTTCCACATTTTTAGTGTTCTTGGACTTTTGGAAAGCTCTAAGAGTCCTCTAAACAATGTCTTTGGTCTCATCTCAATTGGAGTTAACATGCTCAATATATCTTCAAAACAAAAGTTGACTTTTGTTGACTTTGAAAATGACCAGTAATGTTTTGAGCTATACCTCTCAAATGAAGCATTTTTGGACATTCTTGTGAGACATGAAGTTGTAGAGAATTGAATTTCCTTCAAAACAAGAGGTGGTGGAAAATTTCGAGAAAGTATGAGAAAGTTATGATCACCAAAGTTCATTGACTTTTCACCTAGAAACCCTAATTTAGAAAGTTTGACTTTTGAGCAAATCTTGAGTTTTCTTGATGAATCATGATCAACCCTTGATCAAATGATGAATGCAACTTCAAAATGAGGATGTTGACCAAAAATCGAAGTTTTGATCAGTATGTTGACCACGCTGACTTTTGTCCAATACAACTGATTTTCAACCATCTGAGCAATTGTCTGAGGAAACTTGACTTGTGAAGCTTGAAACTTGACATGGAGAGTCTTTGAAGCATATGAGGAAGCATAAAGACCATTGGAGATGTTGGAAATCCATCTTGACTTGGGAGATACCAAACCCTAGTTTGGGTTGATTGTCTAGGAGAGAGTTTGTCTGATCAACTCTTGAGGAATCCTTGAGTATGGATGCATGAAATCTCTTGAGTAGATGGAGGGCAAATTTTAGGGTATGACACCACGACACCATCATTAATAGCTGAATTCATCTGCTTAACCGACATAGTACATCGTCAACACTAACCTCTTCAGGAAAAATAATCGTCTTTGCAAAACAGTTGATATGAACCTGGTTGAATTCCAACCAGTTCATTCCAAGGATGATATTAAGTCATTCTAGCGGTAGGCACACTAAATCCATACCGAAACCCCTACCAAAAATCACAATAGGACAATTTCTACAAACAAATGAAGTAGTCGCTGAACCCGACGCAGGAGTGTCAATAACCATAATTCCATCCATATTAGAAATATCCAAGTTCAATATTTTAGCACAATCCAAAGAAATAAAAGAATGTGTCGCTCCAGTATCAATAATCGCAATCAAAGGTATGCCATTAATAAAACATGTACCTTTAATCAACCGATCATCTGGCTTAGTCTCTGATCCAGACAAAGCGAATACTTTACCACCAGCTTGTTCCTTCTTTGGCTTAGTACACTGAGGACGAGTATGACCCTCTTCGCCACAGTTGTAACAAGTTACCTTCCTTGCTCTGCAATCAGTAGCTACATGACCAATTTTCCCACAGTTGTAGCACTTCCTCATATCATTCTTGCATTCATTAGCTCGATGCCCCATCTCACCACACCTGTAGCCCTTGATAGGAGCACTAGAATCTCCCCCACTAGGCTTCTTCCAACCACCGAATCTTTGATTATTCTTATCATAAGGTTTTCCACGATTCATCTGTTGCTTTCCTTTACGATCCACATACCCTCGAGCATTTGTTCGAGTATTAGCAAGATCCTCTTCCAGAATCCTACTACAGTCCACCAAATCAGAAAACCTTCGGATACACTGATACCTGATACCCTGCTTAATCTCATCACGAAGACCATTCTCAAATTTGATACATTTGGAAAATTCTCCATCTGCATCGTTGTTGTAATGAGCATAATACCTCGCCAACTCAGTGAATTTTGAAGCATACTCACTCACAGTCTTATTGCCCTGCTTGAACTCTAGAAACTCAATCTCCTTCTTGCCCCGAATATCTTCAGGAAATTATCTCCTCAGAAAAGCTCTCCTGAACACAGTGCAATACCATCTTGTTCCATTTCTGTCCTGGTAGCAACCCACCAGTCATCAGCTTCTTCTGCCAACATGTGAGTACCATACCTCACCTTCAGTTCTTCCGCACAGTCAATTACTCTGTGAAGATCCTCTCGATCTCCTTCAACCATCTCTGAGCACCTTCGGGATCATGAGTGCCCTTGAACAATGGAGGATTGTTCCTCTGAAAGTTTCCCAATTGCCTATCAGCACCAATACCATCTCCCAACTGATTCCCTCCAAGCACACCAGCTAGCATTCCCAAGGCTTCAGCGATAGCAACATCGTCTCTTCCGTTACCTCTTCCGGCCATTGTTCTGTAACATTACAAAACAATCACATTAGAACACAAGTATCGACAGTGTTACCTTGCACTAGTCACATACAAAAGGGATAACGACACTAAGACACGACCGACTATGCTCTAATACCACTATTGTAACAACCCTTCTAATTTCCCCGCGAATTATATATTTAAATCAGAGTTTTAACATAACGAAAGGGCGTCACAATTTAAAAATTTAAAATATAAAACACCATAACGGTAATCATGCTTTTACCTGAAGAACTTCATTAATGATTCAAAACCAATGATTATGTTTTACAGAGCGGAAATAGCATAAAAATCCAGAATAACTCAAATCATAATTATTCCAAACATAAACCAAAACAATTAAATTCAATGATTCCAAAACAATCATTCCCCAGTGTTACAACTACCAGAGCATGACACTGACACCCGGACATTCTAACTAGCACAACTCAAAGCTATCCTCACCAGCTCCTAAGTGGCTTAACCCTTCAATCTGAAATCATCAAAGTAAGGGTGAGATTTCATCAACAATTAAAATGCATTATACGTTTCTTGAAAAAAATAAAACAATCAATACATTATTCCATTCTCATTAGTATAACCAGATTACAATCCACAAATACAATGCCATACAATTCATTATGCACATAATAACAATCAATGCAATTATAACACTGGAAATCATCCTAACATGTTATAATTACATATGCAATGCAGACTCATGCATGTGGTACCAAAACGTGAACTAAGTCACCAACATCGATTCGTCCACAATCACCCGGACACGAATCCAGCCTCACCACCCACAATCACCCGGGTACGGTTATTGGCAATACGAGCCAAATTCCACACAATGGGAATTAACTCCACCATAATGCATATGCATGCACATCCAAAAGCATGCCACATTCAATTAACAGAATATGAACACCACATAATTCCATACATAGTCAACACCACCAACAACACATGATAACAACATAATCATGAACATATAACGTTAATTACAACACATAGAATTAACATACAGCAAGTAAACACAAGTGAATGACACAATCATGAATTACACGGATCCTTCCTACAGAAGCCATAACAATACCTCAAGATCTCAATTACTGGTTTTAAAGATGTTTTTAATAGATAGTACTTGTTCTAAGCTTTCCAACGATACCAACTATGCCTAAATCGGAGTTACGGTCGCAAAGATATGACCCAAACTGTTTTTAGAAAATCACACTCTATTTCAGCACAGTATGCATTGATGCATAAGCCTATGCATCAATACATAAACAGCATGTTTCGGCACATGCATCGTATGCGTCGATGCATACAATTAAAATTTTGGCATTTTTCAATTTTTGTTCAGTATGCATCGATGCATAACACATATGTGTCGATGCATAGCTTCAGTTTTTGCCCTATGAGTCGATGCATAGAATTATGGGTCGATGCATAGCTTATTCCAGTCTCTGTTTTTCCAAAATTTAACCACTTGCATTGATGCATAACACTATGTGTCGATGCATGCTGCGATTTTTCACCAAAAACCAGTATATTGCCACTGTTTTACAACTCCAATCAATCTCATCCATTACCAAACTTCATATTACAACAGAACAGAATTAAATCATGCATTTTCACATCCAATTAACCACAGAATTATACTTTTTAATTAACCTACAATCATTCTACACAAATTAATCATTCATATCAATTTCAATTGAATTATTACGTCGGATCATAACATTAGGGCACAACCTAGAATTCTAAATTCGAGATTCCTAACGGATCAATCCATTCTATTGATCGTCAAAACCTATAAGGCATAATAATCTGACCAAATCACCCCTTACCTCGCGATGAATCTTCGAACTTCCGACGCCTTGACTTTTCCTATTTCTCTTCTCTTCTCAAAAGTACATAGAATGAAAAACTCTAATTCTCCTCTCTTTATTCCTTTATTTATTCCTTTTATTATTCCCAATAATAAAAATAACATAATTAAAATAATTAGAGCCTTTTACTCTACACACCTTCCAATTCCACTTCACACCTCCAACACATCCATTTATTTAATTAATTAATTAAATCCATTAATTCAAAAATGCCAATAATTAAACCTTTAATTAAATTAATAATTAAATTTCTAATTATTTAATAGTTGAATTATTTGGGGTGTCACATATCCCTCTCCCCACAAAGACTTGTAATAATTATTTAGTTCATATTTATTTTATTTTATTTTAGTTGTTACTTACCCAAACTGAGAAATCATTTTTAAACTAATAATTGTGAATCATTTTAAACTCATAAGTCGACAAAGCTTAGAAGCGTCGCGATGACCACACATGCACACATGTACGCTTGATTCTGGGCCTTCTTACAGTGAGCCTATTTCGATCAATTGTTCCGATTGGTCGTCTTAGTAGACTAGCCCACTTTGCTAGTACACATGTAATTTAATCGCTTTATGCTTGTGTTGGCCACTTTGTATGGGCTTTATCAATTTTATTTGTTATATTATTATTATTCACAAATTGTTGTTTCTCCATCTCTCGCCACTTGGTCCACATACCAAGTTCCTCATTTCCATAAGGGTTTCATAGTAGAGAGTAGGCTTGGCTATTCTCTCGAGATCGATCAAGTCTTGTGGCTTGGTTGATCATAACCTGATTCTTTCTTTCTCCATTCATCAAGAATTTAAAATACTTTCAATAAAACTCGATCCAATGTCGAGTCTTCTTCTCAAACCTCGATCCAACATCGAGTTGTTTTCAAAAATGTTTTACAATAAACTTGGATGATGTTTGTTTAAATTGTTAGATGATAGCCTAATGGTTTAAACAAACTTGAGGTCTTTAGATTGTTGGATGATAGCCCAATAAGATAAAAACTTCTATCAATGTCAAAAAAGCTAGAGTGGTATTCGTTTAAATTATTGGATGATAGCCCGACGGTTTAATCGAATTGGAAGTCTTTAGGTTATTGGATGATAGCCCAATAAGCTAAATACTTCTATCCGCATTAAAATAGTGGAGTGACATTCGTTTAAATTGTTGGATGATAGCCTGACAGTTTAATCGAATTTAAAGTCTTTAGATTGTTGGATGATAGCCCAATAATTTAAATATTTTATCTCACTCGAAACACTTATTTCATAATAATTTTTTTTGGGATGAGTGATGATTGGTTGAGCTCACTCTCTAATTTCTAGTATTTGAATCGTTAGATGATAACCTAATGTTTCGATACTTGTCATCCACAACTTAAAATCAATTTTAACTCATTCAAACTTTTATCGTGCGTCCAAGCACCTTTTACCTTTAAACCCTTTTCAAGATTAGATATGATTCATTTATAATTGAGATGTTTCTTCCTCTATCCCCAAGGTTTTCGACTTCTCCACTTGAGTACTATAAGTGTTCTCAAACCCTCTGATCGGTCACCATTTCTAATAAGTTTCTGTGTTCTATTCGACGTAAATTCATCAATCTGGTAACATCTGTGGTTGTTTTTAGTTGCTTTTAATGAAGTTAATGTGTCTTTGGTTATTTTAGTCTTGTTGTGCGTTTTTGAGTTTAAGTGTCTTTAAAAGTATGTTTTTTATGCTTCTTTTGGGTAGTCTCAGTGTTTCAGATTAATGCATGCGATAGAAGGAACTTATGGCAAGACGATAAGCACTTCGGAAGGCTAAAAAGTTGAAGATTTTGAAGATTTCAGAAGTCAACACGGGCTCCCGTGTTCATCAACACGGTCCGTGTTGAAAGGCCAGTGGAAAGCGCAAAATGGACACAAACAGGGGATCAACACGGGCACCCGTGTTCATCAACACGGCCCGTGTTGAAAAGCAAGTGGAAGATGCAAAAAATGTACAAAACAGTGGATCAACACGGGCACCCGTGTTCATCAACACGGCCCGTGTTGAATGGTCTGGACATGCAATATTTACTTAGAGATCAACACGGGCGCCCGTGTTCATCAACACGGCCCGTGCCGTGTTGAATGCCAGCGTGTGGAAACCTGAATTGTTCTTATTTTGGAGCTTGTGTTGTCATTAAGGGTACTTCCGACTTTTGCCTAAAGGAGATGAGAACAGAGACTATTAGAAGGGATTTGAGATTAGGAAAACCTACTTTTGAAATCACAAAAGAAATATCCAAGAGAAAAGAGAGCTACAGAGAGGAATTCAGAGACGGCGAGATTCAAGGGCAGCAACCATTGAATATCAAAGTCATCACTCTTCTTTGTAATGTTTAACTCTATTTCAATGTTTTCTTTTAATACTATGAGAGGCAAAACCCCCCAAGGCTAGGGGGTGGTCCTGATTTGATCATTGTATGAATTTGGATACTTGATTTCCTTAAATGCATGTTTTTATAATTCAATTTAATTGTGTGGCATTCTTATGATCATGTATCGGACAAATACATGTAGACCTATGACTAACAATTGGCAGGACTGTGATTGTTAGGGTTTCTTCACAGTTAGGTTATTAGGAGGCTAACCTAGGACTAGGAACTCTCTTTTAATCACTTAAATTCTCGATATTTTCATGGTTAAAACCTAGGTTTGTTTGAATGGACATTTGAATAAAGATTAGGGTTTTAATAGTTGTCTTCATTAAGGACTTAAGGAAGAACAATCTAGAGATAGGTAATTGATAGTTTACTTATGCAATGAGGAAATCGGTATTCGAATCATAGTTTTGTTTAATCAACCACTCACCCTAGCTTTATTCACATTATATTTCATCTGTCGTTACTTGTTACAAGAATAATTGAAAGTGTTAAAATCAACCCAACCATTGTTTTTGTTCAATTAAATTAAGAGCACGAATAGGTATTTACTACGCAGTCCTCGAGATCGATACTTGGGGAAACTCATTATAACTGCATCGGCAAAAATAGTACACTTGCTATTTTTCCGATCAAGTTTTTGGCGCCGTTGCCGGGGACTGCCAAAATACTGATTTACTCTTAGTTTGATTGAAATTTTATTGCTCTGCAATTAAAATTTTTCTATTCATTTGTTTATTTATTTTATATTACATTGTGTTAGAACTAACTGTGTGTCTAATATTTTATGCGAGGTCAGGCCTCAGCAGAATATCTTTTTGACGCAGAAATAGAAAGAACCCTCCGTGCTCGGCGAAGAGAAGCAAAGCAAGCAAGACTGGCCGAGGAAGAAGATAGGAATTCGACACATTCCGACTCAGAGCCAGAAGACGAGGCCATGAATCCACCTCAAGAGAGACTGCTAGGGGATTATGGAGGGACAAATGCACCAGGGGGAAGATTGACCATTGTCAACCAACCCGTTAATGTTCCTAATTTTCACCCATCCGAGCACTATCACCGCTTGGAGAAGAGATCTTTTCCGAAGGGTGAATGAGGATGCTAACAAGCATTTGCAACGATTCCCACCATGAGCACTACTCTCAAAATAGATGGGCATAATGTAATGTTGAATGGCTAGGAGTGGTTTTATTCCCTTCCAGCAAAGATTACATCTTGGGAAGAGATGGAGACATTTTCTAAATGAATATTTTCCAAGATCGGTGTTTATGAGAAAGAGATATGAGATCCTCAATTTCAAATGTATGAGGGTGAATCATTGGGAGACTCTTTCAAGAGGTTTAAGAGACTTTGGTTGCTTGTCCTACTCATAACCCGGATCAAACCGAGCGATGCGTATGTTTGTGAATGGTCCGAGAATCAAAACGGCAACTCATTGACACACCGGTGGCTCATCTAACTTCTCAACAGCCACCGCATCGTGAAGATTATTGAAGCGATAGTGCGAATGAACATCCGAGTTATACGATGTGGTTGCAAGCAAGCCGATGGAGTCATAGATTTGAAGTCGAAGCCAATAAGCGCTTAAAATTGAAGAAGCAATAGCCGGTTGAAAAGAAGTTGAAAGCCATGAATATTACTACACAACAGTGGCTCAAGTCCAACAAGGTCAAAGTACTATATGTGATATTTGTGGGGACCTTATCCGACAAAGACACCGCCTTGCAACAACAAGAGATTGAGGAAATCAAGTTCCTCAAACAGAATAATCCTTATTCCAACACTTACAATCCGGTTGAAGAACCATCCAAACTTTGGGTGGAGGGATCAAAAGCTAACACTCAACAACAAGGTCAGGGACAATACCAAAACCAGTATCAACAACAACAACAACAGACTCCTAAGAAAGTAGATTGGGAGTTAGCTATTGAAAAAATGGCAGCTCATAATATTCAATTTCAGGAGGAAACAAGAAACAATCACAAGAACACCTCACACAATCAAAAATCTTGAGGTTCGATGGGAAAATAGCTCAACAATTGGCGAATGTGCAAGCACCGCTCGCCAAGTTCAACTGCACTCAAATCCAAGAGATAATCAGGGATGAAAGTGGTGACAAGAGGTGGAAAAACTCTGGGAGATGTTGAGAACAAAGAAATTGAAGAGGAGAGTTTGCTTGAGGTAGATCTAGAAATCAGGGAGGATCAAAAAGAGACTGAGAAAAAGATAGGAAGACCTGTGGGAGAAAAGGAAAAGCCTAAGGAAGAGAAACCTAAAGTTGTCCTCCCATACCCTGCAAGAACTAAGAAGAAAGATCTGAATGAGAAAAACTTCGAGAAATTTTTGGAGTTATTCAAGAAGCTTGAGATTAACATTCCTTTTTCTGAAGCTTTAGAGCAGATGCCAATTTATGCAAAGTTCATGAAGGACATCATTTCAAAAACGCCATTGAGACCGAACTGTTATACTAACCGAAGGTGTAGTGCTATTTTGCAGGTCCAAGGTTCCACTAAAGAAGAAAGACAAGGGAACTATCCCCTGTATAGGGATAGGACATTCAAAAAGGCCCCGATTGACCTTGGCTGTGTAAGTCTCATGCCTCTCTATTTATAATAAGCTTGGCATTGGTGAAGTCAAAGATACAAGGATGACGTTATAGCTTTCGACAATTCAATGAAAAGACCACATGGAATAGCAACGGATGTTCTTGTGAAGATAGACAAGTTTGTGTTTCCGTTGATTTTGTGGTTCGGATATGCCTAAGACTAAGAAATTCCAATAATATTAAAGACCTTTTCTTGAAACAGGAGAGTAATGATAGACATGGAAGAAGGAACTATGACCCTCAAGGTCTACGATGAAGAGCTAAAGATCAATGTTAGAGAGTCAATGAAGTTCAAGAAGATATTGGCACAAGTAAGATCTTGAAGTTTTGATACATTATTCACAAAATCGGTGTGTAGCCATGTACCGAATTACCCCTAGAGAGTGTTGAGTCCGCCATTTTTAAAGAGATGGAGGATTGATGAAAAGGAGTTAGAGGTTTTGGATATGATGGAAACTCAACCCAAATGGCGAAACATACACCAAACAGTGGGAAGATTTAAGGCATACACAACCCGTGTAGAGAAAAGGAAGAAAAGAAAGGGATGGAGTTGAAACAAATACCTAAAACTTTGAAATATGTTTTTCTTGATTCGTAAGAGAAATGTCCGCATTATCAACTCGCCCTAAAAGTTGTGCAGAGGAAAACGACAAGTACTCAAGAGATACAAAAGTGCTATAGGATGGGCAATCAAGACTTGAAAGGCATTAGCCCTACAAAGGTGTATGCACAAGATTCTAATGGAGGATGATCATAAGCCACGTGCAACCTCAAAGAAGACTTAATCCATATGAAGGAAGTGCGTAAGGAAGTCGTGAAGTTGTTGGATGCGGACTCATTTACCCGATATCCGATAGCTCATGGGTGAGTCCGTTCATGTTGTACCAAAAAGGGAGGAACAACGGTTATGATGAACGAGAAGAACGAGTTGATCCCAACCAGAACAGCCATCGGATGGAGAGTATGCATTGATTATAGAAGGTTGAACATTGCTACAAGGAAAGATCATTTTCTCTTCCTTTCATTGATCGATGTTAGAAAGATTAATGGACACGATTACTATTGTTTAGATGGGTATTCGTGATACAATCAAATTGCGAACCAAGACCAAGAAAAGACCGCCTTCACATGTCCTTACGGTATTTTTGCCTACGCACGGATGCCATTTGGCTTATGTAACGCCTACTACTTTTCAAAGGTGCATGACATCTATATTCACGACATGCTCGAGAGGAACATGGAAGTATTTATGGATGACTTTTCGTGTTCGGCCTTCGCTTGACGAGTGTTTGGAAAATTTATCCCGGTCCTCGAAAGATGTCAATGCACTAACCCGATCCTCAATCGGGAAAATGTCACTTCATGGTGAGAGAGGAATCGTGTTGGGCCATAAGATTTCACATAGAGGGATCAAGTGACCAGCGAAGTAGAAGTGATAGCACATTTACCTCCCGTAAATGAGAAGGGTATAAGAAGTTTTAGGACATGCGGGATTCTAACGCCTTCATAAGAGATTTTTCAAAATCGCAAAGCCATTGACTAGCTTATCGTGAAAGACACCTTTCGTGTTCGATAAAAATATGGGGAAGCCTTTGAAACATTGAAGAATAAGTTGGTGACCGCACCGATAGTTATTTCTCCCGATTGGTCCCTACCTTCGAGATAATGTGTGATGCGAGTGACATAGCAGTGGGAGCAGAGCTGGGGCAAAGAAGAGAGAAGTTGTTTCATGTTATTTACTATGCCAGCCATGTGTTGAATCCTACCCGATGAATTATGCTACCACGTAAAAGGAATTGTTGGCGTGGTGTATGCCTTGACAAATTCGATCCTATTTATTAGGAACAAAGGTAATCGCTTACCGACCATGCCGCTTTGAAATATTTGTTCTCTAAACAGAATCAAAACCAAGATTGTTGAGATGGATCTTCGCTACAAGAATTTGACTTAGAGATTCGGATAAAAGGGTGTGAAAACAAGAGTGATCACCTATCACGGATGTCGCCAATAATGGAGACGGAAAAGACACATCCCATCCGTGATGAGTTTGTTGACGAACGAATCCTAGCCGTCACGGAGTGCCATGGTTTGCGACTACGCAAATTACCGGTAGGCGGTTTTATACCGAGGATTTTGATTTTAACAAAAGAAAAAGTTTGTTCATGATTGCGTGTTTTATTTGTGGGACGAGCCATTCTCGTATAAGAGAGGGTGGATGGATTAATCCGCAGGTGTGTCCCAAAGGAAGAGCAGAGAAGTCTTGAAAGCCCGCCATGATTCGCACTATGGGGACACTTTAGTGGAGACCGAACAGCAAAAGTCCTCCAACTGGATTGTATTGGCCCACTTTGTTCAAAGACGCCAAGTAATGGTGAAAGAATGTGATAGATGCCGAGGATCGAAATATTTCTAAAAGAAACCAAATGCCACAGAAGGGTATGCTTGAGGTGGAATTGTTTGACGTGTGGGGCATTGATTCATGGGACCGTTTCCGCCATCATTCGGGAAAAGCTACATCCTAGTCACTGTGGATTATGTGTCGAAATGGGTAGAAGCTGTAGCACTACCTACAAATGATGCGCGAGTAGTGGTGAGTTTTCTCAAGCATAACATCTTCTCGAGGTTTGGAGTGCCTAGGGCACTTATCAGTGATGAAGGGACACACTTCTTAAACAAGCTCATGGAAAACTTGTTGAAGAAATATAATGTGAAACACAGGATTACAACTCCATATCATCCTCAAACGAGTGGGCAAGTTGAAGTGTCCAATAGATAAATCAAGCAAATCTTGGAAAAGACTGTGAGTGCGTCAAGGAAGGATTGGTCTGTAAAGTTGGATGATGCACTGTGGGCATACAGAACTGCTTTCAAAACACCCATCGATATGTCTCCTTATCAACTGATTTATGGTAAAGCTTGTCACCTGCCTCTTGAACTTGAGCACAAGGCGTTTTGGGCCTCCAAGTTATTAAATTGTGACCTTGCAAAAGCCGGTGAATCCAGATTCTCCAACTGCATGAGTTAGAGGAATTTCGTAATCAGGCTTACGAGAATGCCAAAGTGAATAAGGAACAAACAAAAAAATGGCATGATCAGAGAATACTAGAGAAAGAGTTTTGGGAGGGTCAGCAAGTGCTGTTGTTCAACTCCAGATTGAAGTTATTTCCCGGAAAATTGAAGTCCCGTTGGTCCGGTCCGTTTGTAGTGCATAAAGTCTTTCCCCATGGGGCGATTGAAATTCAGAATCCCCAAAATGGAGATGTTTTCAAAGTGAATGGACAAAGATTGAAGCCCTATTATATAGGACTAGAACCGGGATTGATTGATCATGTGCGTCTCACCGGATGAGGGGCCCAACCGTCGAGCCATGCGACGATAAACGAAGCGCTTAGTGGGAGGCAACCCACGGATTTTCACTTTCACGCATTTTATTTTTGTTTGATTTGTTTTGTTTTCTTTGTTGTTATTAGGGAACGAGAGATTGGCTAAGCTGGAGTACATAGCATCTGATGCGGATAACAACAATCGACCAAGTGCACCCGGAAAAAATATGGAAATTTCAAGTTTTGACGGAAACAGAGAATCCACACGGGTGCCCGTGTTCAGGAACACGGCCCATGTGGTTTTCAGCGTGGATCATGTGATTTTGGAAGAAACAGAGCATCAACACGGGTGCCCGTGTTCAGAAACACGGCCCGTGTTGTTTTCAGCGTGGATCATGTGGTTTTGGAAGAAACAGAGCATCCACACGGGCGCCCGTGTTCCGCAACACGGCCCGTGTTGTTTTCCCTGGAGCAGAAAAATTTGGAGCATCTCAGATCATCCACACGGCGCCCGTGTTCTGGAACACGGCCCGTGTTGTTGTGCACGGGTTTGAAATTTGATTTTGATTTTTTTATTTTTTGTGGACCCCACTTGGTTTATAACTTCTTTCCCCAACTTTCCTCTCACTTTTATTGATTTTTTATTTCTTCAACCTTCTTCCTCCATTAGAACCCTAGCCTCCATAACCACTCAAGAAGAAAAAGCTTCACTATCACCATCAAAACCGCCCAAACAATTTTTCCTCTTCACCAAAGTGACTCCAATTTTCATCCTCTACTCGCCACGGTTTTGGTTTTCCTAATTGTGTGTTATTATTTTTCGAATTTCTCTTGTAGGTTTCAAGCATGCCTCCAAAAAAAGCCACACGCGGAAAGGAAGTTGGTGAACCTTCCAGACCACAACAGCGAGCACGCCGCATTCCTAATGCACATGATCTGGTGTTTGACAAACCGGAACACCGTAAGCGGTACGAAGCACTTGCTAAGCGTAAGTTACTTCCAACAAGGTACATTTGCAATGAAACTCTGGATAAATTAGGATTAAGAGAAGAAATCCATCGCATGTTTGATAACTTAGGCATGTTAGATTTTATGCAATTCGAAGCACCCACTTTTGAGAAAATTACTCTAGAATTTTTGAGCATCGTTGAATTTAAACCGAGACGTTAGGTGGAATGGTTCAAACGGAGTATTATGGTGATTTGATTTTTCAGCTCTTTGGTGAGGAGCACACCATGTCTTTGCAGGACGTTGGAGCCGCTCTCAAACTTCCTTCTGCTGGCCATGGCGCCGTAAACTTTTGCATCCGCATTATGGACGGCGACATCGGTAAATCGGTTATAACCCGAGCAATCGCTAAAGCATCGGGTATTCACAATCCTTGTTTTAGGTATGCCCGTAAGGGACTCGCTTACACTTTTGGACACGGAGATAGTACCGTGTTCGCCAAAAGAGAACTCTTCTTCTTATATTGCATGACAGAACAACCGGTGAATGTCGCTTTTGCCGCTAATCACCAAGCAAGTTGGACATGCCAAGACCGGTGATATTTCAGGGTGGATGATCACCGATCGCGGATCATCTTAATTATGGTCGATCGATGGAAGAACCGCTATTGCAGTAAGAAGATTGACATGCAAAACTTGGTCAATCAAGGTATGATTGTGGTTCATCCTGTATTATTCCCTTGTTAGCCGTGATCACCATATTCTTGCATTACCCGCCTCCCGATTTTATTAGTATTGCAAATGTTGCTAATCGGCTCTATGCGCTGTCCTTCGTTAGGGAGAGTCCTCCTCGTGATCATCGGGCCAGAGACGAGATGGAGGATGACACTCCATAAGCACGGTTCAGCCCACCACCCCAAAGTTTTACTCGACCAGATGTGGGATCGTCCTCTATGTCTCAATACCAGTGGGGGTGGGTGCAATCTGAAATAGGTGCTCTTCGCACCGAGCAAACAAGACAAGGTGTGGAGCTGTTTCGACAAGGCGTTGTTATGGATGACATGCAGACCATGATGCAGCGCCTCATGTTACATTTTCCGCACAACCCTCCACCTCCTCCATCTCAGTGAGTTCTGTGAGTCGCCTCTACTTGGGCTTAAAACATTGAGGTCAATGTTTAGTTCAGGTAGGGGAGGCTCACTATTTTAGTTTATATATTTTGTTTTTGTTTTGTTTGCATTCCCTTTTCGTTTTTATAGTTTTTATGTTTTCCATTTTTACTTCATTTGATATTTTACTTCATTTTATCTGTCCTTGGTTTGTTCTGTTGTTTTGTTTTGTTGCACGGTCACTATTATGTTACAGATTGATTGATAATTGTTGAATGAAGATGGAACTGACAACGAGTGGTTGAACGACACTACCCTTACTTGATCTCCTAAGGAAGCCCGGAAGTTGACACAACTAAAGGATTAAAGGTCGGACGCAAATTAGTGGAACTGGACCGAAATTGTCGGGTGGTAAGCCCGAGTCGAAAAAGAAGCCACATGACACGAGGGGGACTTCTGAGTTTGCAAGCTTAACCAACATGGTGAGATTACCAAAGGCCAAATATATAAATATCATCATGAGAGATCGGGCATGTATGACTTTATCATTCGATTTTATGATGTTCTTTAGCACAAAGACATCATGACGACACACACGAGGCATGTTGTTTGTTTAACCTTGAGCCTTCTAGCCTACCCGTATTAAATGTTATCCCTCGTGAACCACGTTGAGCCTATTTTCAATTTTCATGTTTGTTTGTTGTGTCCCCGTTTTAATAAACCCCTTGTTAACCTTTCACCAAATTTGTCTCACCATTGCTCGGCATTATTGTGATTAATTTCAAGTGTTGCACGAATTTAAGTTTGGGGTAGTCGTTCATAAAAACTAAGGGCAAGTAAGTGAACAAGTTTCAAAAAAAATAAAAAATAATATAGCTGGAAAAAAAAACTAATGGAACATGAAAGTTCTAAAAAAAAAGAAGAAAAAGAAAAGAAAGAGAACACTTGCCTAAATGTCGGACTCTAGCTAGTACTGTGCTCAAAGTAAACATGAGTAAAGATGAGTCAAAACGAATGAACCCCAAAAATATACGAATGCAGCATAAAATTGAAGAAAAGTTACATGAATGCCGAGCCAAAAACCTTTGTGATCCAATTTCCTTGTTTATCCCACCGTACCTAAGCCCCGCTACAACCCAAAGACCTCATAAAGTGTGTGAAATCTGTATGTGTAGTGCGAGTAGAATTTATTCAAAGTTAAGAATGATATTGCATGCTTCAGTCCTTGAGTGAAAATACTGTAACCCTGAGAGATTTAGTGAGAGTGTGAAAAGCTTGCAGGTGAAGTAGTCTTCTGATGTGGAAGTGTGGTAGACAGATTGATTCGGGAAGCCAGCTTCTTGATCGGGAAGGAAGAAATTGATTTGCGAAAGACACAGATTGTGTTGTGGAAAGAAGAAATTGTGGTGACCTCTGTTGACTCAATCATTACTCGAGGACAAGCAATGAGATAAGTTTGGGGTTGTGATCGGTCACCATTTCTAGTAAGTTTTGTGTTCTATTCGACGAAATTCATCAACTGTAACATCCGTGGTTGTTTTTAGTTGCTTTTAATGAAGTTAATGTGTCTTTGGTTATTTTAGTCTTGTTGTGCGTTTTTGAGTTTAAGTGTCTTTAAAAGTATGTTTTTTATGCTTCTTTTGGGTAGTCTCAGTGTTTCAGATTAATGCATGCGATAGAAGGAACTTATGGCAAGACGATAAGCACTTCGGAAGGCTAAAAAGTTGAAGATTTTGAAGATTTCAGAAGTCAACACGGGCTCCCGTGTTCATCAACATGGTCCGTGTTGAAAGGCCAGTGGAAAGCGCAAAATGGACACAAACAGGGGATCAACACGGGCACCCGTGTTCATCAACACGGCCCGTGTTGAAAAGCAAGTGGAAGATGCAAAAAATGTACAAAACAGTGGATCAACACGGGCACCCGTGTTCATCAACACGGCCCGTGTTGAATGGTCTGGACATGCAATATTTACTTAGAGATCAACACGGGCGCCCGTGTTCATCAACACGGCCCGTGTTGAATGCCAGCGTGTGGAAACCTGAATTTTTCTTATTTTGGAGCTTGTGTTGTCATTAAGGGTACTTCCGACTTTTGCCTAAAGGAGATGAGAACAGAGACTATTAGAAGGGATTTGAGATTAGGAAAACCTACTTTTGAAATCACAAAAGAAATATCCAAGAGAAAAGAGAGCTGCAGAGAGGAATTCAGAGACGGCGAGATTCAAGGGCAGCAACCATTGAATATCAAAGTCATCACTCTTCTTTGTAATGTTTAACTCTATTTCAATGTTTTCTTTTAATACTATGAGAGGCAAAACCCCCCAAGGCTATGGGGGTGGTCCTGATTTGATCATTGTATGAATTTGGATACTTGATTTCCTTAAATGCATGTTTTTATAATTCAATTTAATTGTGTGGCGTTCTTATGATCATGTATCGGACAAATACATGTAGACCTATGACTAACAATTGGCAGGACTGTGATTGTTAGGGTTTCTTCACAATTAGGTTATTAGGAGGCTAACCTAGGACTAGGAACTCTCTTTTAATCACTTAAATTCTCGATATTTTCATGGTTAAAACCTAGGTTTGTTTGAATGGACATTTGAATAAAGATTAGGGTTGTATTAGTTGTCTTTATTAAGGACTTAAGGAAGAACAATCTAGAGATAGGTAATTGATAGTTTACTTATGCAATGAGGAAATCGGTATTCGAATCATAGTTTTGTTTAATCAACCACTCACCCTAGCTTCATTCGCATTATATTTCATCAGTCGTTACTTGTTACAAGCATAATTGAAAGTGTTAAAATCAACCCAACCATTGTTTTTGTTCAATTAAATTAAGAGCACGAATAGGTATTTACTACGCAGTCCTCGAGATCGATACTTGGGGAAACTCATTATAACTGCATCGGCAAAAATAGTACACTTGCTATTTTTCCGATCACCCTCCCTCATGTTGGTGCGTAGTCCTTTATTCTTTATCACACCTTGTGGGAGTTAGACGAGTCTTATCCTTAAAAAAATGTTGACTTGCCTTTTCATTTAAAATCAATCAACGAACAATCATTTTCTAGCCGAACTATGGCGCTCTGAATTTATCATTTCACGAGGGAGTACGTAGGCACTAAGTCTTACGACCAAAGGCGAGCAAAAATAATTATAAAAAAAATTCTTCTCTCTTTCTCCTTTCAAAACTTAGAAGATCGTAAAATTTTCACACTAACACACGAACACACTTTGAACTAAATAGGTACCATCGAGTATGATGGATGTAAGGGGTGCTAATACCTTCCCCTTGCATAACCGACTCCCGAACCTGCATCTCTTAAATCTCGTAGACCGTCTTATTCTTTTCTCTTGTGGGTTTTATTCGATATTTCTCCTTTCCTTCTTGGAATAAATAAATCTCGGTGGCGACTTCATTTTTGTGTCGATATATCGAATTTTTTGATAGGCGTTCGACACAAGCGTACCAGGGTGTTCACCTATTTTTAATTAGCAATAGTTTAGATCGATTATGATTAGTGATGTTTAATGAATTGGATTAAGAAGCTTAAGGACAAAAATGGTGAATGGTGGAGGGGTGAGGAACATTGTGAAAGAGTCTTGTTAAGCTATTTTGTTGAACTCTTTACCACATCCAATCCAAATAACATTGAGTCAACTTATGATGTGGTTAGGGGGGAAATCTCAAGGGAGAAACATGAGCGGTGTGCATCAAATTATAGTGATAATGAGGTGAAAATGTCCCTAAATCAAATGCATCCCCTGAAGGCCCCTGAGTCATTGGCCTTTCAACCTTATTCTTCCAAAAATATTGACATCTGGTTGGCAGGGACGTGAAAAATATGATTTTTGACATTATGAACAATCAACATGATCCCTCTGAAGTGGGTGACCAAAACCATTGCAAACAGATTCAAAGGTATTCTTCTAGATGTTATTGATGAGGAGAATAGTGCATTTGTGCCGGGGTGGCTAATCATTGAGCATAATGACAATTGGGATTCAGTTTTTCTTTATGCGGGCAAACAAGCTACTGGATACAAATGGGTGTATAATATCAAAATAAATCCATATGGAAATGTACCCCTCTTAAAATTAAGCATGAGTAGTTGCCAAAGGATGTGCCTGAATATATGGAGTTGACTATACTTATATTTTTTCTCTCGTTGTTAAACAATCATCTTTTCATAGTATTATATATTTTACTTCTAATCACCATTGAACCTTGTTTTAATTAGATGTGAAGAATGCATTCTTGCATAATGACTAAAAATAGGAGTTGTATATTGAGAAATCTTGTCGTTTTATTTCTCGGGGGTAGCATGGACATGTGTGTCGTTTAAAAAAATATATATGGTTTGAAACAATCACCTAAGTTTTGGTTTGGGAGATTCGGTGAATTGGTTTTGGCATTTAGAATGAAGTGATGTTAAAGTGATCAAAAAGTATATTTTAATAAAAGATATTGTGGAAATTTCTTAATTGTGGTGTATGTTGATGATATTATAATTACAGGAAGTGGTAACAAAGAAATTGACAAATACAATGCTTTCCTCCAAACCAAGTTTTAGATAAAAGATTTGGAAGTCTTAGCATACTTATTGGGCATTGAAGTTATGTATTCAAAGAGGGGATCTTTCTTTAAAAAAGTAAATAGGTTATGGATCTATTGAGTGAAACTGGTATGATATGAGCCAAACCATGCGAGACTCTTATGGAGACTGAAGTTAAGTTGAGAATGGATGGAGCTCTTTTCTCGGATCTAATAAAGTATGGAATATTGGAGGAAAATTGAATTACTTAACTGTTATGAGACCTGATGTTACTTTTTTATAAGTATTTTAAGACTTAAATATATGTCTACCCCCGCTGGTACTCATTGGGAATCACTAATTTGCATTGTTAAATATCTGAAGAAAGCTCCAGGAAAGATAATTATGTACCAAGATCATGTGCATATGCAAGTGAAGGCCTTCTAATTCAAATTGACCAGGATGTCTGGTGGATAGAAAGTTTACCATAGGATATTGTGTACTCTTCGGAGGAAATCTGACATAATGAAAAAGTAAGAAACATAACGTAGTATCAAGATCAAGTGCAAAAGAAGAATACATGGTTATGGCTCAAACTAATTGTGAACTGACATGGGTAAGACAAATCTTGGATGAGATGAAATTTGGCAATAATTGTCCTATAAAATTATGGTGTGATAATCAGGTTACCATACATATTATATCAAATTCGGCCTTTAATGAAAAAATAAAACACATTGAGGTAGACAATAACTTTATCAAAAAGGTTCATAAAAATCTCATATTCTCTTCATATGTTTGGACAAGAGATCAACTAGCATATTTGTTTACAAAGACATTGAATGTGGTGTGAAGTGATGTTATTTGTAACAAGATGAGAATGATGAATATATATGCTCCATCTTGAGGGGGAGTATTAAGAATTATATTATAATATTATATTATATTAGTAGGGTTTAGTATTCAATATATGGGTTTGGCCCTTTTACCTTTATTATGTATTACTCTTTTAACTTATTTAATAAGAAGTTCATTACATATTATAGTGAACCCGGTTGTTTCCCCCTTCTTTATTTTTACATGTAGAATTTTAGACTTCTGAGGTTATGATTAGTTGATCCATATCATAGATATTTGACAAAGTTTTATGTTGGTTGTCGACTATCTAATACAACTCTCTCTCCATTTATGTGACTTGGGATCGACTATGCATATAAAATCTAACATAGGTGGGATTTTATGTGACACAAAGGTACCATAAAGTTGAAGGAAATTTTTATCATATTGTGGTAAGACCTACAATGTTGTACAAAACAATGTTAGGCGATCTAGAATCAACACGAGGATAAAGTTAATGTAGCAGAGATATGATGTTGCGTTGGATGTGTGGCAACACTAGACAAGATAAGATTAGAAATGACAATATTAGAGTGCTGGGATAACAATTGTAGTAGAAAAGATGGTGAAAAACAGGCTTAGGTGGTTTGCGTATGTAGAGAGAAGATTGGTAGATTATATGATAAGGAAAGTAGATCAGATGGAGAAGGGTCAAAGAATTAGAGGCACAAGAAGACCTAGAAAAACTATAACATAAATTATTAAGAAAGATCTAAAGATTATTAATTTGGAGAGAAACATGGTCATGAATAGACATTATGGTGGACATTGATCCACATAGTGGACTCTATTTAATGACATAAGGTTTGATTGTTGTTGATGAGTTATGATTAGTATGATTTATTTTCATTCTTTATTTTACCAAATCATGTACATAAACATTTGAGTCCATTAATAATGATCATCTCGAATATATTTCTTATAACAGTAATAATTTAAAGTGGTTGAATTAACATGAATCAAAATCAATGTAAACACAACTCCTTCGATCACTTACTTATGACATAGTTAAATTCTAAAATGGCTTAAACTCATATACGACAATCAAGAGGCACTCCACATTGCATCCTATCTGGTTTTTCATGAACGGACCAAACACGTAGAAATAGGTTGTCACTATGGAAAAGACAAGGTACTGCCAGGAGAAATAACCACATAATTTGTCAAATCTGAAGATCAATTGATTGATGTGTTTATCAAGTCTCTCAAGGGTTCTCGAGCGAATTATATTTGTAACAAGCTCGGATCATACAATATCTACGATCCGGTTTGAGGGAGAGTGTTAAGAATATGTTATCAATCAATTATGATTGATTGATATTCAATTAGCAATTACTGTAATTGATATTGTTTCCTTTTGTGTGATCATATTCGACACATAGATATACAATTATAATAATTGGAAATAACAAATTAGAGAGTGTCGGGATAACACCTGCCGTAGAAAAGATGGTGGAAAACTTAGGTGATTTGATTAGAATGATTTATTTTCATTCTTTTTGAGTTATGATTAGTATGATTTATTTTCATTATTTATCTTATCAATTCATGTACATAAGAGTAAGACAACTCCTTCGGTCACTTACTTATGGCATATATAGTTAAATTCTAAAGTGGCTTAATAACATAAGATTTCAGGATAACCGATTTTTCATAGGAAGGTTTCTCAATTTAGCATAGATCATTTCTTTTTTCTTTTAACAGAAGCATACATACAAACTGATTTGGTTCAAATGAGAAACAAGAAATAAAGAAAAAATAACAAGACAATAATTGAAAAAGCACTATATATAAATCTACAAATTGTAGATCAATTAACCCTCCCCAATTGCATGGTAGCTTCATCTTTAATTAACCTTTGACATATGATCTTCTTCACCATGAAAGTAATGCTACCATAATTGTAGCAAATGCAACAGGAACCAACATCAGACGCCGCTGTTTCACAGCAAAAGCACCAGAATCATCGTCTCCGTTTGGAACTTCGGCGCTGTCAGTAGATTTCTTCTTAGATGATGTCTTAGCCTTTTCAGGCGCGGGAGCCGGTGCAGGAGGCTTAGCAACAAAGAAGTCCCGAGGAAGGAGAACCTTGTCGACTTGGTAAACCGCGAGCTGGTGATCGGTGTAAACAGTTCCACCAACAGTTACATTAACAATGCCGGTTGTTATATTAACCTGGTTTCCTGAACTTGTTACATTCAGCGCCAACCTATACGGATCATCACCCGCTTGTGTTCTCACCGGGTTGCTAAGAGTATCGAAATTCGATATTGCTACAAATGTAGGTAGCAAGTGGAATTGGATAAGCTTGTTCTTTTGTTCATCACTAAGCGAATTGAGGAAACCAGGTTTAAGGCTTGAAAATGCATTATCGTTCGCTGCAAACAAGGTCAAACCGCCGTTCGAGTTCAAGAGTTGAGAGTTGATTTGGGTGGATACCTGTGTCGTCTTGAGAAGACGGATTAGCGTAGTGTACCCTCCCGCCTTTTTGAGGATTCTAATAATGTCTGTCGGGGCCGAATCAGTTGAAGGTGATGGAGCAGGTGATTTCTGAGCTAGAATTGTAGTGGAAGAGACAAAAACCATTAGAAGAAGTGTGAGAGAGAAGAAAGGATGCTTCATCATCACCATGTTTTGTGTGAAGAAGTGTTTTGATGCATGAAGTGGTGGAGGGAAGGAAATATAAAGAAACATGAAAAGTTTTTTTCCTTGAAGTTTGGTGAAATGTTTCTTTAGAAGCTTTAATTGTCAGCATACACATCAATGAAAGGTGGTATATCAAGGTTAGGCTAATTTTGATGTATATTTTGCTTGAGATAGCAGGAAAAACAAAAGAAGAAAAAATTAGCATTATGATCAATAGTTTGCTGTAACTTGTAAACCGTAATTCTTTTGAAATAGCAAAAAATCGAGTGATTTTTGGTAACTTGAGGAACAAGTCATAATAATTTTACTTTTAAAGTGCATTTTGATGATGTTTCATGGTATTATTATTAGGTTTGGGTGAGATATATGAAGTGGGTTATACTTGAAATTTTTTTGTTGATGTCGGCATTTGAACTACGATGCATTATTAGAGCTATTTGTTTGGTGTTTATTGCCAGTGGGATTGTGCTGATTATGTTTGTTGACATTAATGTGTTTGTTGTGGAAGAGTGATGGATTAACAGATGATTATTTAAAGGTGATGGAAATTTCTGTTATGGTATAGTTTCTAAAAATAAGTGTGTTACTATAATTATTTGATGTTCTTTCAAACGGATTTAATAAAGAAACATGAATGTACTATTAACTTCAAATTGGACTATGGTTGTTTGAAGTCACAGTTGATACTAACATTAAGGAATGTGAAAGTTTGAGTTTTTCTTAATTTTTTTAAAAGTAATTTGTAGTAATTATTATATTAATAAATTTAGTAAAACCAATCCTCCTAAAAAGTAGTTTCATAATCATGGATGATGCAATATTGTTATGCATGATCATTTGCACTCTCCGTAAAGATTCACCGTTTTTGGTGTTAGAAAATCAAAAATGTCAAAGACAAATAGTATAAAAGCATGTTGATTGCCGGAATATGTCTTCTCATGCTTGGCCATTTTGCTTAAAGCGGCTTTGAGAGCTACTTCATGTCCTCAGTCCCACTAGTGAAAAAATCTCAATCAAATCTACACATGCATGTTTTCTTCCTACTCATCCATACACCAGAACTTTCGTTGGCCTAAAAAATCGATCTCCCTTCATGTGGGTCAAGAAACTCACTGACGCCTCTTTCTTCACGGATACTCTTGCACGCCTAAATAGGTCAAATAGGACATCCATAACAAAGTCATGTCGGTATTTGAATCTTGGAAGCTCTTTGAAATGAATAGCGGGTTTTCTAAATGTATTCAAGCACGTCTTGCGATAAATAGGAAAAATCTCACCAACAGAAAATAAGAGAATCATACGTCAGTATTTGCGGATGGTACAATACTCTATCGGAGACATATGTTAGCCTAAATCATTAATAGAGATAGCAAAGAGAAAACCTTGAGCATATGTGGTGCTTGTATAATTATAAGACAAATATAACCAGAAGATTAATTAGATCATATTTATAAGACAAATATGACATGTATAATGTATTGATTATAACCAGAATATTCTTCAGGAGTAAACTCTGTTCACAGAATATTTTTATTATCAGCATGGCATGTAAGAACTGTTGAGAGGTCTAATTCAAGTAAATAGTTATTCATATATGAAATTGGAAGGAGACATCCATCACCATTGACATTTAACAATTTTGCAATCTGGACCACAGTCTGTATATCTCATTTTCGGGTTTGTTTGAATATCAATGTCGATTATTAGGCATGATTTGAGTCAATACTTTATACAGAAATATGTGAATGAATGTTCAAAGCACAAAATTTTGGAATCTAATTGGAGTGAATTATTTGAATTTATCTAATTACCATAATTTTGTGAGACTATTTGATTAAACCTATAAAAAACAAGTTATGATATTATTCTTAGACTATTTTAAACTTATTTTCACTTTTTTTAAAAGTTTAAGAAAACAGCCTATAAATGATTCAATACATATTATTTTATTTTTTGATGCAAAAACAGCTTATACACATGTGATTATAAGTTAAAAAATTGCAAATAAATTGGCAGTTAATTAGAAAGGTAGAAGAAATGTGTCATCTTATGACAAAGAAAAAAGGGAAAATGTGTCTTCAACCATAGAAGGAATAGAAACTACTTCAAATTCTGAGACTCAAATAAGTTTGTAGCAACTACAGTTGACAAAATTGGCTGATCCAACTGACACAGATTATTTCAGATCTCTGCATAATCCGTACTCTCAGACATTATCAAATGATGTAGCCGTACCACAAACATAATTTGTTTGAATGAAAGTGCATGAAACAAGAATGATTCAACATAAGTGGAGAAAATGACCAAGCACAGCTTAAGCATTGGTTTCAACTTTCATCCAGTAGTTAGTAGGAGTAATTTCATATATGTTATCTATCTTCCTACAGGCAAATTTAACTTCAGGTATGTAAACAAATTTTCAATACAATAAAAACAAAAATAAAAATTACAGGCATGCTGATAAAGTAATGTCAGACATGGAGTATGCATAATCATTGAAAAATACCTAGCCATAAAAGAATGGAAACTTTACAGAATGGAAATGCAAAACAGTGCATTACTAGGCATCATACATATTTCCATTCTAGAATGTAACAGATTAAATAAAAATACAGAATTAGATTATCATTTATCTTTGTTTTACATTTTCTAAGCACCTTTGTCCCCTCTTGAGATTGTCTCTCTTAATGCATCCTCGGCCTTCACTTTTTCAGGAACAAAATCTAGACAAGCAAACACATATCAAGAATCCTTTTAATTATTGCTAAATAAATACATGGAAGAGTAAACTTCAAATATTTCAATAGTTAATCAACAGGGATAAAAAGTTACCAGACAGAAAGTCGAATCTTTTTTGCTTACTAACAACATGCGCTGAAACACAAAACTGTATAATTAGTAATTGGGAAATACATAACAATAACAATGCACAAGCAAACAAACAAATAAACATGCACAAGGATCAATTACCATGGACATACCAAGTACTGATTCTACAACCCAAGTAGGCCGTAGGTTAAACTTTAAATATTGTGTTGGATCATATTTTCAATTTTAACATAGTCAAGTGAAGACCAAACTTGAGTTGTTGAATTCACCCTCCTCGCGTGGGGGGAAAAACTTCATGCTGATTTCATTCAATAGTTACTTATTATTAGGTTTGATGTGGGAAAATTGCAAGATTGTAGGCTTCACTTTACCAGAACAAGACAAGTATGTATCCCCTATCTTAAAGGCCAAATTCCTACCAAAAACTCACCTCACAGACCCATTATTCACCTAAGTGTAACCCCTAATGTCTAAGAATTCTACTCATGCAGTTCCTTTTCAAAGTGCATGCAAAAAACAAAGTCAAGTTACAATTATATCGTTGTTCAAGACAAATAGTTTTGCACAAAAACACAACAAAACAGATAAACAACCAACCACGAGGTAACAAATAGTCAAATACAATACATAGACAGATAACCATACATAGGGAGGTAAAAAAATTGATAATTTTCACATATCAATTCCTAACCGTCCAAGCAGAATATATCTCTCTTACTCAAAAACATTCATATTATACTTATAGCCTAATAACTTACAAAACCTAAATGCCCAAGCCAACATTAATCCAAGAAAAACAACATCCCTTAAGTTCCATATGGTGAGCGGCTAAGAAGCACCCGCACAAACACTATATTGACACTACCACATAGACACAAATAATAATTTAAATGCACTCTCGTGTGTCAGTGTCAGACACCAACACATACTAGACACCGATCCCACCTACAATATGAAGTTATAGGATACTACACCAACAACAAAAACTACTAATAGCGAATAAATAATCAACCCTAACTTCACTAAACTCTATACAAAAAGGAAATCACATAAATTCAAACTCACAAGCAATTAAACATTAGTAAAATGTAATAGTTTACGGAAAAAAACAGAGAAATCGAAAGAAACATTACATAGGTGATTATAACTCAGATATTTCTTCCGATCCTGAGCACAAAAACCATAAGCTTCCAAAGCCAATTGTTCAAGAAACTTCTCCTGCAAAGAAAGAAAAAAAACGCAAACACCAAATCAAAAATCCATAACAAAAAACAAAAAAAAAAAATCATAAACTTACCGCAGCTTTGTTAATCGCCAATATAGCTTCCTGAGTAACACGCAAATCGCTGATTTCCGCTTTTACAATCGTCCTGATTCGACTCATCGGAAACACATTCGTTTTCGCTTCTTCTTCTCCTCCTACTCCTACTCCGTCTTCTTCAATGTCGTTCTCGTGTTTTACACCGTTTTCTTTTTTTTCTTTAGAATTTCCATTCGTGAACTTGAGCTTCTTGCTCTTGTTGCTTTTGTTCTCTTCGTTGTTGTTGGTCTTCTTCTTCTCGCTGGATTTTTCTACGTCTTTTTCCGTTTTGATTTTGCTTGTAGGTGTTGAGGTTTCTGGTTTTTTGGGTTTTTTGTTTTCTGCTATGGAATTGTTTGAAGAAGCCATTGTGTGTTGATAAGTGATTATGGAGTAGAAGCGCTTTTGGTTCTAACGAACACCCAGGGTTTCAATTCCAACACATCGGGTTTTACTTTACTTTTTAGTTTCTGCACGAACCGGGTTTGGTTGTCGGATGAAGCGCACGGGTACTCGGTTTGAATTAAACCGGCCCAGTTCGGCTTTCAAACAATTGAAAAATAAATGTAAATGGTGTAAAAGCAAGAAAGGTAAAAGAAATGGGTGTTATTAATAGTAAAGAAAAATTACATAAATCAATTGAATCACTGACAAATAAGATTTCGTAACTTTCAAATAATTTATCTATTAAATAATTTTTCATTTGATTGTTTAAAATATTCATAGAGAAAAAATATGCTGCACATATTTTTTTTTAAATTATTAATTTAAAAGTTAAAATGAAGGAATTCAAAGCCAAGACTTATTATACAAATAGAGGTGTACATGGATTGCTTTGGATTTAATTTAGTCAAAATCACAAGTCAGTCCGTACATAATATATCAGTGTGAGTGAGATAAAATAGTCATCCACCATATCATTTGGTCGATTTGGATAAAACCACAAATTTGTGAGTTGGATTGAATTGGATAATGGATTATCCAATTATTTTTCTTTCTTACATAATTATTAATGAAGTATAACATGTTGTAGGAATATTTAGAGTAATTAAAGATTTATTTATGAAGTATAACGTGTTAATTTGGATATATATTTAGTGGATGAGCATGCCCTTGGCACAACCGCACAAGTGCAGAGCTAAATTCTGCTCAAATAGATGCATCTTTCTTTGATGATGCGCCCATTGTGTCTTTGATTTTTTGCATCATACCTCTTGATTCTATCATGACAAGTCTTCTTTAGCTTGACACGTAATTGTTTTTGGTATTGTTTCTCAAATGTTCTCCCTCTAGTAGTAGTCACGTTTTCAATTTCTTTTCAATCTTATATATGATGCAGGACGTTGGTAGTCAAAACCGTACCCTCAATATTGCTTTTCCACTTGAGTTTGGAACCACAGAAAACAAATTTGGCGGTGATAATTTAGGTCATTCATGGAGCACAAAACCTATGATGACAACAACATTTCAATTTACATTTGATGTCCACATTCAAGATAATATAGTAGCACTAGTGCGATAGTATATGGGCATCATTGCCGCATCTGTTTATAGGGTTTCATTAGCACTTTCTTCTTCGTGATTTGGTTCTCAAGATGCATTTCACTCACTACCCATTATGCCTAAGGCATAAACACTTACTCGATGGATCAGTAACAACTATAGATATGTGTATGTCTGTTAAATCCTTCTCGCTATGCATAGATGCACTTCATGATTATATTAAATCAAATGGTAGTTGAAGACATATTAACATTATTTTCACATATTCTATCTAGGTGTAGACCTACTAAAGAGCAAAGGCGGTGAATCCATACTGAAATCCCTTTGGCATTACTTTTATGCAGTTATATGCTACTCTCTAAAGGTAATTTTTTAGTATATTGGTGTTAGCTGAAGATTTTGATGTCTTGTGATTCGAAGAAATATCATGGAGCTCGAGACGAGATGACGTTAAAGTATTCAAGGGAATATAGTGAATATCATAGTTTGGAAAGAAAGGAATTAGCCCTTCGAATGGATGTATTGAGTTCCGGAATGTCGAACAGAAATACTGGTGATATATGTGAAACAAGCTTCGATCGGGTAATAGAATCATATCAGAGGAAATGGGTTCGAGATCGAGCGAGTGATACATTTGAAATTCAAACGCAAGCGGATAAAAGGAGTTGAAACGCTGAAGAAACGGTTCGAAAACGTGGAAGCAAGAGAAGCATGGTGTGTTGCATGTTCTAAACGTGGCAAGATCTTATGGGTTGAACCGTTATGGTTAATTAGTATAAATAGAGTCTTAATGTTAGGATTTCGTGTCATATCTATTGTACTAAAATTCACCACATTCAAAATACCACATGGCTAGGGAAACGAATGCACGAATGACGACGTATGATTGCACCAAGACTTTATTATTCAATGTATCTTTATTCCTCCACCTAATTTTATCTTGCATCAATGTCTTTTAAGTTTCTTTATTTTCAAAGTCATTTCATTTAAATGCTTTTTCTACCATTATCAAGTTCTTTACTTTTCCGTAAACCTTTACATTAACGTTGTTATTTCCCGTAAAGTTTTTATACATTTGTTTACATTCCTGCCTTTTACGCTTCACGCAATACTTTGAAAATCTTTTACACTTTAAGAGTTTATTTGAATATTCGCATTTATATACTTTGTTGCTATTTCAATATCGCATGTTCTTGTTTGTTCGAACCAAATATACGTTATTAACTTGATCACATCACTAAGTAATCGAAACGTATTTTGACATATACAAAACCTCCAAAACAAGTCTCAAATATGGATCTTTATCTTAAGTTTATACCAACACCGATACCCCATAGGATCAATCTAGTCGATCCCGCAAGTTACCGAGGATTGAATAACATAACGCTTATAACGCTTATTCAATAGTTTGAAGACTAGCGGTTGTTTCACCGTAAATCACCGTGAACAAATGGCACACCGTGGGACAGAGTTTGGTTTATAAACTAGGAAAGTTATAACCATAATTATTATAGAAATTCTTTCGAGTAAACAAAGTTCATTGGTATATGAACCTTAGGAGTGGTAGAATAACTAAGAGTAACCAACCTTTACCCGTAAGAAAGCGAAATAATAGAATGTCTAATAATCAACAAGGGGAACAAAATGCCCCACATGGAATGCACTAATGCGTCAGCTTTGATCGCAACGCCCGCGATCCCTTCAATGCACAATGCATCTTCGACTAGTAATATAGCCACGAATGGAACAAGTGGCACGTCAATAAATAATTCGATCTTGGGCAATACAGAACCATCGGTTACCCCGGGGATCCATCCCACAACCGGGACAAGCCCATTTCGCCACCCCACTACAAATTAGACCATCCGGTTTCGAGGGTAATAGACCCGTAAACCCTTCTTACGGATGCCAACATCTTTCATGGCGGTTTGCAAACTTCGACGCCAAATGCACCACCCCAATTAGGATCCGATCCGGGTTAATCAATTTCTTACAAATAACCAAGGTCCGGGGTTATAGCGCTTACCCACCTTAACCACGTAAAACCAAATGGCTTTTAGGCAATTGATGGATGATAGTAACCATAATATGATCGGAGTGTTAGCACAAACTATGCAAGAAATCTTTGCCCCAATAGTTCGAACGTGACCGTTTAATAGGAAAACGCAGATAATATGAGTCGAATAGCGATTTCTTTGCCCCACCGGAGGTAGATGTAACCAGTGGTTCGAGCAAACACACCTATCATCGAACAAGCCATTGACCCACCCTATAGGCCGCTTTGAGAAGAATTTGACCCGAGGGCAAGGGCAAAGAGGAAATGCCCTGATTCGAGAAGAACCACTTAGGGAGTTGTAGAACCAAAGAGGATCGAAAGATATGATGCTCCAGAATCGAGAGGAACCACAGAGGGTAGTTGGGGAACCAGGGGCCAGGCTCGAAAGGCAAGAGGCCCCAGCGTTTCGAGACGAACAACCTAGAGGAGTAGTTATGATAGGTAGAAACCAAGATGCTGACGCGGTGGTCCATAGAATTCGAAACGATAATATCTTGGCAGAAAATAACTTAACCACCATGATAGAGAGAATAATGGCCCAAAACGGTATTAATACAGGGATTAGGAGGCCAAATTATGCTTCTCCCATAGCAGATTACGTGATGCATACAGACTTACCAAGGGGACACAAGATCCCTAAGTTTACAAAGTTCGCTGGAGATACTAACGAATCAACAGTCGAACACATAGCCGTATCTCATCAAGAGACATAGCCAATAATGAGAACCTTAGGATTAAGTATTTCCCAAGTTCACTTACAAAACGCTTTCACCGTTCACCACATTACCACCGGATCCATAGATACCGGGTCTTTTAGAAAGATTGTTCCATGAACAATTCTACATGGGACAATCCAAGATAAGTCCAAGGAACTAGCTAGTGTTAAGAGGAAGTTTATCGAACCCATAGACGAATACTTGAATAGGTTCGACTATTGAAATCCAGATGTTTCAGTTGGTCCCCGAACATGAATTAGTCGAAATGGCACTGGCCTTGACTATTCGATTCGAAAGAAATTAGATACACAATACTTGAGAGATATGGCTTTGGCGATAGGGTTCGGTGTCGAAAGACTAAAGGCCGAGAAGGCCGTGGCTTTCAAAAGTAACAAGAAAGAAAGATTTTCCTATGTCGAAACCGAGGAAGTCAAGACCGTCCCGATTTCGAGGAGGTCAAGTGGACCTAGCAGAGTTAAAACAGCCCCACCTTACTCTTGTAAACTGTTGGTTCCTACAAAGGGAAAAGAAATTGTTGAAAATGAAAAACGACAAATTCCCAAAGAAGGTGTACACCTTGATGTGACAAAGTGTGATGAGATTTTTGACCGCTTGTCAAAGATGGTCAACCGATTGTGCCATCGAATGTTAAAATACCTCCTTTAGACCAAAGAAAGAAAAGGGATTCAGAATATCATAGTTTCTTAGGCCACAAAACCTCACGTTTTCTTTTCAGGACTTAATTGTAATGCAATCAAAGAAGGCGATCAAGTTTCCGATAAGCCAAAATGAAGGTAGACGAGGATCCTCCGGATATTGCGACACCAACTACTCCGAGCCCGCAGCATGGGAGAAATAAATATGGTGGAAATGTACCAAGGGTCAATACATTGAAAGATGAAAACACCGAGAATGAGAGTTGGGACCGATCGGAGTCAACAATGGCGCCATCAAGACATCCATCAAACCGAAGCTTCGACTAAGCCAAAGCCATTTGTTTCAAAGGACATCCGTGCATCGAGGGCCGTGAGAGTCGTGATGGAATTGGCACAAAGCATCAAGGTCCGAGGCGCCAATTAGAAAAGGTCCAAATTACGAACCAACTCTCCCGAGAAAGAGATCCGGATACTTTGGGAGAACCCATGGAAGATTCGATTATCCGTAAAATATTCTGCGCCAGAGTGCAAAAATCCCAATCAAGCCATCAAACCATCGGGTTGGGAGATGAGGATACAAAAGGCGGAGAGGTCGGACACGAGTCCAAGAAGGAAGTTTGGGACACTGGGGAGCCTAGTGGCAAATTCGACTACCGGTGAAATACTCCGCCCAGAGTTCGAAAATACAACTCAAAGACATCGAACCATCGGGTCGGGGAGATGATGAAAAGATGGAGAGGTGGATGTTAATATGGTGGACATGGAGAAACCTTGTTCGAGATGCAAGAAATGGAGAAATACCTGAGAAGGAAAAATACAAAATGAATGAAGGATATGCCGCAGATATCGCTTGAAAAATTACCTCATGGTGTGCCACAAAGGAACGCCGAGATGATGTTATGCCTAGATGCAAGATCATCCGCAATGAGAAGATTGTCGCAGAGTTCGAAGGAGCCAAATCGAATCAAGCGCCAATCGCGCCAAGACAATCAATTGTTTAGATGCTATCCTCGACCGGAGAAAGTGTGTTGAGTTCTTAGTACGCCGCCATAAAGGGCAACGGCGTTTGATTTGCCCAAGGTGTTCAAAGAAGATATGACCAAAACATGGCAGGGCATTCAAACCATTCCTTCGCGCCATGCCGGAATCACAAGGAAATGGGTCAAGGGTCGCGACCTCCATGGCAATCATAATCAAAGAAAGCCCGATAGTCCTTACCCCAAAGGTGCTCAAGAGTAACATTCGTAGTCCCCCAAGTACCAACCGATAGATGGTCGCACGCCAAAACCAATAGGGGAAAGATAATTGAGAAGCAACGAGCAAAATGCCCGCCATGCCATGGTGTACAGGAGACAGCCAACAACAAAAGAAAAGAAGAGTTGAGGTCGAAAACTATAAGGGAAGAATCCCATGTCAAGATCCCAATGGCGAAGGCAACAACGTGTTCGAAAGTCGAGAAGGAAATGCCGGCAATGAAGAGGTAGTTTCGACCAGAAGAAAGAGATGTCCAAGACTAACAAGCCAACGCAAGCAAGCAACCCGAAAACAAACCTCCGCTAGCAGACTTTTGTCGACACAAAACCGTATGAATCAAAAGAATATACCTGGGCCGAGGAAGATGAAGATATGCTAACCGATAACTTCAATCGGAGAGTCCTCACCAACCTAAACGCAACGTGGTGTCAGATTACCTTCTAAGTTCGGACAAGAAACCGAAATCAAGAACAGAAGAGGATGATAACATTGATATGATGAAACATAGGCCGCTTTGCTATTATGTCATGGATAATGGCGCCGTCAAGAGCGATCGCCTTCTTCGAACATCCGAGCCATCAATGAAGAACCATTTGAAGCCACCGCTCATTCGAGCAAAGGTTAATGCCCATGGTGTGAATAAGGTCCCGTAGATGGAGGCGCAATGTTAATCTAATGCCTCATTTTATGTTAAAAAGCGGAATACAAGAAAGTGATGTTAAACCGCATAACATGGTGCTACCAAATTATGAAGGGAAAGTTGGTCAAACATTGAGTGGTGCAAGTGGAGTTAACCGCTGGTTCGAGCCGCAGTCCACCATGTTCATGGTAATCGGCCAAGGCCAATTACAACCCCCGTTAGGAAGAGAATGGATTCATGGCGTAGGGCGCCTTCGCCAATGCACCAAAGGTTAGTGCTATGGAGAGAAGATGGGATAGTGGAGAACATCGAGGCGATCGAGTTACTTCATGACTACACCAACCTCGCAACAAAAGGAATTATGACAAGTATCTAGCACGAATAGCCCTCAGGCTCCAAACGAGGAGATGAACGGCCGTAGATGCGCAATATTATATGACCCTTCGCCATGATGGCATGTATTGGGACGAAAAATAAGTAAAGAAGACGAAGGACTCGATGGTACTCGAGAAGACGCCGTAATCGAATTCGACAATAGTGCTCATGACTGAGTCCTCCTTCTTCGAAAGGATTTCGGCCTATATGGCTGAGAACAAATGGATAGCAGCTTCAGAGGCTGAAATAGATAGTATAGTTGAAGAAAATAACATGAAAGGGGCAGGTTCGAAAGACTCACCCTGCGAAGAAAAAGAAATAGAACAAAGGTTAGATGCCATATATGATACAGAACCCATGGTTTCGAAAGGATCCTACAAACATAGGTGCTAAGATGTTGGCACAGGATCAACTCGAAGAGGTAAATTTGGGGGATGACAAAACAAAAAGAATAACCTATATAAGTGCCAGACTGGGTCCAAGTCTCAAGCAAGAGGTGATCGAAATCCTCAAACAAAATAAAGATTGTTTCGCGTGGGATTACGACGAAATGCCTGGCTTGAAAAGAGAGTTGGTAGAGCACAGACTTCCAATCAAGGATGGCAAGAAGCCCATCAAGCAAACTCCTAGGAGGTTCGCGCCAGAAGTGCTCACGAAGATTAAAGTCGAGGTCGAAGGTTGTGCGTTGCAAGTTCATCAGAACCACAAGGTATGTCGAATGGTTAGCTAATATAGTGCCTGTTATTAAGAAAAATGGTTCCCTGAGAATATGCATAGACTTTAGGGATTTAAATACAGCAACCCCCAAAGACCAATACTCATGCCTCAGAGCGTAAATGTTAATAGACTGCAGGTTCGAATACTTAAGCATGCTAGATGGATATTCCGTTATAATCGATTTTTATTGTCAAGAGGATGTTGCCAAGACAAGATTTCGTTGTCCAGAGCCTTAGGCACCTATGAGTGGGTAGTGATGCCTTTGGTTTGAAAAATGTCAGCCACTTACCAACGAGCAATGGATTCCATTTTCACGATTTTATTGAGACTTTTATGTGTGTATATTGATGACATAGTCATCAAGTCTGTCTCTTCAGAAACCCATCTGCACCATCTGAGCCAATCATTCGAAAGAATGAGAAAACATGGCTTGAAAATGAACCCCCTTAAATGTGCATTTTTGTGCAAAGTGAGACTTGGGCTTTGTGGTTCATAAAAAGGGAATCGAAATCAACCAAAATAAGACCAAAGCCATCATGGAGACTAAAGCACCCACATCAAAAAGAGAGTTGCAGTCCCTGCTGGGGAAGATAAATTTTCTTAGAAGATTCATCTCGAATCTAAGTGGAAAGACTCAAGCATTCTCTCCACTACTTCGTTTAAAACAAGGCCAAGCCTTCGAGTGGAGTCAAGTACATCAGGAGGCCTTCGACGAAATTAAGAGATACCTCTCTCAACCTCCTATCTTGTCTCCACCTTCATGGGGAAAGCCCATGAGATTGTATATATCTGCTTCTGAATTTACTATAGGTAGTATGTTAGCACAAGAAGATAGTAATGGCATCGAAAGAGCTATATACTATTTAAGTAGGGTGCTAAATGATGCGTAAACTAGATATAGTAACATAGAAAAGTTATGCCTATGTTTATACTTCTCTTGTATGAAACTTAAATATTATATAAAGCCCGTTGATGTTTATGTCTCCTCTCATTTCGATGTTATCAAACACATGTGTCAAAACCAATTATGCATAGTAGAGTGGGTAAATGGGCTTTAGCCCTAATGAATATTCTCTAACCTTCATGCCTTTGAGAGTCGTGAAAGGTCAAATAATTGTTGATTTCATTGTGGATCACCAACGGTCGAAAAGACCATTATGGGTTATGTTGAGACGCAACCTTGGAAATTATACTGATGGTTCGACTCACAAAGAAGGTAGTGGTGTTGGAGTTCTTATAATTTCTCCTCAAGGAATTCCAACAAAATTCAAGTATAAATTGATGGCCTCGTTGCTCAAACAATGAAGTCAATAAGCGCTTATTGTTGGACTTGAAGCTTTGTTGAATTGGGGCAACTAAAGTCGAAATTAAAGGTGACTCGAGTTAGTGGTCAAACAAATAACAAAGGAATATAAATGCATAAAGGAAAATTTGATGACATACTCATAGCTAACAGACCGATCAAAAATTCAATATATGGATATCCAACATATACCAAGAATAGAGAATCAAGAAGCAAATGACCTAGCACATTGGCTTGTGTTATAAAGTCTCTACACAAAACTTTAAAGAGTTGATCGAAATAAGAGGTAGGGTTATGGCTACCGACTAACGCCATCGATCTAGAAAATATTAAGTTAGGTTGTAGTGGTAAAGATAGATTCAAGTGTTAGCCACAAACACCGATCGATGCAGATTAAAGCCCAATTATAAGCTATCTAAAAGATCCAACCATAAACGTAGATAGAAAACGAAATATAGAGCATTATCATATGTCCCGATGGGAAATGAATTGTTCAAGAAAACCCAAGAAGGTGTATTGCTCAAATGCCTAGGAGAAAGTGAGGCGATCCGCATTATCGAAGTTCACAATGGGGCATGGGGGCACATCAAGGCCACAAGATGAAGTGGTTGCTATTTCGATATGGTATGTATTGGCCTAGCATGCTCAAAGATTGCATAGACTTCGCTAAAGGATGTGAAGAATGTCGAAACATGCGGATTCAACATGCTCCCGCGAGTGAGTGATTCGATCATTAAACCATGGCCCTTTAGAGGATGGGCGTTAGATTTGATAGGAGAAATCAATCCGCCTCGCCTAAAGGTCAAGTACATCTTGGTAGGAATAGATTATTTTACTAAGTGGATCAAGCGATACCATTAGTAACCGCAGATCAAGAAGCTATTATTGAATTCATACGTAAACAAATAATCTATAGGTTTGATTTCCGTAGTATAACTACGTACTGGGTCCAGATGCATCGTAAAAGATGCAAGAGTTCGCCAGAGATGGGATTTAGACTATTGACATCAACACCATATTATGCTCAAGCAAATGGTCGTCAAGCACCAACAAAGTAATAATTGGTTTGATCAAAAACACATTGGTAAAAAGCCAAAGAATTGGCATAAAACTTTAGACCAAGTACTATGGGCCAGAACATCTCCTAAAGAAGCTACCAATACTACACCTTTCCAACTAACATTTGGCCATGATGCGCTTACCAGAGAAATTCATCTACAATTCAATCCAAAGACAACATGAACTCCCGCCATTATATTGGGAAATGATGGTGAATGAGTTAGTTGAGTTAGACGGTCGACTACATGCATTGGAAATCTTAATGAGGCAAAAGGAAAGAGTGGCTGGCATATAACAAAAGAGTAAAAGGTAAGACATTCAACGCTAATGACTTAGTATGGAAAGTCATATTGCCCATGGACAAAAAGAATAAAGCATTGGGTAAATGGTCACCTCATTGAAGGCCCTTTTCAATAGCAAAACGCTTTAACAATGCGTATGAAATAGAAGAATCGCCGATGATAAACGAATCCTAAAGGTAAATGGGAAGTATTTAAAAAGTATAAACCATGCCTGTAGGAGATTCGAATACTAACAATGTAGTCACAATATTGTAATGAAATGCCAAAATGGTAACATAATTGCCAAATGGCGTTGTTCAAGCTGCTACAAGTAAACATTTAATCAAAATACAAGAGTTACAAAATAATCAAGATTCAAAAGTGGGATTGTTCTCACCGGTCGAAGATATTCTTGAAAGACTCAAGTCTTTGTTGGGTAAAGCGCTTGGCACCTTCGAGGATGGCAACTTCACCTTTGAGTTGCTCACCGCTTGCTTCAAAGAAGGCCCTTGTTAAGTTCTTCAAATCGGTTCCCAAAGGTGTTGGATTCATAGGCAATTTGTTGTCTGGGCCTCTTTGATCTTAGCCCAAGTTCTTGAACTGCTTTCTCCCAGAGGAGGATGGATTGAGATCAAGCTCATAGTCACTCTAGCTTGCTTAATATGCGGCTAGCTCTTCACCTTCTTTCAAAGCTTGAGGCATGTTCATAAGCAAGATCCATTGAAGCTCTTTTCTCTTGAACCTTATTTACAGATTCATCCGGAGGAGGCATCCAACACATTATCCAACAAAGATGTAAGTTCGAATAGGATGGTACTAACTTCCGAGAGCAGTAGTGAGGTCAACTTGGTTCAAGAATCCTTCATGATGAAACAAGCGGTGCTATCTTGTTTAAGCACTTCGAATAGATCCACATTGAGGATTGTTTTTCTAATTCTATGAAGAAGCACAACCCTATCATCAAGGCATAGACCTAGAGGTCGAACCAAAGACCGCAGAAAGTGGAATATCCCTTGAGCCAACTTAGCCTTCATGTACCCAATAGGGTCATTTCTTTTCAAATTGGCTAATTCTTCTTCACCGTTTAATGAGAAGACCCGAAGTTCCATACGTAATGGAGTAACATCCATTCAAGTCCATTGGTTCATTAGTACGAAGACCATCACCGCCGTTATTCACGCTTCCATCATCTTGTTCATCATCATCAAGTCCACCACTGATATCATCATTCGATCACCATCAAGATCGACCCTCTTCGCTCGAAACCTCTCGAGCGCCTTCTCCTTCTTCATCCTCGACCTTCCTCGCTAGAATCTTCACTCTCGAGAGGCGTGGTTTTTTCCTCTTCTGAGGTATTTGTTCACGCCTGAGGGATTGTCAAGGTAGTTCGTAGCATCTTCGTGCATTATTTCATTGGTCTCCTTGAGAGGAGGCGGTGCCTTGATCATCGTGTCGATCAAGCTCCATTGGGAATGCCATATTAGAAGAGCTCTGCTTTAATCGGGTTATTCGAATCCCCATGAGGAGAAGAGTGAATCGGAGCGGATGTCATGAGGAGGAGTCAAGTGGTTGGGATCTGGTCGAATCATCCTACATGGAAAAAAGAAGATTAGAAACTAATAACTAAGGTACGAATAATCATTTTAAGAATTCAAGTAAACTTACCGTGGTTATCCGTAGATATGTTATCGTTTATATGTTCCAATATTACATTGGAGGTCAAGGTGGAATTTTGATTGGTATGTGGAGCAACATCTCTTGAATCAAGTCCGTAGACGCCGATCCTTTGGTATGTCTCTTTTCTGCTTTTTTTGCAAAGCCGTTGGAGAACTTTCTCCGCTTTTGAGAGTCTTCCCAATGGTGCTAGTTTTTCTTTTTGGAGTGGTCGAGGAAGTTTACTTGTCCGAAATGGTACAAAACGCAATTTAGACTCAAGTTATAGAAAATCGACCTATTTCAAATAATGGATAAATTGTTTACCTTCTAATCGAATGCTTGTTGTAGGTGGGTGACTTGAGTAGTTGTTGGAGGGCGCAGCGGTGTTCGTTGTTGTAGTTGCAGGATTGATTTTGGAGTCACTTTAGGCACACTATCATTTGTCTCGGGGATTGTTGAGAACTGTTCCTTCCTTGGTCTTCGATGCAGAGTCCCGATCCCGAGGGTGGAAATCAAGCAATTAAAACGAAAGTTAAAACAAAGAAAGTAATAATATTTGATTTCCCAAAACATTCGCACCGCGCCTCTTTCGAAAGAATCGACATGGCGGAAAGGTCATAGCGAAGAGGTCCTGGAAATTATGAAGCCAAGATCGAGCCCATGTCACGCCTCGATGGCTTTAGTTTCTTGTGGGATTTATATTTGAGCATTTCACGCAAATTAACCACCAAGGATATGGAGGAAACCAAGCCGAGCCAATTCGAGGTAGGTAGTTGTGGAAGTTTAGGTGGATGCATTTCGAGTGCCAACCTATACCTATCCTCGTGTGACAACCTCAAGGAGTTTGAACTTAGAAATTTTTTCTTTAAATTTTTCCTCAAGGTTTGAGCCGCTCGATATACAATGGTTTGCAGCGTAGGATCATAAGTAGTTTCAAGTAATTCGAAAAGCTTTAATCTCTCGAGCGGGTCAACCTACCTTTCTTTTGTGTACCGCACATCGAACGCAGCACTTTAGCTTGAATGGTAAGAGTGTCAAACATATGAGATTGATAGAATTTAATCCACCAATCTAGAAAACTCTTTGAAGAAAAGGAGCGGTTCGAAAGGGATTAAGTTGAATTGCGAACTTTTGATATTGTTCTTGTTGAAGCTTGGCATCTCCGGCTTTAAAAGTTCGACCGCAGGTAATGGCGCTTTGAGTTTGGAACAAGGGTTCGTGTATTAATTGACACGCACTAAATTGTCTCGAAACGGTTAGGTTGATAGGCAACAAGAGGATCCGGTTCTTGGTCCGAGTAATTTTGAGGAGATCACCTTGGTAATAAAAAGGCCTTCCGATATCTTGGTTTCCTTGCATTTAGCAGAAGAGACATAGTGAACCATGATGGTCCATGAGTCCTCAAGCAAAAGGCGCCATAGTTTCTTTAAATTCATGTTGTTCGGAGAGAAGTATAATGTACTTTGAAAATGAAACTGAAATCGGCCTTGTCATCACTAGAGTCGGCCTTTAGCCTCGTGCCCTCAACGCTTCGATCAACTATCTCTCGATCTTGCTCATTAATAGTATCTGCTGGAGAGCGAAGACTGAACATAGCATTTAGCCATAATCGAGCAACCGTGGGGACCGCTAACAAGATGTTCTTGGAGGTATGAGATTTCAAGCTCAAACGGCCGATCTCGTGCTCTCATAAAGGTCAACTAGCGGAGTTCGCGGTTAATCCTCCGCTCATGCAAATCTCTTGCCGAGGAATGAACCTACTAGCTACTTGAAGTGACCGCTGCAAAACATATCGTGATAGCCAAAGAGTAAGGAAGGCAATGTGTTCAACATCGAGACACTATCACCTTCGTATGGTAATGACCGATGAATTTGGAGAAGTCGGCTAGTTTGATATCGAAATCGATAATACTTGAATGTTCCTCAAAGATCGAACATATGTTTCTACCGGTGTTAGTCCAAGATGGCGCTATGTCAAAGAACGTGTGACTGTTCTCCGGAAGGTGGAAGGTATTATAGGTGCTATCCCGTAAATACAGGATGCGAATAATGAGGATGACCGTATGTGAAGCCCGGTTTGATAATTTTAGGAAATTATAGATACCTAATTCCTCCCATCGATGTCCTTTCTTAACTTCCATTTTGGCGAACCGCTTTGATATGCTCGCAGCTGGACAGATCGAAATGGTTTAAAGTTGTTTTGACATAGTCCGTAATGAAAGGATCTTTTGGGGTAGTCATAGGAGTTTCTACGCCCTTTGTAGCAACAGATCATTGACATTTTCAGCTCCTACCCTAGGGTTTTCCATGGTATTGAATAAAGGTTTGAAATCGTAATGCATGTGAAATATGTTTCGTGTATCCTTAAGAATCTCAAAACCGTAAGGGACCCATTAGGGCAAATCTTTTCCGTATGCTAGTAGGATTAATACGTGAGAGGAATATAAGAGCTCTTGTTCTTTGAGAGTCCCCGGGCATAAGTACAGGATGACCTTGGTGAGTGCCAACCTTGCTTTCCAAAATTGTTCCAGTTGTTCTCATTCTTCTTCTTAGAAATCTTTTACCCGGATGTTGATGAAGACATTGTTGGGATTTTGATTAAAGAGATTAGGTTTTACGAGAAAGAAAGGAAGAAGAAGATTCAGTGTGGAAAAGTGGAAAGACTAAAGTTTGTTTGGTTTTATAGTGAGGAGTGGAAACACTCACCAACTAATGCCAAGTTACGTGGGAGACGGGTTGGTTACAAGATGAGGTGGCGTGAAGTTAGTATTGGTAATGAGCGTGATTAAGGATAATCATTGCTTTCAATAAATGCACCATACCGTGGTTACCGGTAAAAGTGGTTCGAAACCTAGGGTCATCGTGATTGACATGATGGAAATCGTGTATGGTCATAATTATTCAAGAGTCACATCAAAATCTTAGATATATTTAAAATAAGTATTTCTTAAAAGGGATTCAAATACATATTTTAAAGGGCATTTTGTTAGTCAAGATTTTGATGTCTTGTGATTCAAGAAATATCATGGAGCTCGAGACGAGATGACGTTAAAGTATTCAAGGGAATATAGTGAATATCATAGTTTGAAAGAAAGGAATTAGCCCTTCGAATGGATGTATTGAGTTCCGAATGTCGAATGTAAATACCGTGATATATGTGAAACAAGCTTCGATCGGTAATAGAATCATATCGAGGAAATGGGTTCGAGATCGGCGAGTGATACATTTGAAATTCAAACGCAAGCGGATAAAAGGAGTTGAAACGCCAAAAGAAACGGTTCAAAACGTGGAAGCAAGAGAAGCATGGTGTGTTGCATGTTCTAAACGTGGCAAGATCTTATGGGTTAGACCGTTATGGTCGAATTAGTATAAATAGGAGTCTTAATGTTAGGATTTCGTGTGTCATATCTATTGTACTAAAATTCACCACATTCAAAATACCACATGGCTAGGGAAACGAATGCACGAATGACGACGTATGATTGCACCAAGACTTTATTATTCAATGTATCTTTATTCCTCCATCTAATTTTATCTTGCATCAATGTCTTTTAAGTTTCTTTATTTTCAAAGTCATTTCATTTAAATGCTTTTTCTACCATTATCAAGTTCTTTACTTTTCCGTAAACCTTTACATTAACGTTGTTATTTCCCGTAAAGTTTTTATACATTTGTTTACATTCTGCCTTTTACGCTTCACGCAATACTTTGAAAATCTTTTACACTTTAAGAGTTTATTTGAATATTGTCGCATTTATATACTTTGTTGCTATTTCAATATCGCATGTTCTTGTTTGTTCGAACCAAATATACGTTATTAACTTGATCACATCACTAAGTAATCGAAACGTATTTTGACATATACAAAACCTCCAAAAACAAGTCTCAAATATGGATCTTTATCTTAAGTTTATACCAACAGCCGATACCCCATAGGATCAATCTAGTCGATCCTGCAAGTTACCAGAGGGATTGAATAACATAACAATTATAACGCTTATTCAATAGTTTGGAAGACTAGCAGTTGTTTCACCAGAAATCACTGTGAACAATTGGTTCTAATAATGATTATGTTATTTCATACATATCATCATTCACCATAAAGTCAAACATTATGCCTTTTTCTTCTATGGTTATATAATGTTTAAGAACCGAATTAAGTTTATATGTGATTTTCGCATGTTTACCTGTTTTTACATTTGGGACCAAGATGGACTTGACATCACACTTGGTTGCACTTCAAGGCATCACACTGAAAAATATCTTTGATAACAATGGAAAGAAAATTCTATGCACTTAATTCCCCGGATAATGCATATATATATATATATATATATATATATATATATATATATATATATATATATATATATATATATAATGCAAATTGAATAATTTGAGTAAGCCCCTTATGATAATATGATAAATGGGAAATGATTTTTCTTATCACTATGTTCATTATATTTGGTGCAGGGTTTCATGTGTATTCAAGGTTGTATTAACTTAAAAATGGATAAAAAAATATTAGTACCTTTTAATCTTAACTTTGCTCAATGGAGAATCACTAAAATGCTTTATAACTATTTATGGTCCCAATTCTATTTTGTTATAACTATTATTTTTTTAAGATTTAGGTGTGAGTTTTTTTTTCCTTTTTTGCCCCATAATATTAGACTTACTCTATCTACATCATAAAACAACTTTTGATGGAGTTGAAAGACAAGAGGTTCTCGCTCTCAGTTTCTCCCCTGAAATTAGGGGGTTCTAGAGGGAGTTTGGGAGGAGCTGTGAGACTATATATATATATATATATATATATATATATATATATATATAGAGAGAGAGAGAGAGAGAGAGAAGGATCAAATTACACAGTTACACCATAAAAACGCCACTGATTATATTTTTAAAACAACTGGATTGTAACATATAATCATATAGATCATATCTATAAAGTTTGAGATTAATCTATAATGATTTACTATGTCATTGAACTACATCAAAATTAACGTTATATGAAAGTCTATTTTGACGTTAATTTTCGGATATATTGATCGTATAGTAAAACTTTGTAGATTAATCTCAAACTTCATAGGTATGATCTATATGATGGTATGTTTCAATCCAACGGTTGATTTAAAAAAAATATTAATTCGAAGTAACGTTTTTGAGCGAGTGTAACTCATGGTGTAACTCTTCGGGTGTAATTTGATCCCTCCTCATATATATATATATATATATATATATATATATATATATATATATATATATATATATATATATATATGAAGTTGACTATTTATTTGATACACGTGACTTATAAATCTGATAAAAAATTATGATTTAAGAAAAGGACATCAAATTCATAATTTCGACAAGACACTCAAAATCTCGAAGACGACCTACTTGAAATAATGCATTGTTTTGTCATCTTTAAGAATTTACCCTAATTTATTAGAATAGTATTTATTTGTTATTGACAATATAATAAAATTTATGATACAATATGTTTGTATTTGGGAAATTTTTAGATATCATGTATTGAACTTTAAAACATTATAGATTAATCTCAAACTTTATAGGTATGATCTATATGATGATATATTTCAATTCAACGGTTGATTTTAAAAAATATTAATTTGAGGTGACGTTTTTGAGCGAGTGTAACTCATGGTGTAACTCTTCGGGACTCTTCGGGTGTAATTTGATCTCTATATATATATATATATATATATATATATATATATATATATATATATATATATATATATATATATATATATATATATATATATATATGTGTGTGTGTGTGTGTGTGTGTGTGTGTGTGTGTATCTGCAGGACGCCGCATGTGTGTGCTGCTTTCTTTTAAAAATAATAAAATATTTTGGTTAAATAATTTTGTCTTTCTGCTATTTGATTCTTATTAAATTTTAATAAAAGATGTGTGTAACACACTAGTACCTGTGCGAGTGTACGATATTCAGAATAAAATCTATGCGAACACACAGATTTTTGATATTTTACGTAAATTTTAAAAAAATAAAAGTAAATATATTTAAAATCAATTATGAATCCAAAGACGGAAAAAATATTTTTTGTTTAATTATTTATGTTATTAATATTTTTATTTTGAAATTATTTTTAATTTAAGATCTAATATTTTTTAAGATAATATATGAAAAATTAAAATATATATTATTGATGTAAAATAATTTTGGTAAAACATTTTTTATTTTATAATTAAAAATAATCAACTCATTTGATAAAATAATATTGTTTTTTTTATTTACAGTTTTTATTATATTTTAAAAACAAAAGCGTGTGTATCACATCAATACCCATATGAATACATGGGTATCAATATGGTACACACATGTAGTACTGATACTAAGTTATTGACTTAAATATTAAATAATAACATGAACAAATTTACTATTGATTTATGATTTTGTATTAATATTTTCAAAACAAATATATTTATATATAGTAATAATTATACTGTTGATTCAAATATTTGTATATACAACAAAAAGTTATAGAAATCAATATATTATCTCTTTAAAAATAATAAACTATTTTAGTTAGACAATTTTGTCTTTTTATTCATTTCATTTTTATTATATCTTTGAAAAGAAATGCGTGTAACACACCAGTATCCATACGAATGCACCGTTAACACATCAATATCACGTGAACACACAAGTAACCATACCAAAATTTGTACGAAGGCATGGGTGATTATATATTTTTTGTAAGAAAATAAAAGTAAAAATAATATATTAATCCAAATAAAAGAACATTTGTTTTTTATTATTTATATATTTAATATTTTTATTTTGAAATTATTTTTAATTTAACATACAAATTTTTTAAGATAAAACATATGAAAAATTATTAATATAAAATAATTTTATTTTTAATTTAAAAAAATATCTTACTTCTAAAAATAACAGACAAATTTTATAAAACAATTTTGTTTTTCTTATTTATATTTTTATTACTATTTTAAAAACAAAAATATATGTACCACAATAGTACTTGCGCAAATGAATGGTATCCCACTAGTTCATAGCAAAAATATGTTGCACGTGTTTTTTTTTAAATCATTAACTTAAAAGTTAAAATGAAAGAATTCATAACCCATACCTATTACAAAAATAAAGATCAAATTAGGGGTGTACATGGATCGCTTTGAGTTTAATTTAGCCAAAATCATAAGTCAATTCATAAAATAGTACACCGATTTGGCTGAGGTAAAATAACACATATTTTTATTATTTTAGTTTTTATTCAACAATGTATTTATGTGGTTAGACATGTTTTATATGTAATATTATCTTAATATTAATGATGTCAAATATATACATTTTCAAATATTTAAATATATTATTAAGTTTCCAAAATATTTCTTCATTTTTCATTCTACAACATCCTTTGTTTCTGAAATTGATTATGTGTTGGGTGGTTATGAAAATTCATATCCGTAAGATCAAGATAGGTAGTTCCGAAAATTCATCTCCAAATTTTTTTCTGGTACAAAATTGGATTTTGAGTTCTATATTGGCATAGAACTTGTATAAATATGGGTTTTTCATCTCTCTCTCTTTTTTTTTTTACAAAACTACATTAACCATAATGAACATCAATTGGAATGTCGCATTTATCTATTTCAACAGTGCGAGACCCCCACTTGGATTTAAGTTCACAGACTACACCTCTTTGTTGAGAATATAGCAAGTGTGAGAAATAGTCTAAGTATGAGAACTCACTCGCCTATTACCTTAAGGTTTTAGGTGGACAAGTAGTGTGTCTTTCACAAAAGTGTCTAGTCCTACACTATGTATCAATTCTCTCTAGTAAACTCCCCCAATAAATGGTATCAGGGTCTTTGGTTTCGAGAAAGGGATTGGCTTACTTGTATCGCAATGTCCAAAAAGTGGTGTCCCGTGGAGGTACAAGTTTCCACTTGAGGGGGAGTGTTGAGAATATAGCAAGTGTGAGAAATAGTCTAAGTGGGAGATGCTCCTTAATGAATTCCCCAACACTCTTTAGAAGACCTGTATCCATCTTGGAGATGCTTCTACAATACTCAGACAATCGAAGAATTGTGAAGCTCGAGTATTGTTCACTCTTGATTGACAACGAATGAAAGATTCAGTTCATCAATTTTGAGCTAAAGACATATATAAATTTAAGGGTTATGTGGAATACATTTAATTTTTGCGAAACAAAAGTCTAATCGAGTTGGATGCGACGATTGCAATATCGATTGAAGATATTACGAAGATGTTGAAACATTCATCTCCATGCTAAAATGCAATGTTCAATTTATGTTAACGTTTATCTATAGAATGTTTCATTTTTTATGTTATCAATGTTATTTTATCTTCGTTTCTACATTTGTTTCTGGTTCAGTATGCTCTAGAAGTACAATTCCGTAGGATATACGAAGATGAATTTTCAAATTAAATTCAATCATATAATTGAGGTGTAGCTAAAAAAATTAAAGCGTGTGTTAAGGGTGTATTCAAAAATGTATTTTTAAATTTTACAGATAATTTTAATTTTTCACTAGAGTGGAGAAACAAAATTCTTACAACACCTTACATAATTTTCTAAAATTATCCATTAGTTCGTGACACGGTGAATCACAAAAGTAAGACTTGTTTCACTTGGGAAAATCAACACAAATCAAACTAATTTCTCTAAGATTAAAATAGTAATCAAAACAAAATAAGTAAAGTATGTAAATTAAAAGCCAATGGAAATTTATATATATCAAAAGTAGTTAATTATAGACTCGAGACACTTTGTAATTTTAGGGATATACGTGGAAGAAATTAGTACTCTATACACTTTGTAATTTTAGGGATGCAACTAATTTGTTTAATCCTTCGTATTGGTATATAGATAGGTCACAAACCAACCTATTTGCTTACAAGAGAAAATACAATTATTTCATAGAGAGATATGAAACAAACCACAACAACAACAATTTCATGATGCAAATCAGGACTATGTTTTGGTTGAAGTATATCACATACACAAGAGTTTACTTATAAATAGAAAGATGTTGTAGTTTTGATTCTTCACTATAATTTTTTAATTAAATTTCTTAGTAAAATTTTAACAAGACATATGTCTTGTGCATATTTGGTGGATGTTCAACTCCCTAAGTTTTTTATATTCTATCTATAATTATTATGACTAAATATTTTCCCCTCGCCTCTTAACTTCGCTAGTTAGTTGTTCATTATTCTAGTACGATCATATTCATCAAAGTTATAATATTTGTGACCTACAAATATGAGTTATATAACACTAAAAATTGTACTTTGGAGAACATAATACAAAGATGATATTCTTATGATCTTATCTCTCCATCATCTGTTATTTTAAATTTTACAGTTATTTTGTTGTAATAATTCAAAAAATGCGTGCAGTAACCAGCTTGGACTGCATATATATTTACATATGAAGCGACATTATAAGGTGGAATTACACTGTAGCTAATAGTTATTCTCTCTCTGCTAAATTATAAGAGAAATTTATTTTTTAAATATATAAAATAATTAATGTATCTGATCCACATATAAATCTGATACATTAGTTATTCAATGACTTTAAAAAATAAGTTTATCTTATAATTTGAAACAGAAGTAATAATGAATTCTAAGAATTTTTCATTCTTCTTTATGTGGTACTTTGTTCAATTTATAGTGGTGAATGTGACACTTAGAGCAATTATAAATGGTACCTACTACTGAAACGATGAGTGTCCACTATACATTATATCATTGAGTATCAATGTATCGTGCTTCCCCACTTTCATTTGTTAGAGATAAATGGAGGAGTACATATTTGCACGCATGGTGTCTCTCTATTGGTTTTTGATACGCGCAATATCTATTACTTATACTATATACAAAAAGTATGTTTGTGGACAATTGTGAGTTAGAAATCTCATATGTAAAAGTAGAAGTTAAATATTTCATAAGCTAGAGGTCTAATAAATTAAATGTCTTAAGATTTAGATGAAAATGCAGTGTTTTCTTTGTTTTTCTTTAAGTGTTGTTTTAGAAGAAATTTTTTTTATTTAAGTGTCGCTTTTATAGTTTAATGTTATAATTTATCAATAATATTTTTATTTTTTTAGTAAATGAGAGAAAGTGTATGAGTGAATTTATTAAAAAAGCGAAAATAAATGAGGATATAATAAATAAAAAATTCTAATAATCAACTATATTGATTGAGGAGTTTTATGTTAAAATGACACTTAAAAAAGATTTATCAATATCTTTCTTATTTGTATGGTTGTTCTTGATTCAATTTAGATGGTTGTCTCATGTCTTATTAGAGTAGTATTAAAGTCCATTCTTCAACTAAGAGATCAAATTCTTTGTACCAAAAGTCTTTTTATGATCTGTTTGGTTTGGCTTTTGTGCCACCAAATGCATGTTTATATGTCAGTCCACTGTGATTTCATAGAAGCAAGCTACATAAAGTAGCTTTTGAGTAGACGTGAAAAGTTATTGTGCTTCTATAATTTTCAACGTTAAACCAAACATAGCTTAAAAAGATAGTGGTCAAACAACGTATTTCATTGAAATACATGATAAAAAGGTCAACGGTAATATAGATGTATATGGAGATGAAAATTTACTATTGGAAAAATTGTTTATTTGAGTTAAAAATCTCATATTATTTAAAAAAGTAGTGGTTAAATATTTTATAAAGGATTATAAACGCAACCGGAACCAGAAACTTGATACATCGGGTATAAATTTTTATATTTTATTCATAAAATACACTTACCTTACAATTGGTCTCTAAACATGTTATGCTACGTAAGTTTGAATAATATTATCTTAAACCAACTTAGTTGTTAATTATGCAAATTATGTGTCATCTTGTTTTATTTATTTTTGAGTGGGTGAAATTATGGTCATTATAAAGAGTGACGAACGAGTATGTCTCTTTTGCAAAAGTTTGTAAAAAAATTGGACGGAACGGAGGATGTGAGCTTAAAATTTTATCCCACTTTGTAAAAAAAATAATGAAGATACAAGAGTGAGATAGTGCACATTTTAAATCTATAAATGTAAAAAATTGATGCATACTCTGCAAAAAAAAAAAGGAGCAGAAACATTAAAAACATTAGAGTGTACATGACTAAAACCTTGACTCATCCTAAAAAAAGTGCGGATAAAACATAAATATACGAAGAGTTTAATCTATTTTTTCACTCCTACATTAAACTACTAAATAAAAAACATTGAATAATTAATTTATTATCAATTTTATTAAATATATTTTTCATCAAATTTAAATTCACTCACAAACTTTAATCTAATGCTAACTAAGTTTATCTCTCATCTAAAATAACTTCTTAATAATTTAATTTATTAGTTATTTAAGTGATTATGTGTATTTAATTGATTATATATTTATCAATATTTTTTTTAATAATTCTTAATTAGTGTTTAAATTCATCAGTTTATAAACTACATTTTTTCTTAAAACTTGATTGTTTCTCATTTCATAGAGCACACTTCTAAGAAGAAAAACATTAAACAAACTATTTTTCATCGATATTTATTTATTTTTATTTGTTAATAAAATCTCAACACTATTAAGTTGAGCAAAATTTAGAATTGATTAAAAAATAGAGTAATTTTTAAATGTTGTTGTAGCAGTCGAAATTTTGAGACTAAGCTATTGAATTGACTTATCTCGTAAAATTAGTGAAAGTCGCCACCATACTTTATTGTTTTCAAAGGAATGGGAAAAAACGAACAAAACCCAAAGAAATTTTAAAGAAAAAAACTAATAAAACTGAGATTTAGGTACAGGGGTTGGTTAAACAAAGGAAATGTATTAGCACCCTAAACATCTACGGTACTTCGCATGAACCTCTTTGAAAATTTGTATATGACTATAAAATATATATACAAAATAGATGGTGTAGGTGAGAAAAGAAATATTTTTTTTCAATTTTTGATTTGATAGAACTTCCAATGAGTTCTAGGCCTACATACCAACAATGTGCAATATTGAAATCAAAACTCATATAATTCTGGTAAAAAAGATCGAAATTGTGTATTGGTTAATTTTAAGAGAAAATACATTTTTTCATATCCGAGTGGAAAACATATTTACTACCCACAATTATAATAAAGGAGCATTTGCATCATCTCAAGGTGAAGGATATAACTTGGATTTTCATCAACAAGACATTACTCTACACCAAGTGGAAAATGTCTCACTTTACTACATATTATAGAAGTATAGTAGTTTGCATCATTACAATAATTAACAAGAGTCTAATCTTTTTTGAAAAAATGTTTTAAAGGTAAAGGCCAAAAAATGGAAAAAAGGTTTGAATGAGGTTCATTGACTTTTAGTCTTAAGAAAAATGTCAAAGTATTATTAAATTGGTTAATGGTTTTTATTAAGAAAAAGATTTTTGAAAATGCATGACCTAAGTCCAAGTTTATTGTGAAAGCGATTCAAGTTAGAAAACAAGAATAGTTTGAAAAGGAGGAAGAAGATTTTGAAGTTAAAGAATATAGGAGGAGACGAAGGGGCTATCCTATGTGCGAAAAAAGTAAAAGTTAGAGAAAAGAGTGGTCTAACCAAACAAGAAGCCAACATTTGACATAAAGAAGTCAATGTAGAATTCTCATCCTTTGGATAAAAAACCAAGCCAATCAAATAAAATACCAAGATGAAATCAAGTCTCAGATGCAATTAAGTCTTCACAAAAATCGAGCAGAGTAACGACTGTATTTAGAGAAATTCCCAATCACAAATCAGCACATAAAGAATAACCCGCATACAATAAAAATAACAACCCAGTGCCTTGGAGTAAACCCCAGTGACTTCAGACAAAATAACAACAAAGTCACAGAACCTCCAAGCTAAGGTCAAGGTCTTAATACTAAGTCCAAGATCTAATCTCCAAGCATAGGGTATAGTAACCAAGTCCAAGTTAACAAATTTTATGGTTTTAATCCTTTATTAATGTTTTAAGCAGAAACAAAATAAAATGTCCAAGTGGACAAAGAAAAAATAACATAAACATAAACATATGTCCAAGTGGACAAAGAGAAAAGTGCATTAACATAAACATGATAATGAATGCTAAAAAAAATAAAATAAAGCAATAAGAGGCATAAAATTAAAGTTAGAAGTTAATCGTTAGTAATTAGTTGTTAGTTGTTAAAGATTTTACATGAAGGATCCATAATTATTTGAACATTGAGCCTAGGTCAAAAGTTATGAGAACTCATTAGAGGATTGATAGAATCAAAGCCTCCACACAATGAATTGTCAAGTTTATTGGACATATCTCTACACTTAATCATACTTGGACAATTTCAAGCATAAAACATGGGCCACGAAGAACCAATTTTCCGATTTAAGGGACAAAAATTTAGCGTTATGTTAAGCAATCGTAAGTGAACAAAAAAGGGATGAGATGAAGAGGGAGGGAAATGATAAATTACATTGGATCAAATTCTCAAAATTCTTTCATCTTCAAGTTCAATCACTCGTCTTGGTGGATTAAAGCATTGAATATATAACTAATTCAAAGCACCAAGAATGAATTAAATAATTCACTCTAAGATAGATTTGAATTAATGAACATTTATCCAACTTCATCAACATCCAAATTCCATTGAAGTTGAAGCGAAATTTGACATTTAAAGTGACAATTCAAAGCAAGCATCAAAAGAATTGAGTAGAAAAAGAGAAATCACCAAAGCAGTCCCAAAAACAAGCCAAAATAACATTCTGACTTGCAGAAAATTGATTTCCACAAATGCGGTAATCGATTTCCAGCGCTGATTTTTTAAAAATTTGGCGCAAAAATAGTTGAGGAAATTGATTACTCTATATATGGAAATTGATTTCCTCTACCGAAAACAAGAAAAACAGAATTTCAAAAGAGGCAATTCTTGATCAAACTTTTTATAAAACACCTTATGATCATAGATTCAATTGAGCACGAAAATTTCATTAAAATTTGAGAATTTAATACCAACTGAATAAAAAAATAAGGCTCAATGAATCAAATCACAAAGATCAACAGGAGATCACATTGTAAAAGATGAAGATCCAACTTACCAATTGTAGATCTTGAAAATTATCAACAAAATCACTTCAACAATTTGCTTCAATTCAGCTCCAAATAAAAATATCACAAGCTTTAATCTAGAGAATTGATGAAGAAAAAGTGTTTGGATTAAGGATTAACTCAAATATTAGTAAGCTTCAATGCAAAGCTTACTAACTTTAATGGAGAAAGAGCTTTCGGTGAATTTGGTGAATGAAGAGAATTGAGAGAATTTTTAGCAAGGTAATTTTGGCTATCAAAAGCTTGAGATTTGAATAAAATAAAGCCTCTATTATATGATTTAGGCTTGAGATTAGTGGTGGTTTGGAGTTTGGTTTGAGAATGGAAAATTAGGTTTGGAAATTAATTTTGGAGTCAAAATTGAATCAAGTGGTGCACATGTGGTCAAATGATGATGTATGATAGAATCTAATCATAAGGAAGCATGTAATTACTATTTTTTGATAAATAAAGAATATTTCCTAAACAAAAAGAAATTGGAGACAAAATGCTGAAAATTGGAAAACTATTATTTTTTTCAAATTTCGTTGTAGGAAATCGATTTCTAAAAATGGGGTAATTGATTTCCACAGAAGAAAACAAAAACTATGGCGCAAAAATAGTTGAGGAAATCAACTACCCCATATATAGAAATCAAATTTCTTTACTGAAAAATGCCAGAAAACCTTGTTTGTTGGATGTTTTGGCTTTAATACCTACAAAACTCAAATATACAAAACAAAGGCAAATATTTTTGGTATTTTTATTAGAGGTTAGTAAAAGAAACAAATGTAAATCATATACATATATAATACACAATCAAGGTGCTTGACGATCCCTCAAGGGTAAACTTAACGATAGGATATTGTAGAATAGATAACCAACCCACATGTAACACCCCAATTTCTACCAGATAATTATAAATAAAACCAAAGTTTCAAAATTCTAAACAACAATTGGGATATTATATTCTCGACTTAAAACACAACATAACAGTCACATTTAACACATAGATACATAGCACATCACATTCGGATGAACCAGTAACAACCTGTTTATTCTTGAAAGATAAATCAACTTTATTTCTTTAAAAACAACATAGTGGATTCTTAACATAAACTCCAAATTAATCATAGCATCTTGCTCAACAAAAAACAACTTAAAATAACATAAGCTTCTCAAAAGAAACAACTTCAATTCAACTTAATAGAAACAAAACAAAACAAAGCATTGATCCCCCCGAGTGCAATGTATCAGAGCGACAACACCGACTCGAACTAACAACAACTAAATCTTCACTCTTCATTACCTGCACGTTACCTACATAGAGGCGACATTACAACAGAAGGGGTGAGATATCTACCAATATAAACAAGTGTATGATAAATAATATGCTAGGATTAAATCATACAAAAATATCACTTCACAATTAACAACATCACAAATCACGTCACATCGCAAAAATCATAATTATGCCAACTCAAATGAGACACAATAGTGCATATGCATGTTGTATCAATCAGGGCTTCAGCCCCTGTCGCCAATTGCCAATTAATAGAGGCATCAAACAAGGCATAAGCCTTTAACACATTTTCTAATCCAGGTCGTCGCTAAAATATGCAATGTATGCAACTCGATAATGCACATCACACAACATAAACAACAAATTCACGTCGCCATGCATAATCCTGTATCACCAATTTACTTTACCAATAAATAGAGGTAAACTTCGTCACTGAAAACATCCTGCAACTTCGCATAACACAACAAAATATGGCAACATACACATCGTTGGTAAATCACAAGGAAAACAACAACACAACATATTCAACATAATTTCACAAAACAAACCAATCACAATTACTTACTATCATATACTAGTTACCCTGACAATTTTCAATTAGTTCTGGACTACTAATTATACCGCTTAATTTACTAATTCGGCTAATTTGGTACTGGTTTTACTATTCTGCTATATTTACTAGCTACTTGTTACTGTTCTGCTAAACTTAGCTTACTGATATAATTATTCACCTGCAATTTTAACAACTCTACTGTGACACCCCGAATAATACAATTATTAAATAATTAGAATTTTAATTATTAATTTAATTAAAAGTTTAATTATTAGTATTTTTGGATTATTGGATTTAATTAATTAATTAAATAAATGAAAGTGTTGGGGCGTGAGGTTGAATTGGAGGGTGTGTGGAGTAAAACACTCTAATTATTCTAATTATTTTATTTTTATTATTTGGAATAATAAAAGGAATAAATAAAGGAAAAGAGAAAAAGAGAAGGAATTAGAGTTTTCACTGTACGTGCATTGGAGAAGAGAAGAGAAAGAGGAGAAAAAGCCAAAGCGTCGGAATTCGAAGAATCATCGCAAGGTAAGGGGTGATTTTGTCTGGTTAATATGCCTAATGGGTTTTGATAATCAATAGGATTGAATAATACGTTAGGCATCCCGATTTAGGATTTTCTAGGTTATGCCCTAACGATGTGATCCGACGTAAAAATCCCAATTGGAATGCATGGTGATTTTACTATGTGTAGATTTATGTTGTGGATTAATTAGGAAGTGTAAATCTATTATTAATTGGATGGAGGAATGCATAATTTTTACTGCATATGTTGTACCTTGAATGTTGGAGAAGATTCTGGTTGATTGGGATTGCAAACAGTGGGAAAAATCTGGTTTTTGGGTGAAAATACGTAGCATGAGTCGACACAAATCCTTTGCATCGATACAAGCTGGTGTTACGTTAAAAACCAGAAGCTGGAATAAGGCTTGCATCGACACAAAATCCTTTTCATCGACTCATGGGGCATTTTTGAGAGTTTTGCATTGACACAAGAGAGCTATGTATCGACATAAGATAGTTTTGTATCGATACAAAAGAAGCTTGCGTCGGCTCATACTGAAGAAAAATAGAAAAATGGAATTTTGCAGAACGTATGAGTCGACTCATACGATGCTTGTGTCGATACAAGCTGTGTATGGATCGACACATGAGACTTTGTATCGACTCATACTGTGCTGGAAGTGAAAAATAATTTCTGAAAATTACTTTGGTCGTATCTTTGCGACCGTAACTCCGATTTAGTCGTAGTTGGAACCGTGGGAAAGCTGAAAGTATGTACTACACTATAAGAATATTTTAAAAACCTAGTAAGTGAATCTTATTGGGTTAATATGACTTTCTGTATGAGGAATTCGTTGTTGTCGTGGTTGTTCGTCGTTGACGTTGTAAATATTTGATAGATGTTAATATCATGGGTTGTGATTGATGTTGTATATGCATGATTATGTTGTGCTATTTGTTGGTGTTGGCTATGTATGAAATGATGTTGTGATATCATATTACTTATTTGAATGTTGCATGCTTTTGTTGTGCATGCATATGCATTCGGGTGGTGGTTAATTTCCATTGTGTGGAATTGCTCCTGCAAAGCCAATACCCGTACCCAGTGGTTTAGTGGTGGCGAGGCTAGATTCGTGTCCCAGTGGTGTATGGGCGAATCGTTGATTAACGCTATTCCCGGGGTGTAAACGGAACAGGGTGTGAATTTAGTTCAAGTTTGGTACCACATGCATTGAGTCTGCATTGCATATGGAGTTATAACATGATAGGATGGTTTCCAGTGTTATAATTTCAATATTGTTGTTATTGTGCATATTGATCTATGTGAATTGTAATTGTGTACTGCAATATGATTATGCTAATGAGGGTGAAATAATATATTGAACTGTTTTATTGTTTTTAGAAACGTATAATGCATTTTAATTGTTGATGAAATCTCACCCTTACTTTGATGATTTCAGATTGAATTGTTAGCCGCTTAGGAGCTGGTGAGGATAACTTTGAGATGTGCTATTTAGTTTATCCGCGTGTCAGTGTCATGCTTTAGTAGTTGTAACACTGGGGAATGATTATTTTGGAATCATAGTTTTGAACTTTGTTTTATTTTGGTTTATGTTGGAATAATTATGAATTAAATTTATTCCGGTTTTGATGCTATTTTCCGCTGTGTAGAACATGTTATTGGTTTTTGATTTATATTTAATAAAGTTCTCCAGTGAGCATGACATTTTGAATGAGATTTTCTATTTTAAAAAATTGTAATGCCCTTTCATTTATGTTAACTCTGATTTAATTATTAATTCGCAGGATATTTTAGAAGGGTTATTACAATAGTGGTATCAGAGCATAGTCGGTCGTTGTGACCAGTATCGTAGTGTCTTTATCCCTTTTGTATGCGACTAGTGCAAGGTAACACTGTCGATACTTACGTTCTAATGAGATTGTTTTGTAATTTTACAGAATAATGGTCGGAAGAGGTAACGGAAGAGACGACCATGCTATTGCTGAGGCTTTGAGAATCCTAGCTAGTGTGGTTGGAGGGAATCAGCTGGGATTTGGTATTGGTGCTGATAGACAGTTGGGGAATTTTCAGAGGAATAATCCTTCATTGTCCAAGGGCACGCATGATCCCGAAGGTGCTCAGAGATGGTTGAAAGAGATCGAGAGAATTTTCAGAGTGATTGATTGTACGGAAGAGCTGAAGGTGAGATATGGTACTCATATGCTGACAGAGGAAGTTGATGACCGGTGGATTTCTACCAGGACATAAATGGAACAAGATGGTGTTGCACTGACCTGGGCTGTGTTCAGGAGAGCTTTCCTAAGGAGGTATTTTCCTGAAGATATTCGGGGAAAGAAAGAGATTGAGTTTCTGGAGCTCAAGCAGGGCAACAAGACCGTGAGTGAGTATGCTTCGAAATTTACTGAGTTGGAGAAGTACTATTCTCATTACAACAACGATGCAGATGGAGAATTTTCCAAATGTATCAAGTTTGAGAGTGTTCTTCGTGATGAGATCAAGCAGGGTATCAGGTATTAGCGTATCCGAAGGTTTTCTGACTTGGTGGACTGTAGTAGGATTCTGGAATAGGATCTTGCTAATACTCGAACGAATGCTCGAGGGTATGTTGATCGGAAGGGTAAGAAACAGAAGGATCATGGGAAACCTTATGATAAGAATAATCATAGATCCGGTGGTTGGAAAAAGCCTAGTGGGGGAGATTCTAATGCTCCTATCAAGTGCTATAGGTGTGGTGAAATGAGGCATCGAGCTAATGAATGCAAGAATGATGCAAAGAAGTTCTATAACTGTGGGAAACCTGGTCATGTAGCTAGTAATTGCAGAGCAAGGAAGGTAACTTGTTACAACTGTGGCGAAGAGGGTCATACTCGTCCACAATGTACTAAACCCAAGAAGGAACAGGCTGGTGGTAAAGTGTTCAGTTTGTCTAGATCAGAGACTAAGCCAGATGATCAGTTGATTAAAGATACATGTTTTATTAATGGCATACCTTTGATTGCGATTATTGATACTGGAGCAACTTATTCTTTTATTGCTTTGGATTGTGCTAAAAGATTGAAATTGGATATATCTAATATGGATGGAAGTATGGTTATTGACACTCTTGCGTCGGGTTCAATGACTACTTTATTTGTTTGTAGGAACTGTCCTATTGTGATTTTTGGTAGAGGTTTCAGTATGGATTTAGTGTGCCTACTATTAGAACAACTTGATATCATCCTTGGAATGAACTGGTTGGAATTAAACCAAGTTCATATCAACTGTTTTGCAAAGACAGTTATTTTTCCTGAAGAAGTCAGTGTCGAAGATGTGACTATGTCGGTTAAGCAGATGAATTTAGCGGTTAATGATGGTGTCGTGGTGTTTATGTTGTACTTTTCGACGGAAGAGAAAGGAAAGGCTAAGAGTAGTGAATTGTCTGTGGTGAATGAATTTCCAGAAGTGTTTTCGGAAGATGTTAGTGAATTGCCACCTAAGAGAGAAGTGGAATTTACTATAGATTTGATTCCTGGAACTAGTCCGGTGTCGATGGCGCCTTATCGCATGTCGGCATATGAATTATCCAAATTGAAGAAATAGTTGGAAGAATTACTTGATAAGAAGTTCATTCGTCTGAGTGTTTAGGGTTCAATGAGACTGTGTGTTGATTACCGGCAGTTTAACAAAGTTACAATCAAGAATTGGTATCCATTGTCGAGGATTGATGATTTGATGGATCAATTGGTTGGGGATTGTGTGTTCAGCAAGATTGATTTAAGGTCTGGATATTATCCGATTCGTGTAGAGACGGAAGATATTCAGAAAACTGCATTTAGAATGAGGTATGGACATTATGAGTATTCTGTTATGCCGCTTGGAGTTACTAATGCACCTGGTGTTTTCATGGACTATATGAACAGGATATTTCATCCGTATCTTGATAAATTTGTGGTGGTCTTTATTGATGACATTCTGATCTATTCGAAGAATGATGAAGAGAATGCAAAACATCTTAGGATTGTGTTGGAATTGTTGAAAGAGAAGAAGCTCTATGCGAAGTTGTCCAAGTGTGAATTCTGGTTGAGAGAAGTAAGCTTTCTTGGTCATGTGATTTCCAAGAATGGCATTGATGTTGATCCTACGAAGGTAGAAGCGGTATCTCAGTGGGAAGCACCGAAGAATGCTTTTGAAATCCGTAGTTTTCTTCGTCTTGCAGGTTACTACAGGAAGTTCATTGAAGGATTTTCGAAGTTAGCTTTGCCATTGACTAAGTTGACAAGAAAGGGTCAAGTTTTTTTTGGGATTTTGAATGTGAGAAAGGATTCCAAGAGCTGAAAAAGAGGTTGACTAGTGCTCCGATTCTGATTTTGCTGAATCCGGCGAAATCTTTTGTTGTGTAATATGATGCACCGTTGATGGGTTTAGGTGGTGTTTTGATGCAGGATAAGCAGGTAGTGGCTTATGCTTCAAGACAGTTGAAGGTTCATGAAATGAATTACCCGACTCATGATTTGGAGTTGGCAGTTGTAGTGTTTATTTTGAAATTGTGGAGGCAGTACTTGTATGGTTCTCGATTCGAGGTATTCAGTGATCATAAGAGTCTGAAGTATCTCTTCGATCAGAAAGAGCTAAACATGAGGCAGAGAAGGTGGTTAGAATTTCTAAAAGATTATGATTTTGGTTTGAATTACCATCTTGGTAAGGAAAACATTGTTGAAGATGCATTGAGTAGGAAGTTCTTGTATATGTCTATGTTGATGGTTCGTGAATTGGATTTAGTTGAGCAATTCAAAGATTTGAGTTTGGTATGCGAGACTACTTCTGATGGTGTTAAGTTGTGTATGTTGAAGTTGGCTAGTGGTATTCTAGAGGAGATTCGAACTGGACAGAAGTCTGATGTTGGTTTAGTTGATAAATTGACATTGATCAACCAAGGTCAAGGAGGTGAATTCCGAATTGACGAGAATGGTGTTATGAGATTTGGTGAGAGGGTGTGTGTTCCGGATATTGCAGAACTTAGGAAGAGTATTTTGGAAGAAGGACACCGTAGTGGATTGAGTATTCATCCTGGTGCTACTAAGATGTATCATGACTTGGAAAAGTTGTTTTGGTGGCCTGGAATGAAAAAGGAAATTGCTGAGTTTGTTTATGCTTGTTTGATTTGTCAGAAGTCGAAAATTGAACATCAGAAACCGTCGCGACTGATGGAACCGTTGTTTATTCCGGATTGGAAATGGGATGGCATTTCTATGGATTTTGTGTCTGGTCTGCCGAGGACAGTGAATAATTGTGATTCTATCTGGGTTATTGTTGATTGGTTGACGAAGTCTGCTCATTTTATTCTGATAAGAATGGATTATCTTATGGAGAGGTTGGCAGAGTTGTATGTTGAGAAGATCGTGAGTTTGTACGGTATTCCTTCTAGTATTGTGTCAGATAGAGATCCGAGGTTTACGTCTAAGTTTTGGACGGGGTTGCAAGAAGCTTTGGGCACTAAGTTGCGGTTAAGTTCTGCTTATCATCCGCAAACAGATGGTCAGACGGAGAGAACGATTCAGTCGTTAGAGGATTTGTTGCGAGCTTGTGTGTTGGAGAAAGGTGGAGTTTGGGATAGTTACTTACCATTGATTGAGTTTACCTACAACAATAGTTTTCATTAGAGTATTGGCATGGCTCCGTTTGAGGCATTGTATGGTAGGAGGTGTCGGACACCGTTGTGTTGGTACGAATCTGGGGAAAGTGCTGTGATTGGACCGGAAATTGTCCAACAGACTTCAGAAAAGATTAAGATGATTCAGGAGAAGATGAGAGCTTCTCAGAGTAGTCAGAAGAGTTATCATGATATGAGGAGGAAGGATCTCGAGTTTAGTGAAGGAGATCATGTGTTTATGCGAGTTACTCCGATGACTGGTATTGGTCGGGCTTTGAAGTCAAAGAAGTTAACTCCGCGCTTTATTGGTCCGTTTCAGATTACAAAGAAGGTTGGCAAAGTTGCTTATTAGATTGCTTTACCGCCGTCGCTTGCAAATTGGCATGATGTTTTCCATGTATCCCAGGTGAGGAAGTACATTGCTGATCCGTCTCATGAGATTTAGGTAGATGATATACAGGTGCGAGATACTCTGACAGTGGAAGCCTTACCTGCGAGAATTGAGGATCGAAAGTTGAAGCAGTTGCGTGGTAAAGAGATAGCTCTAGTGAAAGTAGCTCGGGGAGGACCAGCAGGTGGAAATGTTACTTTGGAGCTAGAGAGCCAGATGAAGGATTCTTATCTCGAACTTTTCGTCTAAGGTATGTTTTTGAGGACGAAAACTCTTTTTAGTAGGGGAGAGTTGTGACACCCCGATTAATTCAATTATTAAATAATTAGAATTTTAATTATTAATTTAATTAAAAGTTTAATTGTTAGTATTTTTGGATTATTGGATTTAATTAATTAATTAAATAAATGGAAGTGTTGGGGTGTGAGGTTGAATTGGAGGGTGTGTGGAGTAAAACACTCTAATTATTCTAATTATTTTATTTTTATTATTTGGAATAATAAAAGTAATAAATAAAGGAAAAAGGAAAAAGAGAAGGAATTAGAGTTTTCACTGTACGTGCATTGGAGAAGAGAAGAGAAAGAGGAGAAAAAAGCCAAAGCGTCGGAATTCGAAGAATCATCGCAATGTAAGGGGTGATTTTGTCTGGCTAATATGCCTTATGGGTTTTGATAATCAATAGTATTGAATAATACGGTAGGAATCCCGATTTAGGATTTTCTAGGTTATGCCCTAACGATGTGATCCGACATAAAACCCCCAATTGGAATGCATGGTGATTGTTACTATGTGTAGATTTTATGTTGTGGATTAATTAGGAAGTGTAAATATATTGTTAATTGGATGGAGGAATGCATAATTTTTACTGCATATGTTGTACCTTGAATGTTTGAGAAGATTTTGGTTGATTGGGATTGCAAACAGTGGGAAAAATCTGGGTTTTGGGTGAAAATATGCAGCATGAGTCGACACAAAATCCTTTTCATCGATACAAGCTGGTGTTATGTTAAAAACCAGAAGCTGGAATAAGGCTTGCATCGACACAAAATCCTTTGCATCGACTCATAGGGCATTTTTGAGAGTTTTGCATCAACACAAGAGAGCTATGTATCGACACAAGATAGTTTTGTATCGATACAAAAGAAGCTTGTGTCGACTCATACTGAAGAAAAACACAAAAATGGAATTTTGCAGAACGTATGAGTCGACTCATATGATGCTTATGTCGATACAAGCTGTGTATGGATCGATACATGAGACTTTGTGTCGACTCATACTGTGCTGGAAGTGAAAAATAATTTATGAAATTACTTTGGTCGTATCTTTGCGACCGTAACTCCGATTTAGTCGTAGTTGGAACCGTGGGAAAGCTGGAAGTATGTACTACACTATAAGAATATTTTAAAAACCTAGTAAGTGAATCTGTTGGGTTAATATGACTTTCCATATGAAGAATTCATTGTTGTCGTGGTTGTTCGTCGTTGACATTGTAAATACTTGATAGATGTTAATATCATATTCCTTATTTGAATGTTGCATGCTTTTGTTGTGCATGCATATGCATTTTGGTGGTGGTTAATTCCCATTGTGTAGAATTGGACCTGTATAGCCAATACCCGTACCCAGTGGTTTAGTGGTGGCGAGGCTAGATTCGTGTCCCAGTGGTGTATGGGCGAATCGTTGATTAACGCTTTTCCGGGGTGTAAACGGAACATGGTGTGAATTTAGTTCACGTTTGGTACCACATGCATTGAGTCTACATTTCATATGGAGTTATAACATGATAGGGTGGTTTCCAGTGTTATAATTTCATTGTTGTTGTTATTGTGCATATTGATCTGTGTGAATTGTAATCGTGTACTGCAATCTGATTATGCTAATGAGGGTGAAATAATGTATTGAACTATTTTATTGTGTTTAGAAACGTATAATGCATTTTAATTGTTGATGAAATCTCACCCTTACTTTGATGATTTTAGATTGAAGTGTTAGCCGCTTAGGAGCTGGTGAGGATAGCTTTGAGCTGTGCTATTTAGTTTATCCGCATGTCAGTGTCATGCTCTGGTAGTTGTAACACTGGGGAACGATTGTTTTGGAATCATAGTTTTGAACTTTGTTTTCTTTTGGTTTATGTTGGAATAATTATGAATTAAATTTATTCCGGTTTTGATGCTATTTTCCGCTGTGTAGAACATGTTATTGGTTTTTGATTTATATTTAATAAAGTTCTTGTGAGCATGACATTTTGAATGAGATTTTCTATTTTAACAAATTGTATTGCCCTTTCATTTATGTTAACTCTGATTTAATTATTAATTCGCGGGGTATTTTAGAAGGGGTGTTACATCTACTACTTATTATTTCAAAATCTTCTAAACTGATACATATCTCAGTTAAACATTAACTCTGCTATTTAATTAAGTCCACTACTATTGTATATCATCAAGTTGTTCTACTGATACCAATTTATTTCCATCATTTTATTACTAACTCTGTCAATTTCTACTAACATGCTACTAGAATTCCTACCATTTCTTCTTAACTGCAACTAAAATTATATGTATCAACCCTATAATTTTCTGCTACCTGCTATTGATATAATACTGAATTAACTACTACAAGTGTATTTTTCAGCGTTACTAAACCAAATAATTAGTATCCTAAACTAATGTACTAAAGTTAAATACATTTTATAATGTGCTTAACATACTTCATGTTTTAAGAAAATCCATAAAACAAATATGGCGCCCACATGACCCAAGGACGGTTGTCCCACCCCAAAGCAACAAGGGGCGTCCGCCCTCCCTTCAACCCAAGTGGCCTATCCACTTCTCCCCTTAATCCTGGGGCGCCCACCCCTCACTGGTGTGGCCCCTGCCCCATAACTTTTCTTTTCTTCTTCGATACAGATTCCAGGTCCCAATCGATTTACTAACCGTGACATTAATGTTCAACTACAATAATAATTTCAAATAAAAATCAGTTCCACGGTCATTCAACCTCAACGATTTCCAACAAAATTCATAGACACCATTATTTCCAAAGAACAATCTAAATTATTAGAGTCGATACAAAATCAAACAATTATTCTATAATGCAATTCTATACAAGCAGAGATAATTCTATACAATTCGATCCCCACATACGATTCATCATAAACCCAGTTATAGAGTTAGAACCCCACCCTTACCTTAGATTTAACGGTCTCTCTAACTCCGATCGAAATCGTAATTTCCGATTCTGGCTTGCACTTTTCGTATCCTCTCCTTCTAAACCCTTGTGATTCCAATCCTTGTACTTGTTTTGCTTCTACATAAAAACCTAATTCCTCATGCTTCTATTCCTTTTTATAATATAATAATTCAAATAAATCTATTTTTCTTAATGTGCTTAATTCTGCACCTCCATTTCAACTACCTCTAACACCAAAATAGGCCCACATAAAATAATTCTACTAATCTATACTTATTTCCAATAATATTCTACAACTAAAATTAATTCATCAATGATTAATACCGATAATTCCCAACTTCTACTAATTCTAACAAATAATTCAGCTATAATTTAATTAAAAAATTTAATAATTAAATTTTCGGGCGTTACAACTCTCCCCCACTTAGAATATTTTTCGTTCTCGAAAATCTAATCGGCACAACATCTCTCAATGTTAATTCCGCATTTAACTCTTTGATCCTTAAGTCTCGTTTGGCAACGATTCGACCACTACTTTCTCGATATAACCATAACTTACCATAATTAAATCCAATGCACACATGCAATTCTCTTCAACTTAATCAACAACAACAATAATAATTAACGAGATTCTATCAATGAATCATGTACCTCTAGTAGGTCTGTCCTTATTGCCTGTTGGAGTTTCAACCAACGCGAACACTTTTCCACTGCCAGGTGCCTTCTTTGGTTTCTGACACTGGCTACTTATATGCCCTTCTTCGCTACAGTTAAAACATATAACTTCCTTGTGCCTACAATCAGAAGTTGTGTGTCCATTCTTACCACAACAAAAACACCTTTTTTCTTCAGCGGTACACACATTACTATTATGATCAAGTTTCCCACACTTGAAACAAACCACACTAGCAGGAGTGTCTCCCCCACTAACTCTCTGGCCCTCAGCAACTTCCTGTTTTCCTCTACTAGATGGAGCATCATACGGCTTACCACGACTTTGATTCTTGCTCCTTTTCTCATTAACTATCTTGTAGTGAGCATTGTTATCCTCCTCATAAATTTTGCAGCTATCCACCAAATCAAAGAAAATATGAATCTTATGATATCCAATTTCTGTCTTGATTTCCGAGCGCAACCCGTTCTCAAACTTGTTTGGCTTCAAAAATTCAGCAGTCGCCTCACTATAGTGCAGATAGAACTTAGCCAAATCCACAAACTTTGAAGCATACTAAGTAACTGACTTATTCCGTTACTTCAGCTCAAGGAATTTAATTTCCTTCTTACCCCGAACATATTCTGGATAATACTTCCTTAGAAACTCTCTACAAAACACAACCCAAGTGATCTCTTCACCTGCAGCTTCCAACCTCAGACCAGTCTCTAGCCACCAGTCATCAGCTTCGACTGCCAGTATATGAGTACCATATGAACCTTCTGCGCTTAAGTTCAGTCCATCACACGGAAGATTCTCTCAATCTCCTTCAACTAATCCAGTGCTCCATCAGGATCATACTTTCCCTTAAAGAGAGGCATATTCTCCCTCTGGAAAGTCACCAAACTACGAGATCCAACATTCTCATCAACATTCGATTGATTCTCCATAGCATGAACCATCGCTTCCAAAGCAGCAATAATCACTACATCGTTCCTTCCAGCCATCTTAACTTACTACTATTGAAATTCCTGGCAGCAGATATGTGATGTCACAGAGAATGTTATGACACAGTATCTGACACTCTGTTAACAATACATACAATAAATTCAAACAGCAGTAAAGAACACAATAAATTGTTTACCTAGTTCAGAGTGTAACTACACCTACATCCGGGGCTACCAAGCCGTGGAGGAAATTCACTATTAGTAGAATTAATTCAGAATAAACCAACCTTTATCTCCTTCACTTAAACCTACCCAATGCAACTTCAATCTAAGTCCTACTTAGACCTGAGTTCCTACTCACTCCCCCTCAATCACAGCAGTGATATCAACCTATTGTTTAATTGAATTGTGAAGACACACTTTAATACGCTATCTTGATTTTGCTTCAAAGCTTTAATCAAGAGACAAAACACTCATGCTTCAAAGCTTTGAGTTATAAACTACCCTTACAATCAAATCCTAGTCCAAGGAACTTATCAATTGATAATTGCTTGGCTCACAAGAGAAACTAGAATTACACAAAATACAACCTGCTAAATCTTCAATACATTCCAGAGGCGCAGCAGCAGAGTAAGGGTTCTATTCCTATTATAGAAGCAGTCCTGAAACTTCAGTTTTGGGCTTCCATAATAATAGCTAGGGTTCACTTAATTAATCCTAAAAACTTGGTCTTTTCAACAACCAATTTAGGTCTAACTAAGATTAACCTAACATCCACGTGAGCATGCAATCTAATAACAAAAAAACATAATAAAGCAGCACAACAAACTTCCTGAAGAATCTCAGGAAAAAACAGATTCTGTAGAACAGAATGTCACACTGAATGTCATAACATCTGTTATGACATCAGTATATTTTCTGCAGAATTCTAGCACAACATTTAGCTTCCAGCCGAAAGACTTTAAACATCCTTGCCAAGTAGGATTTATCTTCAATCTCTGAATGTCATGACATTTATCAAGACCTTGCTATAGTCTAGTTTTACCAAAAAGTAATGCCAACTTAAAACACTAACAAACTCCCCCTTTGGCACATTTTTGGCTAAAACAACCTAAGTCATCAGAGTACCTATGAAGCAGAAGAAAATAGACTAGTTCTAAGCTATCCTAAGCTTAAAAGAAACAGAACCTAGAGAAGATAAATTCTACCCATGATTTTTCATACAATTTCCCAATTGCCCACATATAAATCTCCATACAGTTTCCCCAATTGTCACCCAGTACTTCTCCCCCTTTTTAGCCACAAAGGGGCCAAAGGAACCAATACAAGTGCCCCAACATTCAATATATATTAAAAAAGTACCAGCACAATTTAAGTTTACAGTTACAACTCTGTCAAATGATTACAATCATCCAAAACAATAAGAGAAATAACAAAACAAAGTTTACATCAAGGAAACAACAAAACAGGAGCACCAAGGCAGCAGGTTATCAGATCAAGTGCTCTCTTCTCCTGAAGAAGCACTGTGAAAAGAAGCACCTTCAAAACCTTCTTCAGCTCCAGCCATCTGAACATCATCATTTTCAGCATCACCAACAACATCATTACCAGCTATCCCTTCATCCTCAACCTCTGTGTCCTGCTCTAGTTGAAAGATCAGCTCTTCAAGGCTTTGCTTCCTTGCTTCAAGCTCTTTGCAGGTAGCTTTTAGCACAGCTAAGACTGTTGCCTTTTGAGAAGTTGCCTTGACATTGGATGTCTCACCAGATGTCATGACAATGTCTAGGACATGTCTGCCTTGAAATAGTTTGTAGTGAAATCCAAGAGCAGGGGCTCTTTTGCAGACTGCATCTCTTTCAACTAGAATATCAGGAAATTGATCAATGAGAATTCCACACAGCAGGGAGGGAAAGGCTATTGGTCCTTTGATAGCATAGCTTTCAGCATGCTTGAGAGTATGCTCAAATATATAGGTTCCATAGTCAAATTTAGCCTGAGTGCCTACTGCATATATAAATCTGCCCAGTCCAATAGAAATAATTGACTTGTGATTGGTTGAGACCCAGTTAGCAGCACCTATTTTGTGTAGGATGGCAAATTTGACAGTCAGCTTGCTTGCTGAGAGTTTTCCCTTTAGAGGCCATTGCTTCACTTGTTTGGCAGTGATGGTTTGATAAATTTGGTTGTCAGTTTCCTCCAGCTCTGGCTGAGCATCATCTGATCTCCCCAGGAATCTATTGACCACACTTGGAGAGAACCTTACTTTCCTCCCCCTCACATATACAGTCCTATAGTCAGCAGACCTCCCATCACCATAACCATTTGACAAATTTACTATAAACTCTTTGACCAACACATCATAACAGTTTGAGAAACTCACAACTTTCTTCATTAAACCAGCCTCAATCAAATCAACAATCTCCTTGCACTCAAGTGCACTCTTATTCAACTCTCTTTCCAGAGCAATCCTCTTTAAGCATACATACTTCCATCTTCCAGCATTCTCAGGATGATGGAATGAGATGTTATCAATGGCCACTTCAGGCACCTTGGGTAGTTTCCTAAGAGTTGGCTTCTTTCTTGGATGAATGTTTGTGACATTCTCCTCAACATCAAAATCAGAGTCTTGATCTCACTCTGAAGGTTCAGGAACCTTCCTCTTTTTCACAATTGGTGTTCTCTTTGGTCTAGAGCTACCACCAACAGTTTTTACTCTACACTTCTTTGTAGAGGGTCCAGCCTTGGGGTTCTTCTCAGCCTTATACACATCTTCAACACCCTTTTCTTTAACAGGGCTATGTGAGACAGACTGTTTTCCCTTCCTTCTCATCATCCTCTTTGCAATGCTCGGATTGACACTGGCAATGAGGTCATTGTCTGAGAAAACTTCATCCAAATCAATGACATGGGTTTCAGCTAAATCCTCAGAATCTTGAACTGGAGACTTTTCAAGATCATCACCAATTGGTTTCTCTGGAGTCTCTTCTAAGATACTATCAAAGATATAGTCAGCAGCTTTCACAGGTGATTTAACAGAGGTACATTTTTCTGGGGATTCCTCAAGAATACCATCAGAAATATCATCTTCATTTACAATAGGGGGTTCATTACAAGCATCATTAATACACACTTCAGAATCTTTAACTGAAGGATTAACAACATTCTTGATAGGAGAATCAACAGGAGTTTCACTATCAGGATCCATAGGGGTTTTCTTGACATGATTATCAGATGTCTTGACATTCTCAGTGACATCTGGATCAGCTGCTAAACTAGGGCTAGCAGACTTTTGGTTTAGAGGGACAGAAACCCCAGGTACAAATTGGTTTTCATTTAGGATCCTAGTTACTATCCTAGCAATGGCTTCATGCACAGACCTAGACCCCTCTCTGTTTGCTATTTCTGAGGGTACAGAAGAAGATGGTTCAGAGGTCTTACCAGAAGGTGATGCTTGTGACCTTCGTGCATTCCTTGTACGCAGTTTCTTGACTTTCTCAGGGTCAGTTGCTATTGCACGAAGTGGAGTAACCCTCAGAGCTTCAACATGCATGGCTTCAGCATTTTCCCTAATCTCAGCCATGGTGGGAGATGAAAAACCAGATTCTTGAGATGATGAAGAGGATGAAGACATATTTTGCTGAAATTTTTTGAGGGAATGAGAGCGAGAATGGCAGAGGGTTTGAGAGTATCTTTTGGATGAAGAAAATATGATACTTTCAAATGAAGAAACTATTATATGAAGGAGTCTCTTCCTATTCTTGGACCTTTTAAAAATAAGATGAAAATAATTAAATGACCCACTTATAATTAAATGAAATAAAAAGTCTCTTCCATTCCTTGTTGTAAGCAAGGTTAATTGCTACAACTCCTCATATTGACAAATACCCATCTTGCCCCTTAAAAGCTCAAGCTGACTAGCCTCAAGAACTTTAGTAAAATGTCGTACCAAGTTCAGTGGATACATGTTCCAATTTAACCACTTTCTCTTCCACAAGGTCTCTGATAAAGTGATGTCTAATGTCAATGTGCTTAGTCCTACTGTGTTGTATAAGATTCTTTGAAATATTAATAGCACTCAGGTTTTCACAGTACAATGTCATGACATCTTGTATGACATTGTACTCAGTCAGCATCTGCTTCATCCAGACCATCTGATAGCAACTGCTACCAGCTGCTATGTACTCAGCCTCATCAGTGGACAAGAACACACAGTTTTGCTTCTTGCTGAACCAAGAAACAAGATTGTTTCCCAAGAAGAAACATCCTCCAGAAGTGCTTTTATACAAGCTTTGCTCAACATTTTCTCCACTTGTGTCCTTGGACAACTTCAAATGTGTAGGAGCAGGAGTCCTTTTATGGCTGGCATTATTTATTGCAAATTTCATGACAATATTCCTTGCATACTTGCTCTGTGAAAGGAATGTTGAGTCTTCCATCTGTGTGACTTGAAGTCCAAGAAAATAATTCAACTCTCCCATGAGCCTTATTTCAAACTCATCTTGCATTTGGTTGGCAAAATGTCTCACCATTGTGTCTGACATTCCTCCGAATACTATGTCATCAACATAAGTTTGAGTCACCATTATCCTTTCTCCTTCATTCTTGACAAAGAGAGTTTTATCCAAGGCTACTTCCCTATATCATTTGTCAGTAAGGAACTTGGTCAGCCTTTCATACCAAGCCCTAGGAGCTTGCTTCAGCACTTTAGAAGTGGTCAGATGTCTAGACATTGGGTGTGACATTCTAGTTTGCTTTCCAACCTTACACTCACCACAGATTCTTCCTTCATCAATAGAATCCATATCAGAATTGCACACTCCAGAGAGAGCAGTGACAAGTTTGGCTGCTTCTTCCTCAGACTCACTTCCTGAGTCACCATCAGACCAAGTGACAGTCATCCCTTTCCTTTGTTTCTTTAGAAAGGTGGGACATTCAGCTCTAATATGCCCATATCCTTCACAACCATGACACTGGATTTCTCTGCTTTGACTTCCTTTTTCCTCTGACTTGGATCTTCTGCTGGAGTCATAAGATCTGCTAGTGTCAGATGAAATGTCCTTGACATTGAACCTTGACTTTGGATCAATTCTCTTGATGAGTCTGTTGAACTGCCTTCCAAGCATAGCTATAGCTTCAGATATCTTCTCTTCATCATCCTCCTTGCATCCTTCTTCAGTATTGGATACAAGTGCTATGCTCTTGTTCTTCCTGTCAACAGTTTCACTGATTCCCATCTCAAAAGTCTGGAGAGATCCAACAAGTTCTTCCACCTTCAAGATGCTTATGTCCTGAGCTTCTTCTATAGCAGTCACTTTCATTGCAAACCTTTTAGGAAATGATCTGAGAATCTTTCTCACCAGCTTTTCTTCTGACATCTTTTCACCAAGTGCTCCTGAGGTGTTGGCAATCTCCAAGATATTCATGTGAAACTCATGAATGGTCTCATCTTCTTTCATCTTCAAGTTCTCAAATTTGGTAGTGAGCATCTGAAGTCTTGACATCTTCACCTTGGATGTCCCCTCATGAGTAGTTTTGAGAGTGTCCCAAACATCCTTGGCCAGCTCACATTGATGAACTAGTCTGAAGATATTTCTGTCAATACCATTGAATAAGGAATTCAATGCTTTAGAGTTCCCCAGTGCTAGCTCCTCTTCTTCTTTGTTCCATTCTTCCTCAAGTTTCAAGATAGTGGTTCCATCCTTCTCAAGCTTGGTGGGATGTTTCCATCCTTTGTCAGCAGTTCTCCAAGCTTTAATATCCAGTGACCTCAAAAAGGCAACCATACGAGGTTTCCAGTAATCATAATTAGATCCATCCAGTATAGGTGGTCTACCTCCAAATCCTCCTTCCTTATCCATTATGCCAGAAACTATTATCCCTAGATCTCACCCAGAAATAACAGGCAGGGTGCCTGCTCTGATACCAATTGAAATTCCTGGCAGCAGATACTTGATGTCACAGAGAATGTTATGACACAGTATCTGACACTATGTTAACAATTCACACAGTAAATACAGAAGGCAGTAAATAACACAATAAGTTGTTCACCCAGTTCGGTTCTAACAAACCTACATCTGGAGGCTACCAAGCCAGGGAGGAAATTCACTATTAGTAGAATTAATTCAGGAATAAACCAACCAGTTTATCTCCTTCACTTAAGACCTACCCAATGACACTTCAATCTAAGTCCTACCTAGATCTGAGTTCCTACTCACTCCCCCTCAATCACAGCAGTGATATCAACCTATTGAATAATTGAATTGTGAAGACACACTTCAATAAAATATCTTGATCTTGCTTCAAAGCTTCAATCAAGAGACAAACACTCGTGCTTTAAAGCTTTGAGTGATAAACTACCCTTACAAACAAATCCTAGTCCAATGCACTTATCAATTGATAGTTGCTTGGCTCACAAGAGAAACTAGAATTACAAATACCAACTATTACTAATCCTAACAGTACACAAATACAAGTTGCTATCTCTTCAATACATTCAAAGGGCGCAGCACAGTTGTAAGGGTTGAATTCCTTTTATAGAAGTAGTCCTGAAACTTCAGTTTTGGGCTTCCATAAAGATAGCTAGGGTTCACTTAATTTAATCCTAAAAACATGGTCTTTTCAACAACCAATTTAGGTTTAATTAAGATTAACCTAGCAGCCACGTGAGCATGCTTTCTAATAACAGAAAAACAATATTTAGCAGCTCAACAAACTTCCTGAAAAATCTCAGGAAAAAACAGATTCTGCAGAACAGAATGTCACACTGAATGTCATAACATCTGTTATGACATCAGTATATTTTCTGCAGAATTCTAGCACAACATTTAGCTTCCAGTTCTGAGCTGTACTTTAAACATCCTTGCCAAGTAGGATTTATCTTCAATCTCTGAATGTCATGACATTTATCAAGACCTTGCTATAGTCTAGTTTTACCAAAAAGTAATGCCAACTTAAAACACTAACAAACTCCCCCTTTGGCACATTTTTGGCTAAAACAACCTAAGTCATCAGAGTACCTATGAAGCAGAAGAAAATAGACTAGTTCTAAGCTATCCTAAGCTTAAAAGAAACAGAACCTAGAGAAGATAAATTCTACCCATGATTTTTCATACAATTTCCCAATTGCCCACATATAAATCTCCATACAGTTTCCCCAATTGTCACCCAGTACTTCTCCCCCTTTTTAGCCACAAAGGGGCCAAAGGAACCAATACAAGTGCCCCAACATTCAATATATATTAAAAAAGTACCAGCACAATTTAAGTTTACAGTTACAACTCTGTCAAATGATTACAATCATCCAAAACAATAAGAGAAATAACAAAACAAAGTTTACATCAAGGAAACAACAAAACAGGAGCACCAAGGCAGCAGGTTATCAGATCAAGTGCTCTCTTCTCCTGAAGAAGCACTGTGAAAAGAAGCACCTTCAAAACCTTCTTCAGCTCCAGCCATCTGAACATCATCATTTTCAGCATCACCAACAACATCATTACCAGCTATCCCTTCATCCTCAACCTCTGTGTCCTGCTCTAGTTGAGAGATCAGCTCTTCAAGGCTTTGCTTCCTTGCTTCAAGCTCTTTGCAGGTAGCTTTTAGCACAGCTAAGACTGTTGCCTTTTGAGAAGTTGCCTTGACATTGGATGTCTCACCAGATGTCATGACAATGTCTAGGACATGTCTGCCTTGAAATAGTTTGTAGTGAAATCCAAGAGCAGGGGCTCTTTTGCAGACTGCATCTCTTTCAACTAGAATATCAGGAAATTGATCAATGAGAATTCCACACAGCAGGGAGGGAAAGGCTATTGGTCCTTTGATAGCATAGCTTTCAGCATGCTTGAGAGTATGCTCAAATATATAGGTTCCATAGTCAAATTTAGCCTGAGTGCCTACTGCATATATAAATCTGCCCAGTCCAATAGAAATAATTGACTTGTGATTGGTTGAGACCCAGTTAGCAGCACCTATTTTGTGTAGGATGGCAAATTTGACAGTCAGCTTGCTTGCTGAGAGTTTTCCCTTTAGAGGCCATTGCTTCACTTGTTTGGCAGTGATGGTTTGATAAATTTGGTTGTCAGTTTCCTCCAGCTCTGGCTGAGCATCATCTGATCTCCCCAGGAATCTATTGACCACACTTGGAGAGAACCTTACTTTCCTCCCCCTCACATATACAGTCCTATAGTCAGCAGACCTCCCATCACCATAACCATTTGACAAATTTACTATAAACTCTTTGACCAACACATCATAACAGTTTGAGAAACTCACAACTTTCTTCATTAAACCAGCCTCAATCAAATCAACAATCTCCTTGCACTCAAGTGCACTCTTATTCAACTCTCTTTCCAGAGCAATCCTCTTTAAGCATACATACTTCCATCTTCCAGCATTCTCAGGATGATGGAATGAGATGTTATCAATGGCCACTTCAGGCACCTTGGGTAGTTTCCTAAGAGTTGGCTTCTTTCTTGGATGAATGTTTGTGACATTCTCCTCAACATCAAAATCAGAGTCTTGATCTCACTCTGAAGGTTCAGGAACCTTCCTCTTTTTCACAATTGGTGTTCTCTTTGGTCTAGAGCTACCACCAACAGTTTTTACTCTACACTTCTTTGTAGAGGGTCCAGCCTTGGGGTTCTTCTCAGCCTTATACACATCTTCAACACCCTTTTCTTTAACAGGGCTATGTGAGACAGACTGTTTTCCCTTCCTTCTCATCATCCTCTTTGCAATGCTCGGATTGACACTGGCAATGAGGTCATTGTCTGAGAAAACTTCATCCAAATCAATGACATGGGTTTCAGCTAAATCCTCAGAATCTTGAACTGGAGACTTTTCAAGATCATCACCAATTGGTTTCTCTGGAGTCTCTTCTAAGATACTATCAAAGATATAGTCAGCAGCTTTCACAGGTGATTTAACAGAGGTACATTTTTCTGGGGATTCCTCAAGAATACCATCAGAAATATCATCTTCATTTACAATAGGGGGTTCATTACAAGCATCATTAATACACACTTCAGAATCTTTAACTGAAGGATTAACAACATTCTTGATAGGAGAATCAACAGGAGTTTCACTATCAGGATCCATAGGGGTTTTCTTGACATGATTATCAGATGTCTTGACATTCTCAGTGACATCTGGATCAGCTGCTAAACTAGGGCTAGCAGACTTTTGGTTTAGAGGGACAGAAACCCCAGGTACAAATTGGTTTTCATTTAGGATCCTAGTTACTATCCTAGCAATGGCTTCATGCACAGACCTAGACCCCTCTCTGTTTGCTATTTCTGAGGGTACAGAAGAAGATGGTTCAGAGGTCTTACCAGAAGGTGATGCTTGTGACCTTCGTGCATTCCTTGTACGCAGTTTCTTGACTTTCTCAGGGTCAGTTGCTATTGCACGAAGTGGAGTAACCCTCAGAGCTTCAACATGCATGGCTTCAGCATTTTCCCTAATCTCAGCCATGGTGGGAGATGAAAAACCAGATTCTTGAGATGATGAAGAGGATGAAGACATATTTTGCTGAAATTTTTTGAGGGAATGAGAGCGAGAATGGCAGAGGGTTTGAGAGTATCTTTTGGATGAAGAAAATATGATACTTTCAAATGAAGAAACTATTATATGAAGGAGTCTCTTCCTATTCTTGGACCTTTTAAAAATAAGATGAAAATAATTAAATGACCCACTTATAATTAAATGAAATAAAAAGTCTCTTCCATTCCTTGTTGTAAGCAAGGTTAATTGCTACAACTCCTCATATTGACAAATACCCATCTTGCCCCTTAAAAGCTCAAGCTGACTAGCCTCAAGAACTTTAGTAAAAATGTCAGCCAGTTGAAGTTCAGTGGATACATGTTCCAATTTAACCACTTTCTCTTCCACAAGGTCTCTGATAAAGTGATGTCTAATGTCAATGTGCTTAGTCCTACTGTGTTGTATAAGATTCTTTGAAATATTAATAGCACTCAGGTTTTCACAGTACAATGTCATGACATCTTGTATGACATTGTACTCAGTCAGCATCTGCTTCATCCAGACCATCTGATAGCAACTGCTACCAGCTGCTATGTACTCAGCCTCATCAGTGGACAAGAACACACAGTTTTGCTTCTTGCTGAACCAAGAAACAAGATTGTTTCCCAAGAAGAAACATCCTCCAGAAGTGCTTTTATACAAGCTTTGCTCAACATTTTCTCCACTTGTGTCCTTGGACAACTTCAAATGTGTAGGAGCAGGAGTCCTTTTATGGCTGGCATTATTTATTGCAAATTTCATGACAATATTCCTTGCATACTTGCTCTGTGAAAGGAATGTTGAGTCTTCCATCTGTGTGACTTGAAGTCCAAGAAAATAATTCAACTCTCCCATGAGCCTTATTTCAAACTCATCTTGCATTTGGTTGGCAAAATGTCTCACCATTGTGTCTGACATTCCTCCGAATACTATGTCATCAACATAAGTTTGAGTCACCATTATCCTTTCTCCTTCATTCTTGACAAAGAGAGTTTTATCCAAGGCTACTTCCCTATATCATTTGTCAGTAAGGAACTTGGTCAGCCTTTCATACCAGGCCCTAGGAGCTTGCTTCAGCACTTTAGAAGTGGTCAGATGTCTAGACATTGGGTGTGACATTCTAGTTTGCTTTCCAACCTTACACTCACCACAGATTCTTCCTTCATCAATAGAATCCATATCAGAATTGCACACTCCAGAGAGAGCAGTGACAAGTTTGGCTGCTTCTTCCTCAGACTCACTTCCTGAGTCACCATCAGACCAAGTGACAGTCATCCCTTTCCTTTGTTTCTTTAGAAAGGTGGGACATTCAGCTCTAATATGCCCATATCCTTCACAACCATGACACTGGATTTCTCTGCTTTGACTTCCTTTTTCCTCTGACTTGGATCTTCTGCTGGAGTCATAAGATCTGCTAGTGTCAGATGAAATGTCCTTGACATTGAACCTTGACTTTGGATCAATTCTCTTGATGAGTCTGTTGAACTGCCTTCCAAGCATAGCTATAGCTTCAGATATCTTCTCTTCATCATCCTCCTTGCATCCTTCTTCAGTATTGGATACAAGTGCTATGCTCTTGTTCTTCCTGTCAACAGTTTCACTGATTCCCATCTCAAAAGTCTGGAGAGATCCAACAAGTTCTTCCACCTTCAAGATGCTTATGTCCTGAGCTTCTTCTATAGCAGTCACTTTCATTGCAAACCTTTTAGGAAATGATCTGAGAATCTTTCTCACCAGCTTTTCTTCTGACATCTTTTCACCAAGTGCTCCTGAGGTGTTGGCAATCTCCAAGATATTCATGTGAAACTCATGAATGGTCTCATCTTCTTTCATCTTCAAGTTCTCAAATTTGGTAGTGAGCATCTGAAGTCTTGACATCTTCACCTTGGATGTCCCCTCATGAGTAGTTTTGAGAGTGTCCCAAACATCCTTGGCCAGCTCACATTGATGAACTAGTCTGAAGATATTTCTGTCAATACCATTGAATAAGGAATTCAATGCTTTAGAGTTCCCCAGTGCTAGCTCCTCTTCTTCTTTGTTCCATTCTTCCTCAAGTTTCAAGATAGTGGTTCCATCCTTCTCAAGCTTGGTGGGATGTTTCCATCCTTTGTCAGCAGCTCTCCAAGCTTTAATGTCCACTGATCTTCAGAAGGCAACCATACGAGGCTTCCAGTAATCATAATTAGACCCATCCAGAATAGGTGGTCTTCCTCCAAATCCTCCTTCTTTATCCATTACGCCAGAAACTATTATCCCTAGATCTCACCCAGAAATAACAGGCAGGGTGCCTGCTCTGATACCAATTGAAATTCCTGGCAGCAGATACTTGATGTCACAGAGAATGTTATGACACAGTATCTGACACTATGTTAACAATTCACACAGTAAATACAGAAGGCAGTAAATAACACAATAAGTTGTTCACCCAGTTCGGTTCTAACAAACCTACATCTGGAGGCTACCAAGCCAGGGAGGAAATTCACTATTAGTAGAATTAATTCAGGAATAAACCAACCAGTTTATCTCCTTCACTTAAAACCTACCCAATGCAACTTCAATCTAAGTCCTACTTAGACCTGAGTTCCTACTCACTCCCCCTCAATCACAGCAATGATATCAACCTATTATTTAATTGAATTGTGAAGACACACTTCAATACACTACCTTGATTTTGCTTCAAAGCTTTAATCAAGAGACAAAACACTCGTGCTTCAAAGCTTTGAGTGATAAACTACCCTTACAATCAAATCCTAGTCCAAGGCACTTATCAATTGATAATTGATTGGCTCACAAGAGAAACTAGAATTAGACAAAATACAACCTGCTAAATCTTCAATACATTCCAGAGGCGCAACAGCAGAGTAAGGGTTCTATTCCTATTATAGAAGCAGCCCTGAAACTTCAGTTTTGGGCTTCCATAATAATAGCTAGGGTTCACTTAATTAATCCTAAAAACTTGGTCTTTTCAACAACCAATTTAGGTCTAACTAAGATTAACCTAACATCCACGTGAGCATGCAATCTAATAACAGAAAAACATAATTAAGCAGCTCAACAAACTTCCTGAAGAATCTTAGGAAAAAACAGATTCTGCAGAACAGAATGTCACACTGAATGTCATAACATCTGTTATGACATCAGTATATTTTCTGCAGAATTCTAGCACAATATTTAGCTTCCAGTTCTGAGCTGTACTTTAAACATCCTTGCCAAGTAGGATTTATCTTCAATCTCTGAATGTCATGACATTTATCAAGACCTTGCTATAGTCTAGTTTTACCAAAAAGTAATGCCAACTTAAAACACTAACAACTATAACATAAACGATGGTTAGAAATAATTAACAATACTCGATTGTTAAACGACTCGATAACTTGGTCGGACGGATCGACCTGCTCTGATACCACTAATGTAACACCCCAATTTCTACCCGGTAATTATAAATAAAATCAGAGTTTCAAAATTCCAAACAACAATTGGGATATCATGTTCTCGAATTAAAACACAACATAACAGTCACATTTAACACATAGATACATAGCACATCACATTCGGATGAACTGGTAGCAACCTGTTTATTATCGAAACATAAATCAACTTTATTTCTTTAAAAACAACGCATCGGATTCTTAATATAAACTCCAAATTAATCATAGCATCTTGCTCAACATAAAACAACTTAAAACAACATAAACTTCTCAAAAGAAACAACTTCAATTAAACTTAATAGCAACAAAACAAAACAAAGCGTTCATCCTCCCGAGTGCTACGTATCAGAGAAATAACACTGACTTGAACTAACAGCAACTAAATATTCACTCTTCATTACCTGCACGTTACCCACATATAGGAAACATCACAACAGAAGGGGTGAGATATCTACCAATATAAACAAGGGTATGATAAATAATATGTTAGGATTAAATTATACAAAAATATCACTTCACAATTAACAACATCACAAATCACTTCACATCGCAATAATCATAATTATGCCAACTCAAATGAGACACAACAGTGCATATGCATGTGGTACCAATCAGGGCTTCAGTCCCCATTGCCAATTTCCTATTAATAGAGGCATCAAACAAGGCATAAGCCTTCAACGCAATTTCCAATCCAGGTCATCGCTCAAATATGCAAAGTATGCAACTCGATAATGCACATCACACAACATAAACAACAAATCCACATCGCCAAGCATAAGCCTATATCACCAATTTTCTTTACCAATAAATAGAGGTAAACTTTGTCACTGAAAACATCCTGCAACTTTGCATAGCACAACAAAATATGGCAACATACACATCGCTGGTAAATCACAAGGAAAACAACAACATAATGTATTCAACATAATTTTACAAAACAAACCAATCGCAATTACCTACTAACATATACTACCTCCGTTCCTATATATAAGAGACAATTCAATTTTTAGATTCATTGAATAATCAATGTACCTAGTCTATAAATTGACCAAATACATTGATTATTCAATGAATTTAAAAAATGAATTGTCTCTTATATATAGGAACAGAGGTAGTACTAGTTACCACGACAATTTTCAATTAATTCCAGACAATTAATTATACCAGTTAATTTACTAACTCAGCTAATTCGGTATTGGTACTATTCTGCTATATTTACTAGCTACTTGTTACTGTTCTGCTAAACTTGGCTTATAGATATAATTATTCACCTGCTATTTTAACAACTCTACTACTTATTATTTGAAAACCTGCTAAAATGATACATATCTCAGTTAAACATTAACTCAGCTGTTTAATTAAGTCTACTACTATTTTATATCATCAAGCTATTCTAATGCTACCAAGTTATTTCCATCACTTTATTACTAACTCTGTCATTTCCTTCTAACATGTTACTAGAATTCCTATTATTTCTTCTAAAGTACAACTATAATTATATGTATCAACACTATAATTTTCTACTACCTGCTATTTCATATATTACTGAATTAACTGCTACAAGTGTATTTTTCAACGTTACTAAACCAAATAATTAGTATCCTAAACTAAAGTACTAAAGTTAAATAAATTTTATAATGTGCTTAACATACTTCACGTTTTAAGAAAATACAGAAAACAAATATGGCCCCCACATGTCCCAGGGACGGTCGTCCCACCCCAAAGCAACAAGGGGCGTCCGCCCTCACTTCCTTTACCACAAGAGACGCCCGCCCTTCAACCCAAGTGGCCTAGCCACTTCTCTCCTTCATCCCGGGGAGCCCAACCCTCACTGGTGTTGTAACGCCCCGAATTTAATTAATTATTTAGTTACATTATAAAAGGAATTATTTGTTGGAATTTGTTGAAGTTGGATATTATCAGCATAATTGGATTAATAAGTTGATTTGAGTATTTAAGTTTATAGTCAGATTAATTTTTGTTTTAATCGGATAAATAATATTATTATATTGGACTAGTTATTTAATTAAGTTGGTTTGATTGTTGTGTGGTAAATAGCAATGTCGGAGGTGTTATTGATTGGCCCTATTAGACTATTAGTAGGCCCATTGTTTTGTTAAGTGATTTTTTCATTAAGAGATTATAAGTGTCAAAAAGACAAAAGAAAAAAAAACTATTAGGTCACGTAGCTTTTGGAGAGAGGAAAAAACACGGTTTAGAAGAGCAAGGATGGAGAATAGAGGATACGGGGGTTTTGCTGTCGAAGCCAAGTTCCGGAAATTCGATAGGGAAATTCGAGTCGCCGTCAATCTAAGTTAAGGGTGGGGTTCGAATTTTACAACCGAGAATATGATGATTAGTATGTGGGGTGGGATTGTATAAAAATTACCTCTATGTGGTGGTTGTTTTTGTGATACGTTGATTCTATGAAATTGGTCAATTTTGATAATCGTTGCCTGTGTTGTGAGCACTACCTAATTATTATCTATGTTGTTGCTTTCGATGTTAATTTTAGTCATAAATTATTGATCGGTGAGTGATTACTGGAAATTATTAGTTGAATGTGATTGGTGAAATATTCTGGGAGAAGAATTGATGATGTATATCGAAACTGCTAAGCGAAAGGAATGAAATAAATTAAGGAAAGAAAATAATTAAGGGGAGGGGGCCACACATCACAGGGTGGGATCCCCACCCTCTTAAGTGAGCATGGTGAGGGCCTTGAAGGCCCGGGGTGACCGCCCCACACTTTCCATGGCGTGGGCCATGTATTCCTTTTCCAAATTTCAACAGTTCTCTTATGTTTTGTCTGCTTAGTACACTTATAACTATATAATGCTGTTAATATAATACCATTAATATAATGTTGTAAATGTAATTTTGGGATAATTAAATATGGGGTGGGCGCCCCGTATCCCTTAGGGTGTGTATACTAGTTTTATTCATTATGGTTTTGTCTCTTTGTTAGGAAATTTAAGTACACAAATTATAGATGCAATATTTGGTAACAATACTAATAAATTAGTATTGTTAGTAAAATAGTCTAGCAATATTGTAGGATTTAATTAGTACACTTATAAAGTAGCTTATGTTAGTTGCAGTCACATATTCAATAACAGTGGCATTGTGTTGAGTAGCGGATGATAATACCAGTAGTGGAAATCAACTTGTAGCAGTATAATACAAGTGCAATGTTAATAAAATAGCAGAGTAGTATATTTCAATAGTATTATTTTATGAAATAGAAACTAGTAATATTAGTGATGAACTTAACAGAAGAATTATGAAGTGTCAGTGGAAGAAGTTATAGCAGTAGCAGATTTTTAATAGACACTAATATTTTAGTAGTATAGTGGGGATTTGTAGACAACATAATTGTTGGATGTAGGGTAATTAAATATAGCAGTATAGTAAATTCAGTAGAAGCTTGTTAATATATAGCTGTGATAACAGTGAACGGAAATAATGTTGAATAAGCCGAATTAGTAAATTAAGCGGTAACATTAGTTATCCGAAATTCATCGAAACTTTTCGCGGTAGTTCGTATACATTAGTAGGTAATTGTGTTTGATTTTTTGTGAATACGATGACAAATAAGTTGAATTGCAGGTACAGTTGAATAAGTTGAATTGTCCCGAATTATAGACATGTTTGAGTTGTAGGTGTAACACCCTAACTTTTAAAGTTGCTTTTTTGATGAATTATTAGATATATTTATGAATTATTGTCGAATAATTGATGTTTTATACGATGCGTGATAGTTTGTTGTTGTTTGTGATGTGGAACAACATGTGAATTATGATGGTTAGATGTGTTGGAATAATTAGATAATTATTTAGTAATTACTTGGATTATTTGGAATAATAGGAATAATTAATTAAAGGGATTTTTTTAGTTAGGAATATTATGATGGTAATATGTAGAAAGAGTGAGGGCATGATGGTAAATAATATAATGCTAAGTGAAGGAAAATGTGGAAAGGTCATATTAGAGGTCCAAGGGGTAAGATTGACAAAAAGGAATATTGGGGTTTTAATGATTCATTCTGAGCAATTGCATTGGAGTAGAGGTAGAGAGAGAAGAGCAAAACTAGGGCATTGAGAAACTCAAGGAGGAATCTGTAGAAATGCGAGGAGGAATTTAAATTAATCAATAACCTAATGTAAGGGGTGTTTCTCTGATTATTATATTTGATTTAAGTGGTAGACACTTGTAGGATTTTCCTTAGGTTTCATAGATAGTGAATTGATGGTATTTGATGGAGAATAGATGAATTAGAGATGAATAATGATGCTCAAATGATGTATAATTGATGTGGAAACATAGGATGATATTAGATAATTATTACCTATGATTAGATGATGTTTTAGGAGCCATTCGGTAGTGAAAACGCAGAAAAACATAGAAAAACACATAAAATATAGCGTACAGATAGTTTGCGTCGACGCAAACAGCAAGCAGCAAGCGGCAAAAGAAAATAGAAAACAACAGTTTGCATCGATGCAAATAAGGGTGTGTTCGATGCAAGTAGTGATGAGAGGTCTACGCAAGGGTCGACACAACACAACCCGAAAGAAGTCCAATTTTTGACAATTTTGTAACGACCATAACTTTTGAATCGTAACTCCATTTGAGGTGTCGTTCGAAGTGGTGTGTAGCTAACGACATAAACATCAATTAGATGAAATAAAATGAAGAATTAGGAATATTTTTAAATTACCTAAAATTAGAATAAAGATAGGTTTCCCGTGCCAAACCGCGACGATGACTTGCTTATCTTAATGATATGTTGTTATTATGATGATTTTTGTCTTATATGATGATGATATTTTGATTGTATAAGTATATATGATGAGGCTTAAATGATGATGTTAGTTATTGTTAGTGCTTTAAGTTGGCATTAATTTTGGTAAAACTAGGCTTTAGCAATGTCATGATAAATGTCATGACATTCAGAGATTGAAGATAAATCCTACCTGCTAAGGATGTTAAAAGACATTAACCGAAGCTAGAGTCAGGCTGGAAATCTAGAAAATACCGATGCCATAATGTATGTTATGACATTCGGCAGACATTCTGCTCGCAGAATGCTTTTTCCCGAGATTTTTCGTGAAGTTTGTTGAGTCGCTAAATATTGTTTTTCTGTTATTAGAAAGCATGCTCACGTGGCTGCTAGGTTAATCTTAATTAAACCTAAATTGGTTGTTGAAAAGACCATGTTTTTAGGATTAAATTAAGTGAACCCTAGCTATCTTTATGGAAGCCCAAAACCAAGTTTCGTGACTACTCTATAAAAGGAATTCAACCCTTACAACTGTGCTGCCTTTGAATGTATTGAAGAGATAGCAACTTGTATTTGTGTACTGTTAGGATTAGTAATAGTTGGTATTTGTAATTCTAGTTTCTCTTGTGAGCCAAGCAACTATCAATTGATAAGTGCATTGGACTAGGATTTGTTTGTAAGGGTAGTTTATCACTCAAAGCTTTAAAGCACGAGTGTTTGTCTCTTGATTGAAGCTTTGAAGCAAGATCAAGATATTTTATTGAAGTGTGTCTTCACAATTCAATTATTCAATAGGTTGATATCACTGCTGTGATTGAGGGGGAGTGAGTAGGAACTCAGATCTAGGTAGGACTTAGATTGAAGTGTCATTGGGTAGGTCTTAAGTGAAGGAGATAAACTCGTTGGTTTATTCCTCAATTAATTCTACTAATAGTGAATTTCCTCCTTGGCTTGGTAGCCTGGATGTAGGTTTGTTAGAACCGAACGGGTGAACAACTTATTGTGTTATTTTCGCTTTTCAGATTTATCGTGAATTGTTAACATAGTGTCGACATCGTGTCATAACATTCTCTCGTGACATCAAGTATCTGCTGCCGGAATTTCAATTGGTATCGAGCAGCACCCACGTTATTTCGGGTGAGATCTAGGGATAATAGTTTCGCGTAATGGATAAAGAAGGAGGATTTGAGGAAGACCACCTATTCGGATGGGTCTAATTATGATTACCGAAGCCTCGTATGGTTGCCTTCTCAAGATCAGAGGACATTAAAGCTTGGAGAGCTGCTGACAAAGGATGGAAACATCCCACCAAGCTTAAGAAAGATGGGACTACTGTCTTGAAACCTGAGGAGGAATAGAGCAAAGAGGAAGAAGAGCTATCTCTAGGGAACTCCAAAGCATTGAATGCTTTGTTCAATAGTATTGACAGTAACATCTTCAGACTGGTCCATCAGTGTGAGCTGGCCAAGGATGTTTGGGACATTCTCAGAACTACTCATGAGGGGACATCCAAGGTGAAGATGTCAAGACTTCAGATGCTCGCTACCAAATTTGAGAATTTGAAGATGAAGGAAGATGAGACTACTCATGAATTTCACATGAATATTTTGGAAATTGCCAATGCCTCAGGAGCACTTGGTGAAAAGATGTCAGAAGAGAAGTTGGTGAGAAAGATTCTCAGATCCTTGCCTAAGAGATTTGCAATGAAAGTCACTGCAATAGAGGAGGCTCAAGACATCAGCACCTTGAAGGTTGAAGAACTTATAGGATCTCTTATGACTTTTGAGATGGGAATCAGTGAAATTTGTGACAAAAAGAACAAAAGCATAGCACTTGTATCCAATACTGAAGAAGGGTGCAAGGTGGAAGATGAAGAGAAGGTATCTGAAGTTATAGCTATGCTTGGAAGACAATTCAACAAGCTCATCAAGAGATTTGATCCAAAGTCAAGATCAAATGTCAAGGACATTTCATCTGACATCAGCAGGACTTATGACTCCAGCAGAAGATCCAAGTCAGAGGATAAAGAGAGTCAAAGAAGAGAAATCCAGTGTCATGGTTGTGAAGGATATGGTCATATGAGGGTTGAATGTCCTACCTTTCTTAAGAAACAAAAGAGAGGAATGACGGTTACTTGGTCTGATGGTGAATCAAGTAGTGGCTCTGAAGAAGAATCAGCCAAACTTGTCACTACATTTTATGAAAGTGGCAAACCTGATAATGACTCTAGTGATGAGGAAGTGACCTTTGAAGAACTTGCTGATACTTACAAGAAGTCGTGTAGCGTATGGTGAAGTATGTCAAGAAATGAAAATGTAAAAGTCGATTAAGGAGTTGGAGATGACAATGTAAAGTCGAAGTCGAGAAAGGAGAATACAATCACTATAAGTCATCTCAACAGTGAGATTATAGTGTTGAAATCCAAGCTTGACCATATGACTAAGTCTGTCAAGATGCTGACCACTAGGACTGATAAGCTGGAAGAAATTCTTCAGCTTGGACAAAATGCTGGAAATAAGCATGGTCTAGGATATGTGGCTGAACAGGAACCTGTTAGTGACAAGAAAAAGAAGAGGCATGGGAAACCAAAGCCAGAGCAGATGTCACAACAGAAAACAGGAAATGTTCCTGGCCTAGGGCATGTAGATGCAAAGAAATTTGCCGATAATAGAAGAAGACCACCTAATAGGCCAATGTCAAAGCGTATATCACAACATCGGGGTCAACATCGTGATCGAGAGAAACATGAATAAGAAGTTTCAAAGATGGAGATGTCACCATCGTGGAAGGTTTGGACACATAAAACCCTTCTGCTATAGGTTACATGGGTACCCTAATCAGACTCCCTATGTAAAGCCTAAGAACATCAAAGTACCCTACACTCAAAAGTGGAAGAAGAGGATCGCACATTGATAGCACACACCTCTTTAGAGTGTCCGCCAAGGAAGATTGGTACTTTGACAAGGTGTTCCAAGCATATGACCGTATAAAACCCATGAATAATGTCAAACCTCACTCTACCAGCTTTGTTACTTTTGGGATGGAGCTAAAGGAGAAATCAAAGGTGTTGGAAACTTGACCGCCTCGAGTTCCAAATCTAAATGGAGTGTCATTGGTAAAAGGCTTGACCGCTAACCTCATAAGCATAAGTCGACTATGTGATATGGGATTTAAAGTCAACTTCACTAGGTCTGAATGTCTTGTAATCAATGATAAACAAGAAGTAGTTATGAGAGGAGTCAGATCAAAGGACAACTGCTACATGTGGGAATCTGAGAACACTAACCTCTCTTCCGTGTGCTCTATAGACAAGGATGAAAAGGAGGTAAAGCTATGGCATCAAAAACTTGGACATCCGCATCTCGAGGAATGAAAAGATCATCACTATGGAGGTCACGAGGGATACCAAAACTCCATATTGTTGAAGGAAGAGTCCTGGTGAATGTCGTTGGAAAGCAAACCGAATGTCACACCCAATGTCTAGACATCCGACCACTCAGAGTGCTAGAGCTGCTACACATGGATTTGATGGGGCCTATGCAGTTGAAAGCCTTGGTGGAAAAGATATGCCTATGTTGCTGTGGATGACTTCTCCAGATTTACCTGGATAAACTTCATCAAGGAAAAATCTGATGTGTTTGATGTCTTTAAGGAGTTATGCAAAAGACTTCAAAGAGAGAAGGAAAACTGTATTGTCAGAATAAGAAGTGATCATGGAAAGGAATTTGAGAACAGCAAATTTGATGAATTTTGCTCCTCAGAGGGAATTAATCATGAGTTTTCTTCTCCTATAACACCTCAACAAAATGGGGTGGTGGAAAGAAAGAATAGGACTATACAGGAATCTGCTAGAGCAATGATTCATGCTAAGAAACTTCCTATTCATTTTTGGGCTGAAGCTATGAATACAACTTGCTATGTTCACAACAGGGTCACCCTAAGAAAGGGATCTTCCTCCACCCTGTATGAACTATGGAAGGGAAGAAAACCAACTGTGAAATATTTCCATGTATTTGGCAAAGAAATGCTATATTCTCGATGATCGTGATCAAAGGAGAAAATGGATTCTAAGAGTGATGAAGGCATTTTTCCGGGATACTCCACTAACAGCAGAGCATATAGGTATTCAACCCGTAACCCAAAGTTATGATGGAGTCTATTAATGTCATTGTTGATGATCATCATCAGGAACACAATGTCCCATATGATGTTGAGACATGGTACGAGACATCACCTCAAGTACCTGATAAGGAAGATGTACCGATCCTTCTCCAAAATCGAACCGAGGAAGTCAACAAAGATCCTTCCATCGAATTCGGAAAGATCATCCAAAGGATCTCATCATTGGGGACCCAACCAAAGGTGTCGTTAAGATCCGAGAAACTGCCTCAAACTCTTGCTTTGTGTCAAAGATAGAGCCAAAATGTCAAAGAAGCTCTAAGTGATGAATTCGATCGAGCAATGCAAGATGAATTAAACCAATTCAAGCAACATGAAGTATGGGAATTAGTTCCTAGACTAGAAGGAACAAACATCGCTGGCACAAAATGGATCTACAAGAACAAGTCCGATGCGTATGGACCGCCACCGTAAAGCTAGACTTGTTGCTCGTGGTTACACTCAGTTGAGGGATTGAATTTGATGAGACTTTTGCACCAAAGGGCTAGACCGAATCAATCGTTCTTCTAGGGTTGCTTGCATTCAAATTCAAATTATTTCAGATGGATGTGAAAAGTGCATTCCTAAATGGCTACTTAAATGAGGAAGTATATGTAGAACAGCCTAAAGGATTTGTGGATCCAAGTTTTCCTGATCATGTCTACAAATTAAGGAAATCCCTATATGGACTAAAGCAAGCTCCTAGGGCCTGGTATGAAAGGCTAACCAAGTTCCTTACAGACAAAGGCTACAGAAAAGGAGGCTTGGATAAAACTCTCTTTGTCAAGAATGAAGGAGGAAGGATAATGGTGGCTCAAGTCTATGTGGATGACATAGTATTTGGTGGAATGTCAGATTCAATGGTAAAACATTTTGCCAATCAAATGCAAGCTGAGTTTGAAATGAGTCTCATGGGAGAGTTGACCTACTTTCTTGGATTGCAAGTCACACAGATGGAAGACTCAACATTCCTTTCACAAAGCAAATATGCAAGGAATATTGTCAAAAAGTTTGGAATGGAGAATGCTAGCCATAAAAGGACTCCTGCTCCCACACATTTGAAATTGTCCAAGGATACAAGTGGTGAAAAGGTTGATCAAAGTTTATATAGAAGCATGATAGGAAGCTTATTGTACCTCACAGCCAGCAGACCTAACATTGCATTTGCTGTTGGGGTATGTGCAAGATACCAAGCTGAACCTAAAGTAAGTCACATTAACCAGGTGAAAAGAATCTTGAAGTATGTGAGTGGAACTTGCAATTATGGTATTCTGTATTCCCATGGATGTGAACCAATTTTGTCTGGCTATTGTGATGCTGACTGGGCTGGTAGTGCTGATGACAAAAAAAGTACTTCTGGAGGATGCTTCTTCTTGGGAAACAATCTTGTTTCTTGGTTCAGCAAGAAGCAAAACTGTGTGTCCTTGTCCACTGCAGAAGCTGAATACATAGCAACTGGTAGCAGTTGTTCTCAATTGGTCTGGATGAAACAGATGTTGTCTGAGTACAATGTCACACAGGATGTCATGACATTGTACTGTGACAATCTGAGTGCTATTAACATATCAAAGAATCCTATACAACATAGTAGGACTAAGCACATTGACATTAGACATCATTTCATCAGAGACCTTGGGGAGGAGAAAGTGATTAAATTGGATCATGTAGTCACAGAACTTCAACTGGCTGACATTTTTACCAAGGCTCTTGATGCTAGTCAATTTGAAAATTTAAGGAGCAAACTGGGTATTTGTCAGTATGAGGAATTGTTGCAATTAAGATTGCTTCCAAGAAAGGGAAGAGACTGTTTATTAATTATAAGTGGGTCATTTGATTATTTCCCTCCTATTTTTATAAGGTTCAAGAATGTGAAAAGACTCCTCTATATAATAGCTTTTTCATTTGAAAGTATCATACCTTCTCCATCCAAAAGATACTCTCAACCGCTTAGTCATTCTTGGTCTCTGATTCTCATCTTTTCTCAGCAAACCATGTCTTCCTCATCTTCTTCATCCCAAGACTCTGAATGTTCATCTCCCACCATGGCTGAGATTAGGGCAATCGCTGCAGCGATGAATGTTGAACCTGTGAAGGCCTCTCCTCAGTGTTCAATGGCAACTGACTCTCAGAATCAGCATGCACGGAATATTCAGAGATCATCAGGTTCCACTGGTAAGATTTCTGACTCATCCTCATCTGTTTCCCTTGAGATCAGAAATAGAGAAGGTACCATGTATGTAGAAGAAGCCATTGCTAGGATAGTCACCAGAATCCTAGACGAAAATCACACTGTACCTGGAGTTTCTGTCCCCCTTAACCAAGAATCTGCTAGCCCTAGTTTAGCAACTGATCCAGATGTCACAGAGAATGTTGTGACATCTGATGATCACGTCCAGGCATCTCCTGTGGACTCTGATATTGCTACTCCTGTTGATTCTTCTGTCAAAACAAAGGATGGTATCCCTGGCTCTCAAGATGAGCAGATGACAAGAACTGGAACTTCTTCAAAGAAGTATAGAGTTAAGTATGTTGGTAGCTTCAAACCCAAGAGGACACAAATTGCCAAGAAGAGGAAGGCCCCTGAACCTGCAGAGTCTGATCAGGCCTTTGCTTTCAAGACTAAGGCTGAAGTGACAGTCATTAATGTTGATGATGGCAATGACAATGCTTCCAGTGCTTCATCAGGAAAGGAGGGCAAATGATCTGCTGCTGTGATTTTTTTTGCTTGTTATGTTTGTTCTTGTTATTTTTTGTTCTTGTGTTGCTTTTTCCTATTTTGGTTGGATGATTGTAACTCATTGTTGACAGCATTGTACTCTTGACAATTGTTGGTACCTCCTTTAATTATTTGCTTGAGTGTTTGGGGTAATTGTATTGTTTCCTTTGGCCCTTTATGGCTAAAAAGGGGGAGAAGAATCATTGTGGGAAAACTGTGGCAATCGTAATGATGTTGGGACTTTGGGGAATTGTATGGCTGCTTAAATTTTGTATGTGGGCAATTGTGGGAATTGTGGGATTGTATGGGTAGAATTTATCTTATCTCTAGGTTCTAGTTTATTTAAAGCTTAGAACTAGTTTGTCTTCTCACGATATGTACTCGATAGGTTAAGTAGTTTTAGCCAAAATGTGCCAAAGGGGAGTTTGTTAGTGTTTTAAGTTGGCATTAATTTTGGTAAAACTAGGTTTTAGCAATGTCATGATAAATGTCATGACATTCGAGATTGAAGATAAATCCTACCGCTAAGGATGTTAAAAAGACACCGTAATCGAAGCTAGAGTCAGGCTGGAAATTTCAGAAATACCGATGCCATAACAGATGTTATGACATTCAGCAGACATTCTCGCTCGTAATCTATTTTTTCCGAGATTTTTCGTGAAGTTTGTTGAGTCGCTAAATATTGTTTTCCGTTATTAGAAAGCATGTCACGTGGTTGCTAGGTTAATCTTAATTAAACCTAAATTGGTTGTTGAAAAGACCATGTTTTAGGATTAAATTAAGTGAACCCTAGCTATCTTTATGGAAGCCCAAACCAAGTTTCAAGAATGCTTCTATAAAAGGAATTCAACCCTTACAACCGTGTCGCACTTTGAATGTATTGAAGAGATAGCAGCTTGTATTTGTGTAATCGTTAGGATTAGTAACAGCTGGTATTTGTAATTTAGTTTCTTGTGAGCCAAGCAACTATCAATTGATAAGTGCATTGACTAGGATTTTTGTAAGGGTAGTTTATCACCAAAGCTTTAAAGCACGAGTGTTTGTCTCTTGATCAAGCTTTGAAGCAAGATCAAGATATTTTATTGAAGTGTGTCTTCACAATTCAATTATTCAATAGGTTGATATCACTGTGATTGAGGGGAGTGAGTAGGAACTCGATCTAGGTAGGACTTAGATTGAAGTGTCATTGGGTAGGTCTTAAGTGAAGGAGATAAACCGTTGGTTTATTCCAATTAATTCTACTAATAGTGAATTTCCTCCTCGGCTTGGTAGCCTCCATGTAGGTTTGTTAGAACCGAATCGGGTGAACAACTTATTGTGTTATTTATCGTCAGATGCATCGTGAATTGTTAACATAGTTTCGTATATCGTGTCATAACATTCTCTGTGACATCAAGTATCTGCCGCCAGGAATTTCAGTTATTACATGAATGGAGATGCGTATGACTAGATGTTGTCGTTTATAATTGAGTATTGCGCATCATGCATTCATTGGACAACTTTGGTCCGTTTTGATGATTTAGGACGTTGGTCCAGTGATTTTGGTCTCAATACCATTGTGTGGATCTGGTATGTCTATGATTTTCTCCGGTTCCAAGTAGAAATCGATCCTATGATTGGGGTCTTTGGAGGGTGATGGCCTAGTGTCCATCAAGTGAATTGGTACCACATGCAGGAGTCTATGTCCTTGCACTACATCTTATGTGGCATTGCATACCTATTGATTTTGATGAAGTTTCATTATGTTGTTGTACTTGGAATGATGTTATTGATGAATTGCTCATGTGATACTTTTAGTTTATTCTGCAATGTTTATTACTTATATCTTATATAATGATTGTGATAAACTCACCATTTCTGCTGTGATGTTGCCTCTACGTGGGTAACATGCAGGTAATCAGGAATAGTTCCTAAAGGCTTGGAAAAATAGCTTTGGAGTGTGTGATTTACTTTCCGTTAAGTCTAGAAGGTCTTGCTCTGATATGTAACATCGGGGACAGGAACACTTGTTTTGAAAACAATTATGCTATTGTTTTGTTATGATCTTTTGAATTGTTATTCATGTAGTTTAAGTTGTTTTGAATTGTGAACCATGAACCATGAGGGGTTATGATGTATTATTATAATAAATATATTTTGAAACTATAATTCCGCTGCAAGTTTATTGAAGTATTGGTGTTTCTAATTAATAATGCACATGTCATGAATAATTTTTGAAAACCTATGTTACGGAGTAAGTCTTACAAGTATATCGTTTATGAATAAAATATGATGCCCTTTTTGTTGAATTACTCTGATATTATTTATTAAATATTTATGAATAATCTTTGGGGTTTAGAAGGGTGTTACATTAGTGGTATCAGAGCCTGGTTGGTCTGTCCGGCCAGGAGTTTATGTGATGTCTATCCCTTATTAATCGATTAGTATTTGGGTACTATCGATGTGTTAATGTTTCTAATGCTGGTTATCTATACGCAGAGTTATCGTCGGTGGAAGAAATTATAATGCTATTGCTAACACTTTGGAAGCCATGGCTCTGGCACTACATAACCAACAAGGTCAATAGAACCAGAATAGAGGGAATGATGATGAGGCCCGTGCTTGGGGAAGGTTCCAAAGGAACAACCCGCCGATCTATAAAGGCAGGCATGATGCTGATGGTGCGTAAGCATGGATTAAGGGGATTGAAATGATTTTTCGAGTGGTGATCTGCACAGAAGATCAGAAGATGCAGTTCAGTATTCATATGTTGGAAGAGGAAGTTGAGGACTGATGGAACAATGCTCGCCAGAGGATGGAGATTATGGGTACAGAAATTAGTTGGGTTGTATTCAGAGTTACTTTTCTAGCTAAGTACTTTCCTGAAGACTTACGTGTTAAGAAGGAGATCGAGTTCCTTGAGCTAAGGCAAGGAAATTTGACAGTTGTAGAGTATGCAGCTAGATTTGACAGTTGGTGAAATTTTGTCCGCACTATAACGTTCCAGCGGCTAAGGTGTCAAAGTGCATTAAGTTTGAGAATGGACTACGTCCAGAGATCAAGCAGGGTGTAGGATATCTACAGATTCGACAGTTTCTTGTACTGGTGAATAAGTGTAGAATCTATGATCAAGATAGTAGAGACAGATCTTCTTATTATAAGAATTATAATGAGAAGAAAGGGAAGAATCCGGATCGTGGTAAACCGTATGCTTTCCTAGCTGATAAAGGGAAGCAAAAAACTTATGATGATAAGAAGCCAAGTAGGGGAGGCCCCCCCGCTTTGGTGAAATGTTATCAGTGTGACGAAGCAGGCCACCGTCTAATGCTTGTACTACTAAGGTGCTGGGATATTACAAGTGTGACAAGGTTGGTCATCGCAACAGTGAATTCAAGGATGAAGGTCTAACTTGTTTAAATTATGGTGAGCAGGGTCACATAAGTACCCAGTGTCAGAAACCAAAGAAGGACGCTGCTACTCAAACTAGTGGCAGAGTGATTTCTTTGAGTGGTGCTGAAGTTAACAAGAAAGACAACATGATCAGAGGTACTTGTTTTTATTAATAATACCGAGTTATGTGCTATTATTGATACTGGTGCAACTCATTCATTTATTTCTCTTGATTGTGCTACTATGTCGGGGTTTAAATTGTCTGACATGAATGTGGGTATGGTAGTGGAGCTTTCGACTAAAGGTTTTGTTACTACTACTCTTGTTTGTTTGATGTGTCCTTTATCTATCTATGGCAAGAATTTTGTGATGGATTTGGTGTGTCTACCTTTACACCAAATTGATGTTATTCTTGGAATGAACTGGTTGGAATTCAACTATGTTCACATTACCTGTTACAATAAGACTGCGAGATTTCCCAAGTTTGGTGATAGTGGGGAGTTGATGTTTTTGTCTACTAAGTAAGTGGATGAACTTTTAGCAGATGAAGCTTTGATGTTTGCATTGTTCTCATCATTATAAGTTGATCGCGAGACTACAAGGGAGGAATTACCAATTGTATTTGAATTTCCAGAAGTGTTTCCAAACGAAATTGGTGAATTGCCTCTAGAATGAGAAGTAGAGTTTGTAGTAGATTTAGTACTAGGTACGAGTCCAGTGTCGATGGGTCCTTATAGGATGTTATCTTCAAAGTTGAATGAATTGAAGAAATAATTAGAAGAATTACTGGAAAAGAAATTTATTCATCTGAGTGTCTCTCCATGAAAGCTCTGGTGTTGTTAGTTAAAAAGAAAGATGGAAGTATGAGGTTGAGGTTGTGTGTGTATTACAGGAAGTTGAATAAAGTAACGATCAAGAATAAGTATCCACTTTCGAGGATCGATGAATTGATGGATCAGTTGGTTGGCGCAAGTGTCTTTAGCAAGATTGATCTAAGGTCGGTTATCATCAGGTTTGAGTTAAATCAGAAGATATCCCGAAGACAACTTTCAGGACAAGATATGGTCATTATGAATATACTGTGATGCTATTTGGTGTGTCAAATGCGCCAGGAATTTTCTTGGAGTACATGAACCGTATTTTTTAAAAGTACTTGGACAAGTTTGTGGTGGTTTTCATTGACGACATTTGGATTTATTCGGAATTAGAAGAAGAACATGCTGAACATTTGTGAGTTGTGTTGCAAATACTAAAAGATAAGAAGTTGTGTGCGAAACTGTTGAAATGCGAATTTTGGTTGAAGGAAGTGAGTTTCCTTGGCCATCTGATTTCTAGTGGTGGAATTAAGGTAGATCATTCTAAGGTTGAAGCGGTATTGCAGTGGGAGACGCCGAAGTCTGCGACCCAGATTCAAAGTTTTCTTGGGTTAGTAGGTTACTACCTAAGATTCATTGAGGGATTTTCTAAATTGGCACTACCATTGACTCAGTTGACTCAAAAGGGTCAAGCATATGTGTGGGATGTTGTATGTGAAGAAAGTTTTGTAGAACTGAAAAAGAGATTGACGACTGCCCCGATGCTAATTTTGCTGAATCTAAATGAATCATTCGTAGTTTATTGTGATGTTTCTAAGATGGGACTTGGTGGTGTGCTAATTGTGATACGGTGAACTGACTTTGTAGGATTTTTGTATCCAAATGTGCGGATAGCAAGAGTCGCCACCGACTTTTATTTTTATCCAATTAAGGGAAGGTAAAAGTAACAGAAAAAGACCTTCGTTAGATTCTCGAAGTTCGGAGAATGGTTATGAAAAGGGAAGGTATTAGCACCCCTTTCCATCCGTAGTTATCTACGGGCTCTTAGTTGCTCTAGATCACTTTTTAAAATTGCTTTCTGTGTGTTTGACAAAAAATGTTTTGAAAAGGCATTTCGCTTTGACTTTGTAATGACTCATGTAGGAGTGTATACCAAGTGTTCGGAAATGTTTCGTTTTGAAAAGAGTTTTGAAAAAGAGTGTGTGGTGTGAAAAGCATTTGATAGAGCAAGCAACTAAAAGACTTATTTACCCACCCGTAATTGGTCATTTTTGTACTTATCGCCTTTAGAATAGCGCTAGCCTCACCATTAGTTGGTAGGTAGCTCCATTCGCTGGATGTAAGCGGACATTCAAGGACATCGGATGGTCATAGAAGGCAACTTGAGGAAGTATCCTAGCACATTCAAGGGACTATCATCATTTTCAGAGGCGACAATCGAGGGTCAAGATCATGTATTCGGAAGCGACATCGTGGGTCTTATGATCTTTGTATCGAAGGGACTATGATGATTTGCTTGGAAGGCAACGGTGCTAGAATACCTCTACGTTCGAGGGACATGACCATTTTGAATCGAAAGGCATCGAGAGAGAATTACCCTAAGGGGTGCGTGTGTGAAAGAAGTGTGTTGATTTCAGGTATTTTATCTTGAAAATTAGTGAGCTATGTCCAATTTTATCTTTGCCATACACGCCTAATTACTAGCAATTGATAAGGGTACGGGAAGTAAAAATGCGGAATGTAAAGTGCGGAAAGGTAAACCTACGCTATTACATGGCTTTGGGGCAGATACATAATTTAGAATGCGGAAAGTAAAATCCTAATTAAAACTATTACAACCCATGAGCAATTACATTATTGGGAAAAAAAAAATAGAATGATAAAAAGAAAACGTCCGAATCGGAGCAACCTGTGAAAGAATAAGAAAATCGGAAAATGCAATATGAATCGAACAAGAGGAAAAATGTTAGAAAAATGCAATTTTTAATATGAGAAAATTAATATATGCTAGAAATAAGATAAATAAGTTAAAATAATTTTTTGGGATATTTTGGAAAAGATTTAATAATTAAAATGCAATTAAAAGTGAATTAAATGCAAAAATATAAATAAAAATAAATATGCATGCAAAAATATGTTTTTTAATTTATTAAATTAAATAAAGATTTTTATGAAAATAATGCAAAAAGAAAATATTTTTTAGTAATTTTTTAATGCAAAATAAAAAATATGAAAAGAAATTAAAATAATGCAAAATATTGAAAAATATGAAAAAAAAAATGGAAAATATTGAGTTTTGTAAAAGAAACCGAGTTAGCCTTGCATGGTTCGAACTCGCCCCGCCTTCAAACCTTGAGATCCTTCACCGACCGCTACGCCATGTGTGCATCCGTGTTTGAAAACCGAACGAGTGAAATACAAGCACGCTGGCCCTCCTATTGCCACGAACTCGCGCTGCACTGCCTTCTCCAATTTGAATTTTTAAAAACCGTCATTACCATTGTTCGACGCTACAACCGGCTAATTCAAAATCAAGCACAAATAATATAAATTAATTCTAAAGCCATGGTTCGATTCGTGGTGTCATTCAATGCATTGGTACTAGTCTTGTTGGTCAATTTTTCCGTATGAGAAACCCTAATTCGATACTGTGAACCCTAACAATGGCAATACGAGTTCTAAGCCATGGAAACTCAATCAAACAACCCAGATCGCTTGCAATCTTCCTACTAATCACAAAACAACAACCAAATGTGTTAAAATGCATGAAAAAGAAATCGAATTTGAAAAAGATGAACAAACCAAATCGTATTTTGATTCGGATGTATTTTGGCAATGTAAGTATCTGAATCACCCCGGGTATCAAGGAATGTGTTTGACACCTCAAACCGATTGAAACGAGCTGAACAAGGATTGCCAATTGCTTCAAGAACACGATTTCTTTGAGTTTGGATTAGGGTTTCGAGCCAATTTTTTCGCCTTCTCTGATAGGTATGCATCAAGTATATATGCCGGATGAATTGGGATTGAATTTGGAAAGAATTGATCAACATTCAATGGAAATCAAATTTGATATTCTCATGAAATCAAATTTTCAAATTTTGTCCAATTTCAATCCAATCTTGCCAAATTTGATCTAATTTCAAATTGTCGGCATTTATGGGTTGATTGGATCACAAGAAAGTAATAAAATCAATCTTCCAATTAATTTTGATTTTATAATTTATTTTAAGATTTAATTTGCATTTAAATAAATAAATTACAAATTAAATAGAAAAATAAATCAAAAATTCGTGGCATTGGGCTTGGACATTCCTAATTGCATGAGGAACAAGTTAGGATGAAGAAAAGTAGGCCCATTTGCAAAAGATTTGATTTTTGAAGTATCTCTTTGTGCATTCTTCCAAAATCGCCCAACTTGTGAATGGTGTAACTTGCTCAATTTTCCACATTTTTGAGTGTTCTTGGACTTTTTGGAAAGCTCTAAGAGTCCTCTAACCAATGTCTTTGGTCTCATCTCATTTAGAGTTACCATGCTCAATATATCTTCAAAACAAAAAGTTGACTTTTTGTTGACTTTGAAAATGACCTGTAATGTTTTGAGCTATACCTCTCAAATGAAGCATTTTTGGACATTCTTGTGAGACATGAAGTTGTAGAGAATTGAATTTCCTTCAAAATGAGCTTTGTGGGAAAATTTCGAGAAAGTATGAGAAAGTTATGATCAACAAAGTTCAGCTTGACTTTTCATCTAGAAACCCTAATTTAGAAAGTTTGACTTTTGAGCAAATCTTGAGTTTTCTTGATGAATCATGATCAACCCTTGATCAAATGATGAATGTAACTTCAAAATGAGGATGTTGACCAAAATTATGAAGTTTGATGTATGTTGACCACAGCTTGACTTTTGTCCAATACACCCGATTTTCAACCATCCGAGCAATCGCTCGAGGAAACTTGACTCATGAGGCTTGAAACTTGACATGGAGAATCTCTGAAGCATATGAGGAGGCATGAAGACCATTGGAGGTTTTGGAAACTCATCTTGACTTGAGAGATACCAAACCCTAGTTTGGGTTGATTGTCTAGGAGAGAGTTTGTCTGATCAACTCTTGAGGAATCCTTGAGTATGGAGGTATGAAATCTTTTGAGAAGATGGAGGGAAAATTTTGGGGTATGACAGCTGCCCCTGTTCAATCTTCTTGTACTGGAAGGGTTAGATTGACATGCTTGTCTTTCGCGACCTGGAGGTAGAAGATGATGAACACCGAGTACACCGAAAATTTGCACTGCTGGTGGATGATGCGGAACGGGCTTACAGATGCCATTTGGAGAAGTTGGAGGCCTCGCTGGGGAACGAGTAGTACGCTAGACTCGAGGTTGTTAATAGGAGAGCTGGCGGAGGTGGGCTTAAGATGCCATCTAGAAAGGTCGATGCCGGGAGTGAGTCGATGTTAGACTCAGACGCTCGGAACGGAGGAGATGGGATTAAGATGCCATCCGGCGGAGTCGACGTTAGACTTCGTGTTCACTTTGAATAAGGTTATTGGTTTGTATTGATTTTTAACCATATATGCAGATTCGAAAGTGAAGCAATGTTGATGAGTAGCCTGGAGATGGGCTTAAGATGCCATCCAAGGCAACCGAGTCGCACGCCAGACTCGTAGTCGCTGATAATAAGGATCGTAATAAATCTACCGATTACTCCGAGGGAGATTGTAGTTGGCAAAATGCGGATAGCTTCCATGTTGTGCATCGGGTGTTGATCCATTGCCTCGCTATCGGAGGATAACCGAGGCGGTCTTTCGATAGTTTTCCGCCGATTCGGGCTTAATCCCGACCACCGCTTGAGGACAACCAGGCGATCTTTCGATGGTTTTCCGTCGATTCGGCTTAATCCTGACCACCGTTGAGGACAACCAGGCGGTCTTTCGATAGTTTTCCCCGATTCGGGCTTAATCTCGACCACTGTTTAAGCGACTTTCACCGCTTTGGAAAAACAAGAGAAACTTTGATAGAATATTCGTTAGTCTTAAGCAAAGATGATGCATGACAATGTATATGAATGACATATGCATGAATTATGACTTTATGAGTAATGTATGAATGATAGATGTTGTGGTATTTCAAAACATATCCATCTTGAAGAAGATGCGGATGTTCTGCTTGGGATTTCCGCTGGGATTGAGTAGGTGGAAGCCCGCTTTGCAAGGAGAAGAAAGATATCCTGGATTCCTCCGATGCACTATCTGACCAAGTCTTGGGCCTAGATGTTGTTTGAGGAAAGTAGAGATTGAGAAACTCGTTGTTGGAGATCTCAGACCTCGAGGAGAGTCCGAGAGGCAATCTGTTGGAGACCTTGTATGTAGATCCTGCTGAGGAAATTTAGGAGACGCTCTTCTGGGGATCCCTAGTGTAGATCTTGCTGGAGAGCATTTGATAGTTGCCGGGAAACCTGGTTAGAAGAGTCTCGAGTCCGTTGTAATCTCCGGGGGAATAAAGGTGTATTTCCGATGCACTATCTCACCAAGTTTTGAGTCCGATACCGCGCGGGGAGAAGGGGAGGATTGAGAAATATCCGGGATGAAGTGTTACCGCTGAGACCGATGTAACGTTGTTTGGTTGAGTGGAATCACCGCTGGATTAACATATCTCACGGGGGATGGTGTGTGAGTGACACCTTTGGGACTATGCTCGTGGGGAATGCTGGTGACATTCGTCGTCGTCCCAATTCCCGGAGCCCGTAGTAAGTACTTTTGTATGTTCACTTTTCGTATGTTTGCGATTAGATTCTTATTGTCGATGCATATAATCATTCAAAACAAACGTTGGACTTATCGCAATAACAACAATGTAAATTGTAAAGAGAAAGAAGTATGCTTATTTGAAAGATGGCGATGGCCAAGTAGTTTGTACACAAGAGAGGTAAAAGCTATGCGAAACAATCTCGTTAAATTCCAACTATGCTAGTACTCATATATTTCGACTTCTCATCTCCTCTGTCAAGAAAGTGAGTAGACCGATCTTCGCCATTTGAACCTTGAATGCCGATAGTAGTCCTGAAGCATGTGATCCGAAGAGACATAGTCGACGCTTAAATCCCTAACTTTGCCTAGACCGCCTTTCGGTTTTCACCACGATACCTTTTTGCCCAAGCCGCTTTTCGTGTTTTCGACTTGCGGGTGTACATGTTTTGTATATATCCTTAACTTTGCCCGAACCTTTGGTTCGCCAGATGCCCTTATTTTTGCCTAGGCCACCGACCTAGCGGGTCTCTTTATGCGTAGTATTTTTGACTATGTCTCGCTTCACTGTGGGAAGTCTTCACCATCCATGGTGCTAAGTATCATAGTCACCGAAAATATCGTTTTGACTACAAATGGTCCCTCGTAGGTGGGAGTCCATTTGCCCCTGGATCACCTCAGGAAGAATGATGCGCTTGACTACTAGGTCACCAACTTGGTAGACCTTGTTTGACCTTCTTGTTAAATGCTCCGATCATTCGCTCGATAACTGTCCATGGCGATGGATGCGAGTCGCTTCTCATCAATCAAATTAATCGTCAAGGCGAGTCCGACCCAATCGCTTCGCCTAACTCGCCTCCGAGGACTCGTCGAGGTATCTCAACCTCAATGGGTAAGACGGCTTCCATACCGTGACACGAGAGAAGGGGTTGCCCTCGTTGATGTTCGGTCAGAAAAGCGATAACCATGAAGAGCAAATGGTAACATTTCATGCCAATCTTTGTAAGTCACCATCTTCTCAGATAATCTTCTTAATGTTCTTGTTGGCGGCTTCCATCGCGCCATTCATCTTAGGCCGATATGGAGAAGAATTGTGATGCTTGATCTTGAATCGCGTGCGTAGTTCGGTGATCATCTTATTGTTGAGATTGGAACCGTTATCGTGATAATTCTTTCGGAGTGCCGCATCGACAAATAAGATTATGTTTGATGAATCGAGCCACAACATTCTTGGTAACAGATGCATACGAGGTCGCTTCACCAACTTGGTAAAGTAATCAATTGCCACAAGGATGAAACGATGTCCATTGGAAGTGGGCTTGATTTCTCCAATCATGTCAATGCCCCACATTGCAAAAGGCCAAGGAGAAGTTAAAACATTCGTGAGGTACCGAGGTACGGTACTTTATCGGCATAACCGGCATTTGTGACAAGATCGAGCGTAGTGGTGACAATCGCCTCCATGGTACCAATAGTAACCTGTTCTCAAAATCTTCTTAGCCATCGTGACCATCGGAGTGGGTACCAAATTCGTGTAACTCTTCCATGATACGCATTGTCGTTTTTGGTCTACATGAGTAAACACAAGTCGTGGTTGCGCTTGTATAAGATGTCGCTTTGAGAAAGAATTTGATGCGAATCTTCTCATGAACTTCTTATCATTGATGATGCCCTCGGGATATTCCCGAGTCTCAAGATACCTCTTCACGTCATAGTACCAAGGTTTCTCTTCTCGCCAAGCTCATAACAATGCCGTTCGTCGAACTTCTCAATGATGATCCGGGGAGCCTCGTTGTCCCATCCGACCTTGAACATGGATGACATAGTAGCCAACGCGTCGCCAACCGATTCTCTCTCGTGGAATATGATTGAAAGTAATCTCTTCAAGTAGGGAATCAAACTCGTAACATGCTCGATATGGAATGAGATTCGGATGCTTTATCCCACTCGCCTTATCTGATCGATCACTAAAGTGAGTCTCCATACACTTGTAAGAACTTGATTCTTAAGTCAATAGCACTTTAATACCCATGATGCACGCTTCGACCGCCATGTTGTTAGTGCAACCGAAACATAATCGGTGAAAGGCGATGTCCGCGTAGGGATGTAATGATGGCGCCAATGCCATTGCCAAGTGCGTTGAGGCTCCATCAAGACCATGGTCCATCGATCCTTGTTCGTGTCCTTCGTCTGGCCCGGTTCTTCGCAATCAGAATTAGTAAAACATCTTCGTCGAAATTAACCGCATAGACCGATAGTCATCTACGGCTTGATGAGCCAAATGATCGGCCACCACACTTCCTTTGATCGCTTTCGAGAAGTGTAATCGATGTCATACTCGGTCAAGATCATTTGCCATCTTGCTATTCTTCCCGAGAGAGCTGGTTTCTCAAATATGTATTTTATCGGATCCATCTTGGAAATCAACAAGGTAGTGTGAGTCAACATATACCGCCTTAGTCGGCGAGCAAAGTTAAAGCGTTGCAAGTTTTCTCGAGCCGTGAGTATCTTGTTTCACATGTAAACTTTTGCTAAGGTAGTATATTGCATGCTCTTTTCGACTGCACTCGCCATGTTGCCCCAACACACACCCCATTGAGTTCTCTAGCACCGTCAGTACATGATAAGAGGTCTTCCTTCAAAGCGGCATCGTGGATAGGAGGATTCAAGGTACTCCTTGATTTTGTCAAAGCGATCCGCAATCGTCGCTCCATTCCACTACTTGATCTTTCTTTAGTAACTTGAAGATTGGCTCACAAGTAGCGCCGATGTGCAATGAATCGCAATGTAGTTTAATCGGCCCAAGAAACCTCGACTTCTCTCGCAAGGGAGCCGCATCTCTTGAATGCTTTAACCTTGGCGGGTCAACCTCAATACCTTTACCATCGATAACAAACCCTAGGAGTTTACCTGATCGGACTCCAAAAGTGCACTTGTTAGGATTAAGTCTCAATCATTCTTCAACCCGTCAAACAGCTCGCAAATGATCAAGATGTTCTTCTCACCGCGGATCGAGCTATCATGTCGCCGACGAGACCTCTATCTCGTGATGAATCATGTCATGAAACAATGTCACCATAGCACGATAAGTGGCTCCCGTTTTGTCCGAACGGCATAACCTTGTAATGTAAAGTGCCCCACCGTAACAAAAGTAGTCTTCCATGTCTTCGGAGCCATTTTGATCCGATTGTAACCGAGAAACCATCCATGAAGGAGAAAACCTTATGTCGGGTGTTGTCAACCGTAACATCAATATGAGGAAGTGGAAATCGCCTTCGACTTGCTTTGTTCGATCTCGTAATCCACACACATTCGTATTTTACCATCCTTCTTAGGCACGGGCACCACATTAGCAACCCAATCGGGATGGAGGTAACGGCTAAGAAACCCGCATTGAACCGCTTCATAACCTCGGCTTTGATTTTCTCGACATCTCGTGACGACGCGACGTAACTTCTCGCTTTCACCGAGAAAACCTTCTTTGCTGGCAATCGTGCACCACAATATCAATGTCCAACCTCGCATGTCTTCGTATGACCAAGCAAAACCTCAATGTAGTCTCGTAGCATCTGAACCAATCTTTCTTTAACACTGCTCTCAAGACCCTCCTATCTTGATCTCTTTTGTCTTCGCGTACCCAATTCACAACCTCAACTTCTCTTCGGTGGTCAGATAACTCGCCCTCTTGTCAGTAGCATCGCAAGTTCTCCGGCACTTCACAATCTTCCTCACTTTCGTCTTCGCTTGGTAGATCGGATTATCAAAGTCATATTTAGCACATAGATAGTCATATTAACGATTCGAGTGATTCGCAGTTGTATCACGGGTGTGTGTAAGAAACACATAGCTTTTGAAGGGTGATAAAGTAAAGAAAGAAAACAAACAATTGAATGCAAAAGTCCAACGATTTATTGAATGAAAATACCCAAACAATGATAATAACCTCGAAACGAGCCATGATGCCCGCAAGGCACTAGGCTTTCAAAGTTTATTGTTCAAAACATAAAGAAATACGAAAAGCAAAACAAAACAAGAGCAATTACTCCTGGCTAAAGGAGATTGGTATGACGCTCGGTCTTCCAATTGCCGAGCCCATGATCCGGAGTCGAAGATCCACTTGTCGATGTCGGCCGCTTGTCGCCGCCTTCTATAGCATGGATTCCACTGGCCGATGCGGAAGGAAGTTGGCCGACACGTCATGCGCGTATCATCTTCCCGACTGATGGTGAAGCCTAAACCGCCTTGTCGATTTGAAAGGAAGATCAGGAGCCGTCCCCCAAACAAGACTACCTCCTGTTCAACAAAGAGCTTGAGCATCTTTCAAGAGGCCATTAGGCGGAACTCATGTAACTTCAGAGTGACAAGAGAGCAACAGCATGACTACGGGATTGTTTCAAAAGCTTGACAGGAGTCTCAAGAATTCACCTCCATCTCGAGGTATCGGAATGATCAGATGATCGACCATATACTCTTCTTCACCACATACCGTAACAACCTTCCCTTTCACCGGTATTTCACGATGGGTGAGGTACCGCCCCCATGTATCCAAGGGCCCGAGTAGGCAAGAGGCAGGACGAATGTCCATGACAAAGAAAGTCAAAAGTCCGGGAACCGACTTTAATAGGCGAGTGAGTTTCCAAGCACTGCTTCGCTTAGAACCATCAAAAGCTCTCAATAATGTCACCGGTCTCGTAACCAACCTTCGACATCAAGTCGATCAAAAGCGCACTTCGTAGGATATTCGTGTGTAACCGGTGTCAACAAAACATGAGACAAGGTAGTACCCTTGCATTCAATGTAGATGTGCAAGGCTTTGTTATGTTTCTTTCCGCAGAGTCAAATCAAGACAGAAGCTTCAGGCCGTTGTTGGCAGCCGCACAGCAATACAAACTTCGAATCGATCAGTGGTAGTGTCTATGCACATGAGCATTCTTCGTAAACTTCACCAAGGCATTAGCATGAGCCTCGAGCACAAGAGCAAAGCGAGCATGGAAATCTTGACCGAGTCTCCCAACTGCTCCACAACATTGTAGTCACTCTTTCTTGATGATCTTCGCACTTCCCTCCATTTCTGTTTGGTTTGAATCTCCTTGGTACGGTTGAGCAGGATGAGTCACTGGTTCTTTCCTCTAGCTGGGGATATTGATGAATAGTTGAATGAAATGAGTCGCAGTTGTCCTTTGAGGAGAGATTCGGAGAATACCCGGGTTCTCGGTCACCCACCGGATCCTGATGTTGTCGATGTCGTGAATGGTAGCTTCAATTGTAAGATCTTCAATGGTCAGAGGGCATACCCCAAAATTTGCCTCCATCTACTCAAGAGATTTCATACATCCATACTCAAGGATTCCTCAAGAGTCGATCGACAAACTCTCTCCTAGACAATCAACCCAAACTAGGGTTTGTATCTCTCAAGTCAAGATGGATTTCCAACATCTCCAATGGCCTTCATGCCTCCTCATATGCTTCAAAGATTCTCCATGTCAAGTTTCAAGCCTCAAGTCAAGTTTCCTCGCATAATTGCTCGATGGTTGAAAATCGAGTGTATTGACAAAAAGTCAATGTGGTCAACATACACAAAACTTCGATTTTGGTCAACATCCTCATTTTGAAGTTACATTCATCATTTGATCAAAGGTTGATCATGATTCATCAAGAAAACTCAAGATTTGCCCAAAAGTCAAACTTTCTAAATTAGGGTTTCTAGATGAAAAGTCAACTCGAACTTTGACCGATCATAACTTTCTCATACTTTCTCGTAAATTTTTCCACCACCTCTTGTTTTGAAGGAAATTCAATTCTACAACTTCATGTCTCACAAGAATGTCCAAAAATGCTTCATTTGAGAGGTATAGCTCAAAACATTACTGTGTCATTTTCAAAGTCAACAAAAGTCAACTTTTGTTTTGAAGATATTTTGAGCATGGTAACTCCAATTGAGATGAGACCAAAGACATTGTTTAGAGGACTCTTAGAGCTTCCAAAAGTCCAAGAACACTCAAAATGTGGAAAATTGAGCAAGTTACACCATCTACAAGTTGGGCAATTTTGAAGAATGCACAAAGAGAGATACTTCAAAAATCAAAAACTTTGCAAATGGGCCTACTTTTTTCTTCATCCAAACTTGTTCCTCATACAATTTGGAACATCAAAGCCCAAAGCCACGAATTTTTATTTTATTTTTCTATTTAATTTGGAATTTATTCATTTAAATACAAATTAAATTCAAAAATAAAGTATAAAATCAAAAATTAATTGCAAATTGATTTTTCTTTTCCTTGGCATCCAAGTAACTCAACAAAGCCAGAAATTTCGAAAATTGGATTGATATGGCAAGATTGGATTGAAAATTAATCAAAATTTGAAAATTTGATTTTGTACAAAATCAAATTTGATTTGCATTGATTAATGATGATTTCTTCCTCAAATCAGCTCCAATTCCATCCAATATAAATACACAATGCATAGCACATGATTAAGGACAGAAGAATTGCTCCAGAACTCTAGTTTCAAACTCAAAAAATTCGTGACCTTCAAGCAACGGGCAATATTGATTCAAATTGTTTCAAGTGGTTTTGAGCATCCAAATACATTCCTTGCCATCCACTGAATCGATCCAGACCTTTACTTCATTCAAAACTATCCAGAATCAAGGAATCCGAGGACTATAGCGTCGCTCTGAGGCCGACGCAAAATGCCCAGAATTCAAAATGAAAGAGATGAAGTTCTTGGCGCGAGAACGATGCAATCGGAGGGTGACGCGTGCATGTATCCCACTCACTGCTTTCAAACACCGATGCAACGTATGTAGCGGTCATTGCTAGTCCTCGGTTGCACCGATTCGGACGTTTTCTTTTATCGTTTTTATTTTCCAATAATGTAACTGCTCATGGGATGTAATAGTTTAAATTAGGCTTTTATTTTCCGCAAGTTTAAATTATGTATCTGCCCCAAAGCCATGTAATAGCGTAGGTTTATCTTTCCGCACTTTACATTCCGCATTTTACTTTCCGCACCCTTTCAATTGCTAGTAATTAGCGGTATGGCAAGATAATAATTGAACATAGCTCACTAATTTTCAAGATAACATATTCAAATCAACACACTTCTATCACACACGCACCCCTTAGGTAATTCTCTCGATGCCTTTCGATTTAAAATGGTCATGTCCCCTCGAACGTAGGTATTCTAGCACCGCTGCCTTCCAAACAAATCATCATAGTCCTTCGATACAAAGATCATAAGACCCACGATGTCGCCTCCGAATACATGATCTTGACCCTCGATTGTCGCCACGAAAATGATGATAGTCCTTCGAATGTGCTAGGATACTTCCTACAAGTTGCCTTCTATGACCATCCGATGTCCCTTCGAATGTCCCGCTTACATCCAACGAATGGAGCTACCTACTAACTAATGGTATGGCTAGCGCTATTCTAAAGGAATGAAGTACAACAAAACGACCAATTCGAGTGGGTAATAAGTCTTAGTTGCTTGCTCCATCAAATGCTTTTCACACCACACACTCTTTTTCAAAGTTCAAATTCTTTTCAAAACATTTCCGAACACTTTGTATACACTCCTACATGAGTCATTACAAAGTCAAAGCGAAATGCCTTTTTCAAAACATCTTTGTCAAACACATAAAGCAATTTTAAAAGTGATCTAGAGCAACTAAGAGCCCGTAGATAACTACGGATGGAAAGGGTGCTAATACCTTCCCTTTCATAACCATTCTCCCGAACTCGTAATCTAACGAAGGTCTTTTTCTCATACTTTTACCTTCCCTTAATTGGATAAAATAAAAGTCGGTGGCGACTCTTGCTATCCGCACATTTGGATACAAAATCCTACAAAGTCGGCTCACCGTATCACGTAATCAAGCGATCACTGACATACCCAAGAGAGAATTGCCTTAGGGATTTCTAGATAACCTTTAATGCTTTTGTGCTTGACTTGTATGCTTTATCTTTAAGGGTTGCTTGGGTATTATATTGTTGGGGATCCTACACCGATCCGGTTTTTTAGGTAAGTAGCATTAGATCATCGCGATCTAGACGATAACTACGCGTCAACATGATGGCTACGCGAAGTGACACTTTGGTTGCCCGATACTCTTCATTCCCAAGTTGAAGAAAGTATTTGGCTTCATGTGGTGTCATCAAGCGCTAACTAAACTTTTAGAACCTTAATTGACCCATCTTGGCCATTAAGGTAGTGAGATGGCCGCTTTGGTGTAGACCGAGGTTGGTTGATACCGATGCTACGCCATCGAGATCGACTTTGGGACATTTTCGATCGACCACTTGGCCGTCAGATTGAAATAAGCGCCTACGAAAGATCTGTGATAGATTCCTAGAACCCTACATTATTATAGGACAGATGAACCAACTCAAACTTTGGTGGGTAATCACCTATACCTCATGCAAGCCTTAACCCTAGGCTCATTGTGTGAATTGTTTGTGTGTGCTAAACATGACATCATGACATCATCCGCATTGCATATCATTTCTAACTATTTCAAGGACCTAGGATTTATCTTTGCTGCTTTGTAGGGATTATGGCTTCTAGAAAGACTATCCGAATCAACTTCACGGGTATCCCTTCTCAACTCAAAGAATTGGTTTCAAATTCCGACCATGCTCGGCTCATCAAAAGATGGTTATCTACTTGATTTGGTTATCTCCTTTTGAAGAAGATATGATGCATGTCCTATTCCAGCTTCGATCCAAACACCATTGCTTTACATTTCCAGATTATCGCTTGGTTCCTACCTGGAAGAATTCTAAGCTACTGGGATACCTATTCTTGACCAAATGCCATTCACCGTTTGAAAAGGTTCCTAAGTTCAAGACATCGTGATCCGCTTTACACCTTAAGCGCCGATATTGAAGCCAATTGGGAAACTAGAAGTGGAGTTAAGGGTTTACTTTCCAAGTTCTTAATCAAGAAAGCCCGAGAATTCCTCAAAGTTATGAGTTTCCATGCATTTGAAAACATTGTTGCCTTGCTAATTTATGGTTTGGTTCTATTCCCTAACTCGGATCAATTCATAGATATCAATGCCATCAAGTTGTTCCTTACCCGCAATCCAAAGGCCTACTTTACTTGAGACATCCTACATTCTCTCCACACTGCATTACTAAGAGACAAGGAACTCTCATGTGTTGTGTCCTTACTTTCAAGGTGGTTTATTTCGCACCTTCCTCCATCAGCTTTGAAGAACGAACAAAGGTTGAGATGGTCTCAAAGGTTGATGTCACCTCTCATTCGACATCCGCTGGAATCTTTTCTCAAAAGGACTTCATTCATTGAAGCGTTGTGGAGAATTCTAATGTACCACTACTTGGTATAAGGGAGGTATTACTTACAACCCTTCTAGCTCTACGCCGCTTGGTTTTGCTCCAAAAGATGGTCCACATGATATGCTTCTCCAAGATATTGTGTTCGACTACAACCACGATCTCCGCATCATCGAAGGTTTATACATGCTTGGGGCATGGTAAAGAAGATCGATACCAAGACTTTGGGGCACCGAACTCCATTCCTTGGGAACCTTACCTCAAATGGTGCGAGCTCGAGCTCAAAACCTCATGATGCCATTCACTGCTTTACCAAGAATTATGGAACCTCACTATAGGTGACGACTCCTATACTGCTCTCCATCCCGACATGCCTACCGATTTTGAAGACTGAAGAGATCCCTGATTCAAATTAAAGAAGAAAGGGATACCTTTGAAGCTCAAGGTTATGCAAGTGAGAAGAAAGTTCTAGAGTTGACCAAGCTACTTCACGAGGAGCGAAACATCAACGCCTATCGGCACCAAAAGGAAGCCCCATGGGAGACTTAGAGCTTTAGGATTTTTATGTTTTCTTTTATTGTTTGAACTATCTCTTGTACTTAAAAAGAAAAAGAATAATGAGAAGTACTAATAAATGTTTGTTCATTGCTTGTTTAACAAATTTAAATCTTTAGGTCCTTGAAAACATTGCATTGCATTCGATAAACATTGCATATCATAGCATAACATTGCATCACTGTACATTGAGATTGGTTTTCTCATTTGCTCGCTATTTATTTTAGCGTAAATGGCTCTTGAACAGATCGCCAAAGATCTGTGCTCGTAATGCTCGGCCAAGCAGATGTTCACCACTTGGTCCAAGGCCAAGAAGATCTGAAGAAGCTCATCAACAAGAAGAAGGGTTGTTCTCAACATGGGTAGACGCTTCAAAGGGGTCCTAAGTGGTCACCAGATTGAGCTCTCTGAAGGAAGTGTCCATGCCGAGGGGAGTACCAAGGGCGATGAAGGTGAGCAGCAGGAACCAAAGAAAGGAGGAGAGGATCATTCTGACTATGGCCAGTACTCTGAGGAAGATGACAAGTACAAGCAACTTGAAGATCGCCTGAATGCTGTGGAAAACCTGAAAATGTCCGGGCTGAATTTTGATGACCTGAGTCTTGTTCCTGGTGTGGTGATTCCTCCCAAATTCAAAGTTCCTACTTTTTCCAAATATGATGGCATGTCTTGTCCTAAGTCGCATTTGAAGTCCTATGTCCGTAAGATCAACCCCACACCGATGATGAAAGTCAGGATGCACTATTTTCAAGAGAGTTTGTCCGAACCCGCTTGGAATGGTACTATCGCCTAGAGAATGACCGATCCGTACTTGGAGTGATTTACCGATGCTTTCTGCATAATATGAGTACATGTCGAATTGACACCCACTGCATGCAACTACAAAGCATGTCTATGGGTCGTGACGAGAAGTTCAAAGAGTATGCTGTAAGTGGAGAGATCTAGCAGTGTAGTTCAACCACCCTTGTCCAATAGGAGTTGGTTGATATGTTTATGGGAACACCGACAGCCCATTCTTCAATCATCCGATTGAAATTCTTCATCCGGATTCACCGAAATGATATTGACAAAGCAGCATTGAAGCCGGTATCAAGAGTGGAAGATTCGTAGACATCTTCAAATGTCGCAAGAGATCTTTTGGTGCTAAGAAAGAACTAATGCCGTATGGTCGAAAAGCCGAGCCAAGACCGACCGTGCTCAACTGGGGGCGCAGGATCTCCAATCCTACATCAAGACAACCTCCGAGACAACGCACAGAGCCGTAACGCGCCACGAAGACAGCTTACTTAAGATCAACATGCCATTGTCGCAAGCCTTGCAACACATGTTGAAAGTAGCCGACACTTGAGGATCCTCCTCGAATGTCAACACTTCCTCCGAGATACAATCCTAATGCTAAGTGTGCTTACCATTCCAATAGCCCAGGCACGACATCGACAATTGTTGGGCTCAAGAACAAGATTCAAGATATGATCAAGCTAAGCATTGAGTTTGATCCTCCGCTGAGACCAATGTGATCAACGCGCCTATGCCTAACCATGACAAGAGTTCCAATGTCATTGATACTTATGTTTTCAACATAGATGACTTGACCATTCCTGATGATCAAGTAAGAAGAATTTGTTGCAAGCCTGTCAATCCAGATGCCCAGAGATTGTGCTGGCATCTGCACCGATGGTTTGCTTGGTTGAGAAGACGGTTCAAGGCATGATGGATAATGAGATACTATTTCAAACCAGAAGTCGTGAAGAAATGTCTAAATTGAAGATCGACAATGTAACGAAATCAGCATCTGTGTGGGATACCTTGGGCAAACAAGTGGAAAGTATGATTACATGGTGAAGTACACTGCCCTCGAGAGTTACAAGATTCTTTGAAGATGTTAAGGCGACCGGACGGGTGACGATTTCAAGACTAATGCCATGTTAACACTATAAGGATTTCCTCTCACGATTCCGTGCCTGAGTGGCACCTCTCATTATCACTTCTCCAAGACCAGGCCATATTCCTCCGACAAGGCTATCCCTTGAATTATGGAGTCGATGTTTACTATCATGGTGTCAAGCAAGACCCGACCATTGAAGATCTTAATGCCAAGTTTCATTCCCGATTGACAACATCACCGATCCAAGAAGGTGACCAACTGGGGTATTCTCTCCGAGATCTCTCCTCCAAAAGACACTCATGATCAGATTCCAAATACTCAATCAATATCCCCTAGAGGGAAAGAACAAAGAATCATCCCGCTCAACTAAGTACCAAAGGAAGTTACAAGACACCTCCAAACAAGAAATGGAGGAAATTCAAATTATCAAGAAGAGTGACTACAATGTGTGGAACAATGGGATGCATCTGCCCAAGATCCCATGCTTGCTCGCTTTGTGCTCCGAGGCTCATGCTAATGCCTGGTGAAGTTTCAAGAATGCCATGTGCCGCAAGACACTACCACCCACCGCTCAAGTTTGTACTAGCTCGGCCAACAACGGCCTAGGCTTCGATGTCGATTTGACTTCTTCCGAAAGAAACACAACAAAGCCTTGCACATGGAATGCAAGGGCGCACTTATCTCATGTTTTGCTGATACAGTCTCCGCTCAATATCCTTCCAAGATCGCTTTGATCGACTTGATGTCAAGGGTTGGTTCGAGACCCAGGATATTGTGAGAGCTTTTGATGGTTCTAAGCGTAACAAAGACTTGGAGATCATTCTGCCTCAAAAAGTGGCCCGCACTTTTGATTCCACTTTTCATGACATCCGCCCTGCCACTTTGCCTACTGGACGCCTCGATATGGGGCAAAGGCTCTTACCACATCAAACCGTACCCGAAAGGGAAGGTTAGCAGGTGGTGAAGAAGAGTATATGGTCACCATCTACATCATTCCGCTTATCTCGAGATGGAGGGTAATTCTTCGAGACTCGCAAGCTTTTGAAACACCGTAGTCGGCTCGCTGACTCCCATTACCCCGGTTCGTTCTAGAATGGCTCACCGAAGATGCTCAAGCGCTTGAAGAAGGTAGTCTATTTGGGACAACTCCCCGATCTTCCTTCAAATTTGACAAGACCGGTTTAGCTTCACCATCAAGGGTCAAGATGATACGCCAACGCGCCGCCAACTTCCTTTCCGCATCAACCGAGTGGAATCCATGCTAGAAGACGACTACAACGCTCGACATCGCAAGTGGATCTTCCCACCTGTGATCATGGCTCAAGAATGGAAGATCAAGACGCCATACCAATCTCCTTTAGTGAGTAATTTTTGTTTTGTTTTGCTTTTCGATTTCTTTGTTTGAACAATAAACTTTGAAAGCTAGTGCTTGCCTGGGCATCATGGCTCGCTCATGAGGGTTATTATCTCGTCGCTTATGATTTTCATTCAATAAATTGCTGGACTTTGCATTCAATTGTTTGTTTTTCTTTACTTTATCACCCTTCAAAAAGCTATGTGTTCTACACACACCCACGTGATACCGCAGTAATCACTCCAATCTCAATATAACAAATGCTATGCTAGTGCTAAATATGATCATAATCCGATCTACCAAGCCAAGACGAAAGTGAGGAAGATGAAGTGCTGAGAACTTACGATCTACAAGAAGAAGAGCGAGTTATACACCCACACCAAGAGCAAGTTGAGGTTGTGAATTGGGTACCGATTAAGATGTAAAAGAGATCAAGATAGAGCGGTCTTGAGAACAAAGTTAAAGAAAGATTGGTTCGGATGCATGAGACTATATTGAGGTTTTTGCTTGGTCACACGAAGACATGCCTGGTTTAGACATTGATATTGTGGTACACCGATTGCCGATAAAGGAAGGTTTCCTCCCAAAGGAAATAAGGTTCGTCAGACGCTCCCGAGATGTCGAGAAAATCAAAGTCAAGTTATGAGGCAGCTCAATGTTTCTTAGTCGCACCTCTTATCCTCAAAGGTTGCAATGTGGTACCCGTGCCTAAGAAGGATGGTAAGGTAATGTGTGTGATTACGTAGATCCACAAAGCGAGTCCGAAAGACATTTCCACTTCCTCATATTGATGTTCGTTGACAATACCGCCAAGATAAGGTTTTCCTTCATGGATGGTTTCTCCTACATAACGTGATCAAAATGGCTCCCAAGACATGGAGAAGACTACTTTGTTACATGGGCACTCTTTCTACAAGGTTATGCTGCTCGATCGAAGAACGCAGCCACTTATCAACGGTATGGTGACATTGTTTCATGACATGATTCATCACGAGATAGAGGTTTACGCCGACGACATGATAGCTCGATCACATCAAGAAGAACATCTTGATCATTTGCGTAAACTATTTGATGATTGAAGAAGTACAGATCGAGACTTAATCCCAACAAGTGCACCTTTGGAGTCGATCCGAAAACTCCTAGGTTTGTAGTCGTGGGAAGAGGTATTGAGGCCGACCAAGGTTAAAGCTATTCAAGAGATGCCACCCCCACCGTAGAAGGAAGTCGAGGTTTCTTAAATTGAACTACACTGCCGATTCATTGCACACCTAATCGCTACCAGAGCCAATCTTCAAGTTACTAAAGAAAGATCAAGTAGTGGAATGGAATGACGATCACGATCGCTTTGACAAAATCAAGGAGTACCCATGTAATCCTCCTATCCGATGTCACCACCAAGGAAGACCTCTTATCATGTACTTGACAAGGTTAGAGAACTCAATGGGTGTGTGTTGGGGCAACATGACGAGTCCGTCGAAAAGAGCATGCAATATACTACCTTAGCAAAAGTTTACCGATCGTGAAACAAGATACCAGCCGAGAAAACTTGCAACGCTTTGGCTTGCTCGCCGACTAAGACAAGATATGTTGACTCACACTACCTTGTTGATTTCAAGATGGATCCGATAAAATACATTTGAGAAAACCTTCCCAGAATAGCAAGATGGCAAATGATCTTGACCGAATATGACATCCAAGACACTTTAAAGCGATCAAAGGAAGTGTAGTAGCCGATCATTTGGCTCATCAAGCCGTGATGACTATCACCTATGCGCTCAATTTCCGGATTAAGATGTTTTACTAGTTACCGATCAGGAAGAACCAGCCCGATGAAGGACCCGAACAAGGATCCGATGGACTATGGTCTTTGATGGAGCCTCAAACGCACTTGGCAATGGCATTGGCGCCATCATCACATCCCCGCAGCGGACATACCCTTTCACCGCCAGATTATGTTTCACGCACTAACAACATGGCCGAGTACGAAGGCATCATGGGTCTTAAAGTCGCTATTGACTTAAGAATCAAGTTCTTACAAGTGTATGGAGACTCACTAGTGATCACCGATTATGGCGAGTGGGATACAAGCATCCGAATCTCATTCCATATCGAGAGCATGTTCCGAGTTTGATTCCTACTAAGAGATTACTTTCAATCATATTCCACGAGAAGAGAATCACAATGACGATTGGCTACTATGTCATCTATGTTCAAGGTCGATGGGACAACGAGGCTCCCCGATCATCATCGAGAAGTTCGACGAACCAACAGATTGTGTGAGCTTGATGTCAAGAGAAACCTTGGTACTTTGACGTGAAAAGGTATCTTGAGACTCGTGAATATCCCAGGGCATCCGTTAATGATAAGAAGTTCATGAGAAGATTTGCATCCAAATTCTTCCTCAAAGAACGACATCTTATACAAGCGCAACCACGACTTGTGCCATCTACCTGTAGACCGAAAACAAAGAATACGATCATGGAAGAGTTACAGGCTTAATTTGGTACCCACTCCAAAGGGACACACACTATGGCTAAGAAGATTTTGAGAACAGTTACTATTGGTCCACCATGGAAGCCGATTGTCACCGCTTATGCTCGATCTTGTCACAAGTGCCGACGATATCCGACAAAGCACGCATCTCCAGACTCAATGTTTTAACTTCTCCGCGGGCCTTCGCAATGTGGGGCATTGACATGATGGAGAGATAAGCCCACGCTTCCAATGGACATCGCTTCATCCTTGTGGCAATTGACTATTTCACCAAATGGGTAGAAGCAGCCCTGTATGCATCTCATACTAAGAATGTAGTGGCTCGATTCATCAAGCATAATCTTATCCGCGGTATGGCACTCGAAAGATTATCACGATAACGGTTCCAATCTCAACAACAAGATGATCACCGAACTCCTGACGCAGCTCAAGATCAAGCATCACAACTCTTCTCCATATCGGCCTAAGATGAATGGCTAGGAAGCCGCCAACAAGAACATTAAGAAGATTATATGTAAGATGATGCATTTACAAAGATTGGCATGAGATGTTACCATTTGCTTCTTCATGGTTATCGTGACCACAAGACGAACATCCACAGTGGGTAACCCCTTCTCTCTCGTGATACTGTATGGAAGCCGCCTACCCATCGAGGTTCTGATACCTCAACCAGTCCTCCAGAGGCAGAGTTAAGCGAAGACTGTCACTCGCCTTGACCGCATTAACTTGATCGATGAGAACGACTCGCCCATCCGCTATGGATGATTTATCGTAAAACGAATGATCGAGCATTTAACAAGAAGGTCAAGCACCGAGTCTACCAAGTCGTGATCTAGTAGTCAAGCGCATCATTCTTCCACAAGGTGATCTCAGGCAAATGGACTCCCACCTATGAGGGACCATTTGTAGTCAAGATGATTTTCCCATGGAGCTATGATACTTAGCACCATGGATGGAGAGGACTTCCCACACCCCGTGAACGCAGCATATAGTCAAAAATACTACTGAGAAGAGACCCGCTAGGCTCATTTAACCTAGGCAAAAATAAGTATCCCCGAACCAAAAAGGTTCGGCAAAAGTTAAGGATACATACAAAACATGTACACCCGGCAAGTCTAAAACCCGAAAAGGCGGTTTAAGGTATCCCGTAGACCGAAACCCGAAGGGCGGTCTAGGTGTTAGATTTAAGCGCATTACCGTCTCTTCCATCACCGCCTGCACTACTACTATCAAGATTCAAGATTCAAATGGCTAAGATCACTACTCACTTTCACCGAAAAGAAGGAGATGAGATAGTCGAAATATATGAGTACTAGCATGGTTGGAACCTAACGAGATTGTTTCCACATAGCTTTTTGCCTTTCTAGTGTACAAACTACTCGGCCATACGCCACCTTTCAAATAAATACAGCTTCTTTCCCTTTACAATTTCTGTTGTTGTTATTTGCAATAAGTCCAACGTTTGCTTTGAATGACTATACGCATTTGACAATAAAAATCTAATCACAAACATACGAAAAGTGAACATACAAAAGTACTTACTACAGGTTCCAGGAGTTGAGATGACGACGAAAGTCACCACATAGTCCCCAGTAGCATGATCCCCACAGGTGCCACCCACAACACACCTCCCCAAATGGAGTATAAGGGAATCCACGAGCAAAGAATTCCACTCAACGTTACATCGCCTCTAGCAAGAACACTCATCCCTCAATGGATATTTCTCAATCCTCCCCTTCTCCCCAAGAATGTATCCGCACCCAAGACTTGGTCGATAGTGCATCGGAGGAAACATACACCTTTATTCCCCACCAGAGATTACAACGACTCTAGACTTTTCAAGCCCGGCTCTCAAGAACCATCAAATGCTCTCCCAGATCTACACCGTAATCCCCAGAGAGAGCCCTTAAATTTCCTCAAAGATCTACATACAAGGTCCCCAACGGATCGCCTCCCGTGATTCTCCTCAAGCAGGTCTATATATGGGATCTCCAACAACGAGCTTCTCAAATCTCTACCTTCCTCAACAATGTCTAGGCCCAAGGCTTGGTCGAGAAATCGGAGGAATCCAGGATATCTTTCTTCTCCTTCAAAAGCGGTTCTCACCCACTCAATTCCCCAGCAGTTAGAAATCTTCAAATGTAATATCCAGATCTTCTTCAAGATGGATATGTTTTGAAATATCACAACATTCATCATTCATACATTTTTCATAAAGTCATACTTCACGATATGTCATTCATATATACAATCCATGCATCATACTTTGCATAAACTAACAAATATTCTATCAAAGTTTTTCTTGTTTTCTCCAAAACAGTAATAGCTACCGACACAAACAGTCCATGGATTGCCCCGGAGCCGACGGAAAACTATCCAAAGACCGCCTCCCACTTGACTGTGTCCAGATTAAGCCCGAACCGACGGAAAACTATCCGAAGACCACCGTTATCCTCCGATAACAGTAAATGGATCAACACCATGCACAATGTGAAGCTATCCACATTCTTGCCAACTACAATCTCTCCCAGAGTAATCGCACAAGATTTATTCTCGATTATCAACAAGAACTACAGTAGTCTAGCGATTTGATCACTTGCCTTGGATGGCATCTTAAGCCCATCTCCGACTATTTGTCAACATCTCTTCACTATCGTAATGCGCATATATGGTTAAAAATCAATACAGACCAATAACTTCATTCAAAGTGAACACGAAGTCTAACGACGACTCTTCGGATGGCATCTTAAGCCCATCTTCTCTCCGCTCTAGGAACATCTACAGTCTAACATACGACTCACCCAAAGATCGACCTTTCTAGATGGCATCTTAAGCCCATCTCCGCCGCCTCCCATTAACAACCTCGAGTCTAGCGCACGACTGCCCCCAAAGGAAGTCTCCAACTTCTCCAAATGGCATCCTGAAGCCCATTCCCGATCATCCACCAACATGAGTGCAAATTTTCGTGTATTTTGTTCAATCATCTTCACCTCTGTGTCACGAAAGACAAACGTGTCAATCTAACCCTTCCAAGACAAGAAGATTGAACAGGGCAGTGTCATACCCCAAAATTTGCCCTCCATCTACTCAAGAGATTTCATACATCCATACTCAAGGATTCCTCAAGAGTCGATCGACAAACTCTCTCCTAGACAATCAACCCAAACTAGGGTTTGTATCTCTCAAGTCAAGATGGATTTCAACATCTCCAATGGCCTTCATGCCTCCTCATATGCTTCAAAGATTCTCCATGTCAAGTTTCAAGCCTCACAAGTCAAGTTTCGCATAATTGCTCGATGGTCGAAAATCGAGTGTATTGGACAAAAAGTCAACCGTGGTCAACATACAACAAAACTTCGATTTTTGGTCAACATCCTCATTTTGAAGTTACATTCATCATTTGATCAAGGGTTGATCATGATTCATCAAGAAAACTCAAGATTTGCCCAAAAGTCAAACTTTCTAAATTAGGGTTTCTAGATGAAAAGTCAATCAACTTTGACCGATCATAACTTTCTCATACTTTCTCGTAAATTTTCCACCACCTCTTGTTTTGAAGGAAATTCAATTTCTACAACTTCATGTCTCACAAGAATGTCCAAAAATGCTTCATTTGAGAGGTATAGCTCAAAACATTGGTGTCATTTTCAAAGTCAACAAAAGTCAACTTTTGTTTTGAAGATATTTTGAGTATGGTAACTCCAATTGAGATGAGACCAAAGACATTGTTTAGAGGACTCTTAGAGCTTCCAAAAGTCCAAGAACACTCAAAATGTGGAAATTGAGCAAGTTACACCATCTACAAGTTGGGCAATTTTGGAAGAATGCACAAAGAGAGATACTCCTAAAAATCAAAAACTTTGCAAATGGGCCTACTTTTTCTTCATCCAAACTTGTTCCTCATACAATTTGGAACATCAAAGCCCAAAGCCACGAATTTTTATTTTATTTTTCTATTTAATTTGGAATTTATTCATTTAAATACAAATTAAATTCAAAAATAAAGTATAAAATCAAAAATTAATTGCAAATTGATTTTTCTTTTCCTTGGCATCCAAGTAACTCAACAAAGCCAGCAAATTTCGAAAATTGATTGATATGGCAAGATTGGATTGAAAATTAATCAATTTGAAAATTTGATTTTGTACAAAATCAAATTTGATTTGCATTGATTAATGATGATTTCTTCCTCAAATCACCCAATTCCATCCAATATAAATACACAATGCATAGCACATGATTAAGGATGTAAGAATTGCTCCAACTCTAGTTTCAAACTCAAAAATTCGTGGACCTTCAAGCAACCGCAGTCATTGATTCATTTTGTTTCAAGTGGTTTTGAGCATCCAACACATTCCTTGCCATCCACCGAATCGATCCGCCTTTACCATTCAAAACATCCGTAATCAAGGAATCTGAGACTATAGCGCCGCTCCGAGGCCGCATTTAAAATGCCTGTAATTCAAAATGAAAGAGATGAAGTTCTTGGCGCGAGAACGATGCAATCGGAGGGTGACGCGTACGTATCCCACTCACTTGCCAAACACCGTGATGCAACGCATGTAGTTATGTTACTCAAGGTTGCACCGATTCGACGCTTTCTTTTATCGCTTTTATTTTCCAATAATGTAACCGCCATGGGATGTAATAGTTTAAATTAGGCTTTATTTTCCGCAAGTTTAAATTATGTATCCGCCCAAAGCCATGTAATAGCGTAGGTTTATTCTTTCCGCACTTACATTCCGCATTTTACTTTCCGCACCCTTATCAATTGCTAGTAATTAGGCGTATGGCAAGATAATAATTGAACATAGCTCACTAATTTTCAAGATAAAATATTCTAAATCAACACACTTATCACGCACGCACCCCTTAGGGTAATTTCTCTCGATGCCTTCGATTTAAAATGGTCATGTCCTCGAACGAGGTATTCTAGCACCGCTGCCTTCCAAACAAATCATCATAGTCCCTTCGATACAAAGATCATAAGACCCACGATGTCGCCTCCGAATACATGATCTTGACCTCGATTGTCGCCACGAAAATGATGATAGTCCCTTCGAATGTGCTAGGATACTTCCTACAAGTTGCCTTCTATGACCATCCGATGTCCCTTCGAATGTCCCGCTTACATCCAACGAATGGAGCTACCTACTAACTAATGGTATGGCTAGCGCTATTCTAAAGGAATGTAGAAGTACAACAAAACGACCAATTGAAAGTGGGTAAATAAGTCTCTTAGTTGCTTGCTCCATCAAATGCTTTTCACACCACACACTTTTTTCAAAGTTCAAATTCTTTTTCAAAACAAAACATTTCCAACACTTTGTATACACTCCTACATGAGTCATTACAAAGTCAAAGCGAAATGCCTTTTTCAAAACATCTTTGTCAAACACACGTAAAGCAATTTTAAAAAGTGATCTAGAGTAACTAAGAGCCCGTAGATAACTACGGATGGAAATGGGTGCTAATACCTTCCTTTTCATAACCATTCTCCGAACTCGTAATCTAACGAAGGTCTTTTTCTCACTTTTTACCTTCCCTTAATTGATAAAATAAAAGTCGGTGGCGACTCTTGCTATCCGCACATTTGGATACAAAATCCTACAAAGTCGGGCTTCACCGTATCACGAGGTCTGCTTGACGCCATGATAGTAAACATCACCCATAATTCCAAGGATAGCCTTGTCGAGGAATATGGAACCGGTCTTGAGAAGTGATAATGAGAGGTGCCACTCTAGGCACGTAATCGGGAGGAAATTCTTATCGTTAACATCAAGATAGTCTTGTGGAAATCGTCACCCCATCCGGTCGCTTTAACATCTTCAATAGGAATCTTGTAGCTATCGTGAAGTACTTCACCATGTAATCATACTTTCCACTTGGCTGCCCAAGGTATCCCACACGATGGTACAACTCATTTGCATTGTCAATCTTCAACTTGACATTTCTTCACGTCGATAGGTGGTTTCGTAATAGTATCTCACGGTTGTCCATCATGCATCGAACACGCCTTCTCAACCAAGCACAACCATCAGTATGGGCACCAACGACAATTCTGGCATCCCGATTGACACCGCTTGCAACAAATTCTTCTTAACAACATCGAGGAATGGTCAAGTCATCTATGTTGAAAACATAAGTATCGCCACCAACAAAGATTGGAACTCTTGTCATGGTTAGGCATAGGCGCGTTGATCACATTCGAGTCTCAACAGAGGATCAAACTCAATCTTAGCTTCAATCATATCTTGAATCTTGTTCTTTAGAGCCCAACAATTGTCGTGTCATGCCTGGTGTTGGAATGGTAAGCACACTTAGCATTAGGATTGTACTTGAGAGGAAGTGTTGACATTCGAGGAGGATCCTCAAAGTTATCACTTTGCCTTCAACATGTGTTGCAAGGCTTGCGACAAAGGCATGTTGATCTTCAGAACTGCCTCGTGTTGCCTCGTTACGCGTTGTCTCGCCGAGGTTGCCGATGTAGGATTGAGATTACAACCGCCCCACGATTGAGCGCGGACTTGGCTCGGCTTTTCGACGATACACAAGATTAGCTTCTTTCTTACCACCAAAGATCTCTTCGCAAAGATTTGAAGATGTCTCTACATGGATCTTCCCACTCTTGATACCAACCATGCGCCGTCAATATCACTTGTGAATCCGGATGAAGAATTTCCAATCGATGATTGAACGGGCGGCTGTTGTTCCTATAAACATATCAACCAACTCCTATTGGACAAGGGTGGTTGAACTCTGCTAGATCTCTCCACTTCGAGCATACTCCTTGAACTTCTCACACGACCCATGACATGCTTAGTTGCATGCGAGTGGTGTCAATTCAAGATTGTACTCATACCGCTCAGAAAGCATCGCCAAGTCACCCAAGTACGGATACGGTCATTCTCTAGTGATAGTACCATTCCAACTGGTTAGGACAAACTCTCTTGAAAATAGTGCATCCACAACTTTCACATCATTGTGGGGATTGATTTTCCAACATAGGACTTCAAATGCATCTTTGGGCAAGACATGCCATCATACTTGGCAAAAGTTGGAACTTTGAACTTGGGAGGAATCACAACACCGAACAAGACTCGATCATCAAAATTCAACCCGGACATCTTCAAGTTTTCCACAGCATTCAGACGGTCTTCAAGTTGCTTGTACTTGTCATCTTCATCGAGTGTTGGCTATAATCGAATGATCCTCTCCTCCTTTCTTTGGCTCACGCCACCTTCATCACCCTTGGTACTCCCAGATGGACACTTCCTTCAGAGAGCTCAATACGGCTGACCACCTTAGGACCCCCTTTGAAACGTCTACCCATGTTGAGGAGACCAACAACCTTCTTCTTCTTGTTGATGAGTTTCTTCAAATCTTCTTGGCCTTGGACCAAGTTGGTGAACATCAAAACCGACATTCCGAGCTTGGAGATCTTTGACATCTGCTCAAGAGCCATTTCGCTAAAATAAATAGCGAGCAAATGAGAAAACCAATCTCCAATGTACCTGTGATGCAATGTTATGCTATGATATGCAATGTTTATGCAAATGCAATGCAATGTTTTCAAGGACCTTAGAGATTTAAATTTGTTAAACAAGCAATGAGCAAACATTTATTAGTACTTCTTTTCATTATCCTTTTTCTTTTTAAGTACAAGAGATAGTTCAAAATAGTAAAAGAAAACATAAACATCCTAAAGCTCTAAGTCTCCCATGGGCTTCCTCTGGTGCCGATGTAAGCGTTGATGTTTCGCCTCGTGAAGTAGCTTGGTCAACTCTAGAACTTTCTTCTCACTTGCATAACATCGAGCTTCAAAGGTATCCCTTTCTTTAGTTGAATCCGTGATCTCTTCAAGTCTTCAAAATCGAGGGCATGTCGTGATGGAGAACAAAGATAGGTACGCCACCTATAGCAACAGGATCCATAATTACGGTAGAACAGCGTGAATGGCATCATGAGGTTTTGAGCTCGAGCTCGCACCCATTTGAGGTAAGGTTCCCAAGGAATGGAGTTCGTGCCCCAAAGTCTTGGTATCGCCTTCTTTACCATGCCCCAAGCGTATAAACCTTCGCTTGCATTTCGAGATCGTGATTGTAATCGAACACAATATCTTGAGAAGCATATCATGTGGACCATCTCTTCGGCAAAACCAAACCGACGAGAGCTAGAGAAGGGTTGTAAGTAATACCTCCCCTTATACCAAGTAGCAGTACATTAGGGAATTCTCCACAACGCTCAATGAATGTGAAGTCCTTTTGAGAGAAAAGATTCCAACGGATATCGGAATGAGAGAGTGACATCAATCTTTGAGACCATCTCAACCTTTGTTCATTCTTCAAAATCGATGGAGGAAGGTGCGAAATAAACCACCTTGAAAGTAACGGTATACAACACATGAGAGTTCCTTGTCGCTTAGTAGTACGAGTGTGGAGAGAATGTAGGATGTCTCCAAGTAAAGTAGGCATTGGATTACGGGTAAGGAACAACTTGATGGCGTTGACATCTATGAATTGATCCGAGTTAGGAAATAGAACCAAACCATAAATTAGCAAGGCAACAATGTTCTCAAATGCATGGAAACTCATAACTTTGAGGAATTCTCGGGCTTTCTTAATTAGGAACTTGGAAAGTAAACCCTTAACTCCACTTCTAGTTTCCCGATTGGCTTCAATGTCTGAGCGCTTAAGATGTAAGGCTGATGCGATGTCTTCGAACTTAGGAACCTTTTCTAAACCGGTGAATGGCATTTGGTCAAGAATAGGTATCCCAAGTAGCTTAGAGAACTCTTCTAAGGTAGGAACCAACTGATAATCGGGAAATGTGAAGCAATGGTGTTTTGATCAAAGAACCGAATAGACATGCATCATATCTTCTTCAAAACCGAGATAACCAAATCAAGTAGATAACCATGTCTTTTGATGAATCAACATGGTCGGAATTTCAAACCAATTCTTTGAGTGAAGGATACCCATGAAGTTGATTCGGATAGTCTTTCTAGAAGCCATAATCCCTACAAAACAGAGCAAAGATAAATCCCTAGGTCCTTGAAATAGTTAGAAATGATATGCAATGCGAATGATGTCATGATGTCATGTTTAGCACACACAAACAATTCACACAATGAGCCTAGGTTTAAGGCTTGCATGAGGTATAGGTGATTACCCTACCAAAAGTTTGAGTTGGTTCATCCGTCCTATAATAGTAACCGGTTCTAGGAATCTCATATCACGATCTTCCTCGTAGGCGCTTATTTTAATACGACGGCCAAGTGGTCGATCGAAAATGTCCCAAAAGTCTAATCTCAATGAGCGTAGCATCGAGTATCAACCAACCTCGGTCTACACCAAAGTCGGCCATCTCACTACCTTCTAATGGCCAAGATGGGTCAATTAAGGTTCTAAAAGTTTAGTTAGCGCTTGATGACACCACGCAGAAGCCAAATACTATCTTCAACTTGGGAATGAAGAGTATCGGGACAACCAAAGTGTCACGCTAACGTAGCCATCATATTGACCGCGTAGTTATACGTCTAACGGTCGCAATGATCTAATGCCACTTACCTAAAAGGAAACCCGGATCCGGGTGTAGGATCCCCCAACAATATAATACCCAAGCAACCCTTAAAGATAAAGCATACAAGTCAAACAGAAAGCAATAAAGGTTATCTAGAAATCCCTAAGGCAATTCTCTCTTTTTAGGGTGTGTTCCCCAGCAGAGTCGCCAGTTCTGTGATACGGTGAACTGACTTTGTAGGATTTTTGTATCCAAATGTGCGGATAGCAAGAGTCGCCACCGACTTTTATTTTTATCCAATTAAGGGAAGGTAAAAGTAATGTAAAAAGACCTTCGTTAGATTCTCGAGTTCGGAGAATGGTTATGAAAAGGGAAGGTATTAGCACCCCTTTCCATCCGTAGTTATCTACGGGCTCTTAGTTGCTCTAGATCACTTTTAAAATTGCTTTCTGTGTGTTTGACAAAAATGTTTTGAAAAGGCATTTCGCTTTGACTTTGTAATGACTCATGTAGGAGTGTATACCAAGTGTTCGGAAATGTTTCGTTTTGAAAAGAGTTTTGAAAAAGAGTGTGTGGTGTGAAAAGCATTTGATAGAGCAAGCAACTAAAAGACTTATTTACCCACTCAGAATTGGTCGTTTTTGTACTTCTACGTTCCTTTAGAATAGCGCTAGCCTCACCATTAGTTGGTAGGTAGCTCCATTCGTTGGATGTAAGCGGACATTCGGGACATCGGATGGTCATAGAAGGCAACTTGTAGGAAGTATCCTAGCACATTCGAAGGATTATCATCATTTTCGTAGGCGACAATCGAGGGTCAAGATCATGTATTCGGAGCGACATCGTGGGTCTTATGATCTTTGTATCGAAGGGACTATGATGATTTGTTGGAAGGCAACGGTGCTAGAATACCTCTACGTTCGAGGGACATGACCATTTTGAATCGAAAGGCATCGAGAGAGAATTACCCTAAGGGGTGCGTGTGTGAAAGAAGTGTGTTGATTTCAGGTATTTTATCTTGAAAATTAGTGAGCTATGTCCAATTTTATCTTGCCATACACGCCTAATTACTAGCAATTGATAAGGGTGCGGGAAGTAAAATGCGGAATGTAAAGTGCGGAAAGGTAAACCTACGCTATTACATGGCTTTGGGGCAGATACATAATTTAGAATGCGGAAAGTAAAATCCTAATTAAAACTATTACAACCCATGAGCAATTACATTATTGGGAAAAAAAATAGAATGATAAAAAGAAAACGTCCGAATCGGAGCAACCTGTGAAAGAATAAGAAAATCGGAAAATGCAATATGAATCGAACAAGAGGAAAAATGTTAGAAAAATGCAATTTTTAATATGAGAAAATTAATATATGCTGGAAATAAGATAAATAAGTTAAAATAATTTTTTGGGATTTTTTGGAAAAGATTTAATAATTAAAATGCAATTAAAAGTGAATTAAATGCAAAAATATAAATAAAAATAAATATGCATGCAAAAATATGTTTTTTAATTTATTAAATTAAATAAAGATTTTTATGAAAATAATGCAAAAAGAAAATATTTTTTAGTAATTTTTTAATGCAAAATAAAAAATATGAAAAGAAATTAAAATAATGCAAAATATTGAAAAATATGAAAAAAAAATATGGAAAATATTGAGTTTTGTAAAAAAGAAACCAGAGTTAGCCTTGGCATGGTTCGAACTCGCGTCCTGGCCTTCAAACCTTGAGATCCTTCAGTCTGACCGCTACGCCATGTGTGCATCCGTGTTTGAAAACTGGAACGAGTGAAATACAAGCACGCCGTCCTCCTATTGCCACGAACTCATTCGTCTTCTCCAATTTGAATTTTTAAAACTCAGCCGGCCATTGTTCGACGCTACAACCCCGCTAATTCAAAAATCACACATAATATAAATTAATTCTAAAGCCATGGTTCGATCTGTGTCATTCAATGCATTGGTACTAGTCTTGTTGGTCAATTTTTCCTATATAGAAACCCTAATTCGATCAGAACCCTAACAATGGCAATACGAGTTCTAAGCCATGGAAACTCAATCAAACAACCCAGATCGCTTGCAATCTTCCTACTAATCACAAAACAACAACCAAATGTGTTAAAATGCATGAAAATGAAATCGAATTTGGAAAAGATGAACAAACCAAATCGATTTTTGATTCTCGATGTATTTTGGCAATGTAAGTATCCGAATCACCCGGGTATCAAGGAATGTGTTTGACACCTCAAAACCGATTGAAACGAATGGAACAAGGATTGCCAATTGCTTCAAGAACACGATTTCTTGAGTTTGGATTAGGTTTCGAGCCAATTTTTTCGCCTTCTCTTGATAGGTATGCATCAAGTATATATCCGGATGAATTTGGGATTGAATTTGGAAAGAATTGATCAACATTCAATGGAAATCAAATTTGATATTCTCATGAAATCAAATTTTCAAATTTTGTCCAATTTCAATCCAATCTTGCCAAATTTGATCTAATTTCGAAATTGTGGCATTTATGGGTTGATTGGATCACAAGAAAGCAATAAAATCAATCTTCCAATTAATTTTGATTTTATAATTTATTTTAAGATTTAATTTGCATTTAAATAAATAAATTACAAATTAAATAGAAAAATAAATCAAAAATTCGTGGCATTGGGCTTGGACATTCCTAATTGCATGAGGAACAAGTTAGGATGAAGAAAAGTAGGCCCATTTGCAAAAGATTTGATTTTTGAAGTATCTCTCTTTGGCATTCTTCCAAAATTGCCCAACTTGTGAATGGTGTAACTTGCTCAATTTTCCACATTTTGAGTGTTCTTGGACTTTTGAAAGCTCTAAGAGTCCTCTAACCAATGTCTTTGGTCTCATCTCATTTAGAGTTACCATGCTCAATATATCTTCAAAACAAAAGTTGACTTTTGTTGACTTTGAAAATGACTCAGAATGTTTTGAGCTATACCTCTCAAATGAAGCATTTTTGACATTCTTGTGAGACATGAAGTTGTAGAGAATTGAATTTCCTTCAAAATGAGCTTTGGTGGGAAAATTTCGAGAAAGTATGAGAAAGTTATGATCATCAAAGTTCATTGACTTTTCATCTAAACCCTAATTTAGAAAGTTTGACTTTTGAGCAAATCTTGAGTTTTCTTGATGAATCATGATCAACCCTTGATCAAATGATGAATGTAACTTCAAAATGAGGATGTTGACCAAAAATTATGAAGTTTGACTGTATGACCACAGTTGACTTTTGTCCAATACACCCGATTTTCAACCATCTGAGCAATTGCCTGAGGAAACTTGACTTGTGAGGCTTGAAACTTGACATGGAGAATCTCTGAAGCATATGAGGAGGCATGAAGACCATTGGAGGTGTTGGAAACTCATCTTGACTTGAGAGATACCAAACCCTAGTTTGGGTTGATTGTCTAGGAGAGAGTTTGTCTGATCAACTCTTGAGGAATCCTTGAGTATGGAGGTATGAAATCTTTTGAGAAGATGGAGGGCAAATTTTGGGGTATGACACTAATGCAAAATGGACAGGTTTTTGCTTATGCTTCCAGACAATTAAAAGTCCATGAGAGGAATTACCCTACACACGACTCGGAATTGGCGGCTGTAGTGTTTATGCTGAAAATTTGGAGACATTACCTTTTTGGCTCTCAATTTGAGGTGTTCAGTGATCATAAGAGTTTAAAATACTTATTTGATCAGAAGGAATTAAATATGAGGCAACAAAGGTGGCTTGAGTTGTTAAAGGATTTCAATTTTGATTTGAGCTACCATCCTAGTAAAGCAAATGTAGTAGTTGATGCGTTGAGGAGGAAGTCATTGCATATGTTGATGGTTATGGTGAAAGAGTTAGAGATGATCGAACAATTTCGAGATATGAGTTTGGTATGTGTAGAGACTTCTGATAGAGTAAAATTGAGAATGTTGGAACAAACTAGTGGTATAATTGAAGAAATAAGAGCAAGTCAGCAATATCATTTGATGTTAGTTGATCAAATGGCTTTGATTAACCAAGGTAAAGGAGATAAGTTTAGGATCGATGAGAACGGTGTGATAAGGTTTTGTGATAGGGTGTGTGTTACAGATCTCCCAGAACTTAATAAGAGCATTCTTGAAGAGGGACATCGAAGCAATTTGAGTATTCACCTAGGTGCTACAAAGATGTATTGGGACTTGAAGAAGTTATTTTGGTGGTCGGGTATGAAAAAGGAATTTGCTAAGTTTGTGTATGCTTACTTGACTTGTCAGAAGTCAAAGATTGGACATTAGAAACCGATGGGTCTTATGAAACCATTGAGCATTCCCGAATGGAAATAGGACAGTGTCTCCATGTACTTTGTGACGGGATTGCCGAAGGCTACTAGAGGTAATGATTCTATTTGGGTGATAGTTGACAGTTTGACTAAGTCAACACATTTTCTCCCTATAAAGATTGCACATCCAGTGGAGAAGTTGGCTGAGATTTATATTGAGGAGATAGTGAGACTACATGGAATACCTTCGAGCATTGTGTCAGATAGAGATCCAAGGTTCACATGGAAATTCTAGATAAGTTTGCAGAATGCTTTCAGTACTAAGTTGAGGTTGAGTTCTGCACATCATCCATAGACAGACGGTTAGATAGAAAGGACTATCCAGTCTTTGGAAGATTTGTTGAGGGCTTGTGTGTTAGAACAAGAAGGTGCTTGGGACAACCATTTTTTGTTGATTGAATTTAAATATAATAATAGTTTCCACTCTAGTATTGGGATGGTGCCATATGAAGCCTTGTATAGTAGGAGGTGTCGAACTCCGTTGCATTGATATGAATCAGGCGAGAGTGATGTGCTCGGACTTGAGGTTGTGCAAGAAACAACTAAGAAGACAAAGATAATCCAAGAAAAGATGAGGGCTTCCCAGAGTCGTCAAAAGAGTTACCATGATAAGAGGAGAAAGGACATTGATTTCAAGAAAGATGATCATGTATTCTTGAGAGTTACTCCAGTAACCAGTGTTGGTAGAGCTTTGAAATCGAGGAAGCTCACGCCACGATTTGTTGGACCGTATCAGATATCAGAGAAGATAGGTGAGGTGGCTTACCGAATTACCTTGCCTCCGTCACTTGAGAACTTGCATGATGTGTTTAATATGTGATCGCGACTTTATCGTCTATTAATCGGGAGACTGCAAGTGCACAGTCCTATCGCATAGTTTTAAAAAGATATCGAACCCACAGAGACTATAAATCAATCTATTGTTATCCTAAGTTACGGTATACAGCTAAGGCGAATAATTCTTTTTAGATAATGGTTAAGGAAAATTATAAATAAAACGGATATCGGTACGTAATGTAGTGAACCTAAGCGGATTAAATCGAACCTAAGCGTATAAAGATGGTTAACTTAATTGTTCTGTAGAGATTATCGGTTTAAAAACCCTCAACTCACACTTTCGTGGTCTTATCTCGGATTATACTCCTAAAGCCCTATGCCTGCTCTCGCTAGCCCATAAGTGTTTAGAAAATATTCTTTGGAAACTTAATAAAATCTAATTCGTTTTAAAGCACTCTTGCTGTATTTAAATCGAATGCCTAACTTTAGCTATCCGGTTAAAACCTCACACTTTCGTGGTCTCGATCCTAACCTATTCTACTTTTCTTACTTTCGTAACGAAAAGATTGATTTTAATTACAAAAGTCATAACCAAAATTTAAGTTAATTAAGAATTTAGCTTAAGAACAATTTTAATTCCTACTCTTACTACTATTACTTACCGATACCTACACGGTTTAGCCGGACATATTTATTAATTCAGACATGCATAAATAATAAGGTTCAATATATTTAAGCACCTCCATAATCAAGTAAATAAATACCAAGAAACAATACTTTAAATTAAATAAAATAATTATATTAAAAACCTGAAAATGAGAATACTGGAATAATCTTGTTCTTCGAAATAAACGAACATTCCACCACAAGTCGGTTGGATCTGCTCGGAGACTTCTCGAATCGAAAAGAAAATGCGACAAGAATTATAAAAAGCACTAGATCTAACGTATGGTTAGATCAGTGAAAAATACACAACAATTTCCGGTGTAGAAATTGTTGTGAGAAAATTACAGAAACTTAAAACTAAAATAAAATCTAAGAAAAGAAACTGAAATGAAAAATAAAATAGAAATACAAAACTGAAAAGAAAATAGAAATGCGAAGGAAAAACATAATAACAGTTGTTCAGTAAAAATTGCCGACCATTGCTATGAATCTTGAACTTGTATTTATAGGCTTCACTTGCTAACTTCCCATTTCCAATCTCGTACGAAAAGAAGTGGTGATCGTGTGGAAAACTGTCAGAACGTGGGAGACGAACGTCTCATCTGAAGAAGTAGTGTGAGACGTGGGTCTCACTTCATGGAAACATATTGAGACGCGGGTCCCTGAATGGGAGGCTTTGGAAACGTGGGTCCTAGAGTGGGAGGCGAGCGCCTTCATGATGTTAGAGAGAGTGAGACGTGCGTCTCACATGGGTGGCTGCTAGGAGACGTTCGTCTCAAGGCTGTGACGATCGTCACACCTTGTGGGCTTTTGCTTCCTGGGCCTTCACGCGTGCTGGGCTCTTTGCTTGGCTTTTATAATTATTTTCTTCTTCTTCTACTCCTTCTTTTGCTATTATTACCCCTTGCTTCATTTCTTTAGCTTTTTAATTCGATTCTTCCTTAATTTTATTTCTTTGCTCAATTGATTCTTTATTTAATGCAAATACCTGAAACAAACGAAATACCAACGTAATACAGAAATAAAACAAAATAATTAAATAAAAATAGTAACATTATCAATGAAAATTAAGTCAAATATGTTATATAAATTCGTGTTATCAATATGTCGCAGTTGAAGAAGTATATTCCAGATGATTCATATGTGATTCAGATGGATGATGTACAGGTGAGAGATAACCTGACTATTGAGACATTACCATTGCGAATAGAAGGTAGAGAAGTGAAATATTTGCGGGGCAATGAGATTTCCTTAAAGAAGGTGTTGTGGGGTGGACCAGTTGGTGAAAGTTGGATTTGGCAACGTGAGGATCAAATGAAAGAGTCTTATCCAGCATTGTTCTCGTCAGGTAATTTTCGAGAGCGAAAATTCTTTAAGTAGGGGAGAGTTGTAACACCCTAACTTTAATATTGCTTATTTGATGAATTATTGGATATATTTATGAATTATTGTCGAATAATTGATGTATTATACGATGCGTGGTGGTTTGTTGTTGTCTATGATGTGGAACAACATGCGAATTATGATGGTTAGATGTTTTGGAAAAATTAGATAATTATTTAGTAATTACTTGGATTATTAGGAATAATATGAATAATTAATTAAAGGAATTATTTTAGTTAGGAATATTATGATGGTAATTTATAGAAAGAGTGAGGGAAAGATGGTAAATAATATAATTTTAAGTGAGGGAAAAGGTGGAAAAGTCATATTAGAGGTCCAAGGGGTAAGATTGACAAAAAGGAATATTGGGGTTTTAATGATTCATTCTGTGCAATCACGTTGGAGAAGAGGCAGGGAGAGAAGAGCAAAACTAGGGCATTGAGGAACTCAAGGAGGAATCTGTAGAAATTTGAAGAGGAATTGAAATCAATCAATAATCTAAGGTAAAGTGTGTTTATCTGATTATTATATTTTATTTAAGTGATAGACATTTGTAGGATTTTCCTTAGGTTTCATAGATAGTGAAACGATGGTATTTGATGGAGAATCAATGAATTAAAGATGAATAATGATGCTCAAATTATGTATAATTGATGTGGAAACATAGGACGATAATATATAATGATTACCTATGCTTAGATGATGTTTTAGGAGCCATTCGGTAGTGAAAACGGAGAAAAACACATAAAATACAGCATATAGACAGTTTGCATCAATGAAAGCGAGGGTTGTGGTCGACGCAAACAACAAGCAGCAAAAGAATACAAAAAAGATCAGTTTGCGTCGATGCAAATAAGGGTGCGGTCGATGCAAGTAGTGATGAGCGGTCGACGCAAGGGTCAACGCAACACTACCCGAAAGAAGTCCAAGTTTTGACAATTTTGTAACGACCATAACTTTTGAACCGTAACTCCGTTTGAGGTATCGTTCGAAGTGGTGTATAGCTAACGACGTGAAATTCAATTAGATGAAATAAAATTAAGAATTATGATTATTTTTAAATTACCTAAAATTTGAATAAAGATAGGTTTCCTGTGCCGAATCGCGACGGTGACTTGCTTATCTTGATGATATGTTGTTATTATGATGATTTTTGTCTTATATGATGATATGATGATGAAATTTTGATTGTATGAGTATATATGAAGAGGATTATATGATGATGTTGGTTATTACATGAATGGAGATCTGTATAACTAGATGTTTTCGTTTATAATTGAGTATTGCGCATCATGCATTCATTGGACAACTTTGGTCCATTTTGTTGATTTAAGACGTTGGTCTAGTGATTTTTGTCTCAATACCATTGTGTGGATTTGAGATGTCTATGATTTTCTTTGGTTACAAGTGGGAATCGATCCTATGATTGGGGTCTTTGGAGGGTGATGGCCTAGTGTCCATCAAGTGAATTGGTACGACATGCATAAGTCTATGTCCTTGCACTACATCTTATGTGGCATTGCATAACTATTGATTTTGATCAATTTTAATTATGTTGTTGTACTTGGAATGATGTTATTGATGAATTGATCATGTGATACTTTTAGTTTATTCTGCAATGTTTATTGCTTCTATCTTATATAATGATTGTGATAAACTCACCCTTTCTGCTGTGATGTTGCCTCTACGTTGGTAATGTATAGGTAATCAAGAATAGTTCCTAAAGGCTTGTAAGAATAACTTTGGAGTGTGTGATTTACTTTCCGTTGAGTCTAGAAGGTCTTGCTCTGATATGTAACATCTGGAATGAGAACACTTGTTTTGAGAACAATTATACTATTGTTTTGTTATGATCTTTTGAATTGTTATTCATGGAGTTTAAGTTGTTTTGAATTGTGAACCATGAACCATGAGGGGTTATGATATGTTATTTTAATAAAGATATTTTGAAACTATAATTGCACTACAAGTATATTGAAGTATTGGTGTTGCTAATTAATAATGCACATGTCATGAATACTTTTTGAAAACTCGTGTTACGAAGTAAGTCTTACAAGTATATCGTTTATGAATAAAATGTGACGCCCTTTTTGTTGAATTACTCTGATATTATTTATTAAATATTTACGAATAATATTTAGAGTTTAGAAGGGTGTTACAGTAGGTCGACTGACCAATGTCGGTTAAGTTGATGCAATTGATGCATGTTTAAGTTGTTGTTGGTGGTGATGTTAGAGTTGTTGTTGTTGTGTTGTATGTCATTCATAATGTCGCATACATTGCATGATTAAGTTGGCCTTGATGGCACCACGTTGAAAGTTGAAGGCTTATGCCTTATTGAAATGCCTCGATAAAAAAGCATATGTTTAAGTTGGGATTTCTGCTCCAAATGGTACCACATGCATATGCATAGTTGAGTCGCACTGTGAGTTGCATATTGAAGTTGTTGCTATTATTATGTTATTGTTGATTGTCGTTTTGATGTTGTTATAAGTTGAGGTTTGTTATAAGTTGTGTTGATTCAAGTTGTTGTTGTTCTGATTATGTTGTTTGTGGATTCTCGCTGTGTGGTGTGATATAAGTTGTTGTTGTGATGATTTAAGTTATTTGTTAGTAGTTGTATAATTATTGTATGAAACGGTGAAATTTGTACGATTCTAGTCTAATATATTAATTATCATACTTTTGTTTATATTATTCGATATCTCACCCCTTCTGCTGTGATGTTGCCTCTATATGGGTAACGTGTAGGTAATCGTGAAGATTACCTGAGACTTAGTAGCTGTTTCAATTTTCAGTTCAAGTTGGTGTCATTTACTCTGATACGTAGCACTCGGGGGGATGAATGATAATTGTTTATTTTGTTGTGTATATTGTTGTTATTACTATAAGTTGTTGACCTTAAAGTTGAATTACGAAGTATCTTGCTATTGAGGAAGTTGTTTTAGTTGAATGAAAATATTAAGTGAATTGTAGTTGAATAAAAGTTGAATTAATTTATTACAGCTTCATCCAGGTTCTAAGTGTTACGTATCTGCAATAAAAGTGATTAATATATGATGTATTTATGTGAAGTAAATGTGGAATCCCATGTATGATGAATTTTTGCACTCAGATTTTATTAATATACGTGGGTAGATTTGGGGTGTTAAACTAGTGGTATCAGAGCAGGCCAGTCCGTCCGGCCAGTGTTGTCTAACATTGTTTATTCCTCTGTACGCGATAAGTGTGTGAAACACTGTCCGTACTTGTTGTGTTTCTTATCTATTGTCTGCAGGAATTGAGTTGATGCTAAGTGGGGTAGATGTTTTGCTTCTCGGATGTGTTCGGTTGTGAGATGTTAGTTGTGTATGCTGTTGATGGCTACAGTGTAAGTGTTGTTGGAGCTTTGTTGTTTCTCGAAATCGAAGGTAACATGGGTTTAAGATTCTGGTTGTTTAACAAGTTGGAGTGTCTTGGGAAAAGGATCATTGTTGTAGAGGGAACTTAGAAAGTTGCGATGTATCAACACTGCTGGTGGACTGCGAAGTTGTTGATTGAGTAGCTTTACATAAGATGTCGATGTTGGATCAGTTATTAAATGATAGAATGCTATAAGCATTGCTGTGAGATTATTGGTAAGAGATTGAAAAAATTGTAGAAGCTGTTGGAGTCGTTGGAATCTTTTGAACCGCGAGTCATAGTTGGAAATGCGAAGAGTATGATTCCAAGAATAGAAAGTGTTGGTAATTGTACAAAGGAATTTTTCTGATGTTATCATTAGAGATGTGATAGTATGTAGCTGTAAGACGTCGGTGTTATCATGTTCGGATGGTTTTGGAGGTTATTGAGTTATGATGCTTTTGGTCACGTGAGTACAAGTTCTATAGGAACACTATTGTAGTTAGTAATGATTGTTTATACTCCAATATGGTTGAAGAATATCTATTGACAAATTGAGGAACTGATCACCCTTAATCTATTGTTGATAGTAGACAAAATCGTATTGGATGGTATAAAATTGTCTTGCTATCTTAATGGTGAGTAGAGGGATGGATGTTGTATCGATGAGATTGTCAAGACAATACTGTGATGAGTGTTGAAGGAAGTTTGAGACTAAAATGAGAATTATAAATTGTTTAGTCAACCGAGGTTTGAATGAGAACTATGAATTAAGATGGATAATCAGAGTTGCATAGTGTTGAAGCGGTAAAGCGACAAGCAAAGATTTGGTATTATTTTTACCGGGTGATATATATCGGTTAGGTTATATCGTATCGTATCCACAGAGATTGGTTATTGATTCGTCGTTCGAAAATTCTACCGTTAATGAGTTTGAGATTAAAAGAAAGGAAAATAAAAGACAAAAAGTAAATGAACAAAAAGTATAAAGGATAGACAGCTTGTCTGGATCGAATGTAAACTACCCGTCACAGACTTAAATCTACCACCCATGTCATACTCGGCCTACGATACGCGTCTGTGTCATCACATACCTCTCACAACCTAAGCTATTTCTAACCCCAAATTGAGAATCCTCCCGAATCACCTCGATATCCATTTCTGGCCTACCTCGACAACCAGAAGTCAACTGCGTCACCTCCATACCCATCTTTGGCATACTTCACCAATGCAGAGGCATTAAGTTCAGATACTCTATAGTGAATGTCAGCTCTAAACCCATTTCAAGCATTCAGAAATAACGATAATCATCCTAGGAAAGAATCTAAGCAATCTATCTCTAGTAAAGCTCAAACACCTAACATAGAGTAAAAACCTAAGACAATCACCAACACAGATTCATAAAGCAAGCTTTATACAACGTCAAGGGCGACAAATATACATGAGTTATGAGTAGATATACATACAAAACCCAACAAAAGAGATTACAAAGAGAAGAGAAGAAGAGGAACCAAACATTTCTTGGTTTGTCAACACCAATCGATGAGGGATTCGACTCCAGATCATCCAAATGCAAGCTCCAATGTTGTTTTCTAAGCTCTCTAGACCAAAAAATGATGTTGATGGCATTGGGACTCAAAAATACCCAACCCATGACCTAAAAATGTGTTTTTAGCCCCTTTTAAAGAATTCTTAAATAGCAGGGCGCGCTAAACCTAGTATTTTTGCGCTAAGCGTGGTCTGCACTGTCCTGAAAAAAATCAGCATCTTGTTTTTGTCATAACTTGAGAACTGTAACTCGGAATTGCGCCCGGTTTGAAGCGTTGGAAATCTTATTCAATGCTCTATCTAACCATGAAAAAATATCACTCAAATTGATGATTTTTATTCTTTGATTTTGAGCCTTATTCATGGATGAGTTGCTCAAATCGCGCGTTTGAAGCCGTGTCTTCGACACTTTATTACTCAATGCTCCAATTATGACTGAATAACTATAAAAGAGATGAAAAGCTATTAAATGATATAATATTTACACAAAAACTCAATTATTCTATTATGTACACATTTATACCAAAAACGGGGGATTTATTCGAAGAATATCAACAAAAGAACCGATAAGTGCCACAAAGCATATATATAAAATAACTACATTTTGACACTTATCAACTCTCCCCAACTTGACACATTGTTTGTCCTCAAACAAAGTCAAATAACTCAAAGAAACAAAGAATGATAATCAAATAATTGCGAATCAACAAGTTTTGAAAACGGAAAACAAATGTATGGTTCAAACGAAAAATGTACACGACAAATACAAACTTACCACTATACTACAACAATAACATATAAACGAAAAAAAATCCTAAGTACAAAAATCATGCAAAACATTCTAAAACAAAACAAGCTCAATCATGAATCACACCTAGCAAAAATTCATTGGTAGATGAAAAACACACAAAGGTGAGGGATAAAAAACACTCCTCCACAATCTTGCAAACAAAAGACTAAATTATGCATTCATCCAAAAACTAATATTGAAACTAAAAAGCAAGAATCACAAGGGCTTTTCAAGGTTGTAATGTGGCTTGGTTAACAAACAAGTGATAAGTCCTAAAGCTAATCAAAACAAAAACTTGCCTAAACCTAAGAGAGTGATCAACTCACAAAGTTCCAAACAATATAATTTCAATTAAACTTATTCTTCATCACAAATTTCACACCAAACACACCTCACTTATTAACATAACATTATTCCTACTCTTTTTGTTTTTCTTTTTCAAAGCTTTTCTATTTTTTCTTTCTTTTTCTAATCTTTCTTTTTCACTTTTTTTCTTTTCTTTTCTTTTCTTTTCTCAACCTCATATCAATCACAACATAAGCACATAAACATTCCTCTCCCCAACTTGAATTCAACCAATATCATGATGTGAATACTCCCTACTTTCTAAGGCAAGGTAAAAATTCATACAACAACATATAGTTGAGGGTTCAAGAAACAAAGAAATCAACATCCATACAAAAAAGGTGAATTTATACTCATAGACAAGCATCAAGTTCAGATAAAAATGGATGTTGATAAAAGTTCAAAGGGGCTAACAAATGTTCACACACTCACAAGGTGAATTGAATATTTGGCCAAGGTAGTTATGCTCAAAATCAACAAAATGCCTTGATCATTTTCTTGCAATCATACAATCAACACAAAACAAAAGATTAAGCATAATAGAATCCAGTTAAAACAAGAATGTGGACTCTCATATGTAAACAATGGAAAGCTTCCTCACATTTATGGTTAAAAATGGTACTAAAGTGATTCAATTCATGAGCAAGTAATGCAAAAAGAATGAATAGCATGGTAATTATACAAATGATAAATTTCCTAAACATGTTATGCTATAGAAAGCGATAAACGAGTACCTGACGTGTACCAACTTTGAAAACTATCATTACCATACATCCGCGAGTTGAAACGATCAAACTCGGAAAATCACCTCAAAAGTCTTCAAGTTACCGGACCAAAATTTGAGCCCAAACAACAACAAAAGAATTAGAAAAATAAAATGTACAATATTTACAATATTTACAACCAACAAAACTCCTCAAGCTAAACACGACAAGCTTGCGGAAATACAACATTTACGTAACAAAACAAAAGCAAATTACGATACGAAAACATGGTGAAAATGAATTAACAAGTTGAAAAGTGAAGATTTAAAATTAAGAACAAGTCCTATTTCAACTTGTTAAAACACAAGCCACCAAACAACATAAACAAAAACAAACAAAAACATGCTTGTTTTACGTCGTAAGCTCGACGCCTTTATTGTGTGAGCACTAGTAACCTCCTCTCGTCATGCCATGGTATTGTAACACCGCGCAAACCTAAACAAAGTGTCCTCACAACCACACAACAAACGTTACAAGTACGAGACAATTTATAACATCACATGAAAACTAAGAAAATCACAAATATGTACAAGTATGGAAAGTAAACACACAACATGTACAAGTAACAATATACAAGTTCATATACAAAGTCTATACAACATATACAATAATTACAAAACTCAAAAACAACGGAATTATCGCAATACCGAAACAAAAAAACCAATCCCCGGCAACGACGCCATTTTGTTGAAGCGGTAAAGAGACAAGCAAAGAGTTGGTATTATTTTTACTGGGTGATATATATCGGTTAGGTTATATCGTATCGTGTCCACAGAGATTGGTTATTGATTCGTCGTTCGACAATTCTACCATTAATGAGTTTGAGATTAAAAGAAATGAAAACAAAAGACAAAAGTAAATGAACAAAAAGTATAAAGGATAGACAGCTTGTCCGAAATGAATGTAAACTACCCGTCACAGACTTAAATCTACCACCCATGTCATACTCGGCCTACGATACGCGTCTGTGTCATCACATACCTCTCACAACCTAAGCTATTTCTAACCCCAAATTGAGAATCCTCCCGAATCACCTCGATATCCATTTCTGGCCTACCTCGACAACCAGAAGTCAACTGCGTCACCTCCATACCCATCTTTGGCATACTTCACCAATGCAGAGGCATTAAGTTCAGATACTCTATAGTGAATGTCAGCTCTAAACCCATTTCAAGCATTCAGAAATAACAGATAATCATCCTAGGAAAGAATCTAAGCAATCTATCTCTAGTAAAGCTCAAACACCTAACATAGAGTAAAAACCTAAGACAATCACCAACACAGATTCATAAAGCAAGCTTTATACAACGTCAAGGGCGACAAATATACATGAGTTATGAGTAGATATACATACAAAACCCAACAAAAGAGATTACAAAGAGAAGAGAAGAAGAGGAACCAAACATTTCTTGGTTTGTCAACACCAATCGATGAGGGATTCGACTCCGGATCATCCAAATGCAAGCTCCAATGTTGTTTTCTAAGCGCTCTAGACCAAAAAATGATGTTGATGGTGTTGGGACTCAAAAATACCCAACCCATGACCTAAAAATGTATTTTTAGCCCCTTTTAAAGAATTCTAAAATCGCAGGGCACGCTAAGCCTGGTATTTTCGCGCTAAGCGCGGTCTGCACTGTCCTGAAAAAAATCAACATCTTATTTTTGTCATAACTTGAGAACTGTAACTCGGAATTGCGCCCGGTTTGAAGCGTTGGAAATATTATTCAATGATCTATCTAACCATGACAAAACATCAATTAAATTGATGATTTTTATTCTTTGATTTTGAGCCTTATTCATGGATGAGTTGCTCAAATCGCGCGTTTGAAGCCGTGTCTTCGACACTTTATTACTCAATGCTCCAATCATGAATGGATACCTATAAAAGAGATGAAAAACTATCAAATGATATAATATTTACACAAAAACTCAATTATTCTATTATGTACACATTTATACCAAAAACGGGGGATTTATTCGAAGAATATCAACAAAAGAACCGATAAGTGCCACAAAGCATATATATAAAATAACTACATTTTGACACTTATCAACTCTCCCCAACTTGACACATTGTTTGTCCTCAAACAAAGTCAAATAACTCAAAGAAACAAAGAATGATAATCAAATAATTGCGAATCAACAAGTTTTGAAAACGGAAAACAAATGTATGGTTCAAACGAAAAATGTACACGACAAATACAAACTTACCACTATACTACAACAATAACATATAAACGAAAAAAAATCCTAAGTACAAAAATCATGCAAAACATTCTAAAACAAAACAAGCTCAATCATGAATCACACCTAGCAAAAATTCATTGGTAGATGAAAAACACACAAAGGTGAGGGATAAAAAACACTCCTCCACAATCTTGCAAACAAAAGACTAAATTATGCATTCATCCAAAAACTAATATTGAAACTAAAAAGCAAGAATCACAAGGGCTTTTCAAGGTTGTAATGTGGCTTGGTTAACAAACAAGTGATAAGTCCTAAAGCTAATCAAAACAAAAACTTGCCTAAACCTAAGAGAGTGATCAACTCACAAAGTTCCAAACAATATAATTTCAATTAAACTTATTCTTCATCACAAATTTCACACCAAACACACCTCACTTATTAACATAACATTATTCCTACTCTTTTTGTTTTTCTTTTTCAAAGCTTTTCTATTTTTTCTTTCTTTTTCTAATCTTTCTTTTTCACTTTTTTTCTTTTCTTTTCTTTTCTTTTCTCAACCTCATATCAATCACAACATAAGCACATAAACATTCCTCTCCCCAACTTGAATTCAACCAATATCATGATGTGAATACTCCCTACTTTCTAAGGCAAGGTAAAAATTCATACAACAACATATAGTTGAGGGTTCAAGAAACAAAGAAATCAACATCCATACAAAAAAGGTGAATTTATACTCATAGACAAGCATCAAGTTCAGATAAAAATGGATGTTGATAAAAGTTCAAAGGGGCTAACAAATGTTCACACACTCACAAGGTGAATTGAATATTTGGCCAAGGTAGTTATGCTCAAAATCAACAAAATGCCTTGATCATTTTCTTGCAATCATACAATCAACACAAAACAAAAGATTAAGCATAATAGAATCCAGTTAAAACAAGAATGTGGACTCTCATATGTAAACAATGGAAAGCTTCCTCACATTTATGGTTAAAAATGGTACTAAAGTGATTCAATTCATGAGCAAGTAATGCAAAAAGAATGAATAGCATGGTAATTATACAAATGATAAATTTCCTAAACATGTTATGCTATAGAAAGCGATAAACGAGTACCTGACGTGTACCAACTTTGAAAACTATCATTACCATACATCCGCGAGTTGAAACGATCAAACTCGGAAAATCACCTCAAAAGTCTTCAAGTTACCGGACCAAAATTTGAGCCCAAACAACAACAAAAGAATTAGAAAAATAAAATGTACAATATTTACAATATTTACAACCAACAAAACTCCTCAAGCTAAACACGACAAGCTTGCGGAAATACAACATTTACGTAACAAAACAAAAGCAAATTACGATACGAAAACATGGTGAAAATGAATTAACAAGTTGAAAAGTGAAGATTTAAAATTAAGAACAAGTCCTATTTCAACTTGTTAAAACACAAGCCACCAAACAACATAAACAAAAACAAACAAAAACATGCTTGTTTTACGTCGTAAGCTCGACGCCTTTATTGTGTGAGCACTAGTAACCTCCTCTCGTCATGCCATGGTATTGTAACACCGCGCAAACCTAAACAAAGTGTCCTCACAACCACACAACAAACGTTACAAGTACGAGACAATTTATAACATCACATGAAAACTAAGAAAATCACAAATATGTACAAGTATGGAAAGTAAACACACAACATGTACAAGTAACAATATACAAGTTCATATACAAAGTCTATACAACATATACAATAATTACAAAACTCAAAAACAACGGAATTATCGCAATACCGAAACAAAAAAACCAATCCCCGGCAACGACGCCATTTTGTTGAAGCGGTAAAGAGACAAGCAAAGAGTTGGTATTATTTTTACTGGGTGATATATATCGGTTAGGTTATATCGTATCGTGTCCACAGAGATTGGTTATTGATTCGTCGTTCGACAATTCTACCATTAATGAGTTTGAGATTAAAAGAAATGAAAACAAAAGACAAAAGTAAATGAACAAAAAGTATAAAGGATAGACAGCTTGTCCGAAATGAATGTAAACTACCCGTCACAGACTTAAATCTACCACCCATGTCATACTCGGCCTACGATACGCGTCTGTGTCATCACATACCTCTCACAACCTAAGCTATTTCTAACCCCAAATTGAGAATCCTCCCGAATCACCTCGATATCCATTTCTGGCCTACCTCGACAACCAGAAGTCAACTGCGTCACCTCCATACCCATCTTTGGCATACTTCACCAATGCAGAGGCATTAAGTTCAGATACTCTATAGTGAATGTCAGCTCTAAACCCATTTCAAGCATTCAGAAATAACAGATAATCATCCTAGGAAAGAATCTAAGCAATCTATCTCTAGTAAAGCTCAAACACCTAACATAGAGTAAAAACCTAAGACAATCACCAACACAGATTCATAAAGCAAGCTTTATACAACGTCAAGGGCGACAAATATACATGAGTTATGAGTAGATATACATACAAAACCCAACAAAAGAGATTACAAAGAGAAGAGAAGAAGAGGAACCAAACATTTCTTGGTTTGTCAACACCAATCGATGAGGGATTCGACTCCAGATCATCCAAATGCAAGCTCCAATGTTGTTTTCTAAGCTCTCTAGACCAAAAAATGATGTTGATGGCATTGGGACTCAAAAATACCCAACCCATGACCTAAAAATGTGTTTTTAGCCCCTTTTAAAGAATTCTTAAATAGCAGGGCGCGCTAAACCTAGTATTTTTGCGCTAAGCGTGGTCTGCACTGTCCTGAAAAAAATCAGCATCTTGTTTTTGTCATAACTTGAGAACTGTAACTCGGAATTGCGCCCGGTTTGAAGCGTTGGAAATATTATTCAATGATCTATCTAACCATGACAAAACATCAATTAAATTGATGATTTTTATTCTTTGATTTTGAGCCTTATTCATGGATGAGTTGCTCAAATCGCGCGTTTGAAGATGTGTCTTCGACACTTTATTACTCAATGCTCCAATCATGAATGGATACCTATAAAAGAGATGAAAAACTATCAAATGATATAATATTTACACAAAAACTCAATTATTCTATTATGTACACATTTATACCAAAAGCGGGGGATTTATTCGAAGAATATCAACAAAAGAACCGATAAGTGCCACAAAGCATATATACAAAATAACTACATTTTGGCACTTATCACACAGCTGAAGCAAGAAGTTCCAGAGTGCGGTGGTTCTCGTAAATTTTGCGTATTCTATAAATATGTTATTATGGTTGTTGGTTGATTGTGCATTATGCATAGATTAGTTGAGTTAAGCTGTTAAGTTGACGTTATAGTGATTCTATTTCCGTTTTCATGTTGTTGTTGTTGGTTACCGTAAGTAAGGAATAATACTCTATAGTATGATGAAGTTGATTTGGTCGATTATGTTGATGTCAGTATAAGGGTGATACGAAGAAATAAATAGAGTTGTTGGTGGTTGTTGATAATTGACATGTACAATTATAGAAATGAAGTTGTGTATGGTGTTTAGAACTTTGTTAAGGATGATGGGATTTTAAATATTCTAGTATAAGTGTATTGTGGTTGTTGCTAACTTAAACTTCGATATGCCATGGTATTATGGAAGTTGTTGATAAGTTATTAACGATTATGTCACGAAGATGTCGAATGATTGACATGTGTGTATTGGATTGAAATCATGTTGAGTTGTTATTATGTCGGAAAAGTAGTGATTGAAGTGTTGCCAAACGCAATTTAGAACCAGAGAGTTGGAATTGAAGTCAAAGATGGTTATGCCGGATAAATTTTCGAGGACAAAAATATCCTAAGTGGGGAAGAGTTGTAACGCCCCAAATTTAATTAAATTATTAAAGGAATTATTTGTTGGAATTTGTTGAAGTTGGATATTATCAGCGTAATTGGATTAATAGGTTGATTTGAGTAGTTAAGTTTATAGTAATTTTAATTGTTGGTTTAATCAGAGAAATAATATTATTATATTGGACTCGTTATTTAATTAAGTTGGTTTGATTGTTGTGTGTTAAATAGCAATATCGAAGGTGTTATTAATTGGCCCTATTAGACTATTAGTAGGCCCATTGTTTTGTTAAGTGATTGTTTCATTAAGAGATTAGAAGTGGCAGCAAGACAAAAGAAAAAAACATTTAAGTCACGTAGCTTTTGGAGACAGAGGCAGAAAACAAGGTTTAGAAGAGCAAGGTTGGAGAATAGAGGATATGAGGGTTTTGCTGTCGAAGCCAAGTACTGGAAATTTGATCGGGAAATTCGAGCCTCCGTCAATCTAAGATAAGGGTGGGGTTCAGAGTTTATAATCGGGAATATGATGATTAGTATATGGGATGAGATTGCATAAAAATTGCCTCTGTGATACGTTGATTTTATGAAATTGATCAATTTTGATAATCGTTGTCTGTATGGTGAGCACTGCCTAATTGTTATCTATGTTGTTGCTTTCGGTGTTAATTATTGTTATAAATTATTGATCGGTGAGTGATTATTGGAAATTATTAGTTGAACATGATTGGTAAAATATTATGGGAGAAGAATTGATGTTGTAAATCGAAACTGCTAAGTGAAAGGAATGAAACAAATTATGGAAAGCAAAGACTTAAGGAGCAGGGGCCACAAATCATAGGGTGGGCACCACACCCTATTAAGTGAGCATGGTGAGGGCTTTGAATTCCTGGGGTGACCGCCCCACACTTTCCATGGAGTGGGCCATGTATTCCTTTTCCAAATTTCAACAGTTCTCTTATGTTTTGTCTGTTTAGTACACTTATAACTATATAATGCTGTTAATATAATACCATTAATATAATGTAGTAAATGTAATGTTGGGATCATTAAATATGGCGTGTGTCATACCCCAAAATTTGCCCTCCATCATCCTCAAGACATTTCATACATCCATGCTCAAGGATTCCTCAAGGGTTGATCCGATGAACCCTCTCCTAGACAATCAACCCAAACTAGGGTTTGGCAATTCTCAGATCAAGATGGACTTCCAACATCTCCAATGTTCATCATGCCTCCTCATATGCTTCAAAGATTCTCCATGTCAAATTTCAAGCCTCAGAAGTCAAGTTTCCTCAGACAATTGCTCAGATGGTTGAAAATCAGTTGTATTGGACAAAAAGTCAATTGTGGTCAACATACAGTCAAACTTCATAATTTTTGGTCAACATCCACATTTTGAAGTTACATTCATCATTTGATCAAGGGTTGATCATGATTCATCAAGAAGACTCAAGATTTGCTCAAAAGTCAAACTTTCCAAATAAGGGTTTCTTGAGGAAAAGTCAACCAAACTTTGACTGGGCATAACTTCTTCATACTTTCTCAGAAAGTTTTCCACCACCTCTTGTTTTGAAGTAAATTCAATTGTCTACAACTTCATGTCTCACAAGAATGTTCAAAAAATGCTTCATTTGGAAAGTATGGATCAAAATATTACAGGTACTTTTCAAAGTCAACAAAAAGTCAACATTTTGTTTTGAAGATATATTGAGCATGGAAACTCCAATTGAGATGAAACCAAATAGGTTGGTTAGAGGACTCTTAGAGATTTCCAAAAAGTCCAGGAACACTCAAAAATGTGGAAAATTGAGCAAGATACACCATTCACAAGTTGGGCAATTTTGAAGAAGTGCACAAAGAGAGATACTTGTAAAAATCAAAATTTTTGCAAATGGGCTTACTTTTTCTTCATCCAAACTTGTTCCTTATACAATTAGGAATATCCAAGCCCAATGCCACGAATTTTTATTTTATTTTTCTATATAATTTGGATTTTATTCATTTAAATACAAATTAAATTCAAAAATAAGGTATAAAATCAAAATTAATTGCAAATTTGATTTTTCTCTCTTCCTTGAGATCCAAGCAACCCAATAAAGCCAGCAAATTTCGAAATTTGATTGGATATGGCAAGAATTTGATTGAAATTGATCAAAAAAGAGAAAATTTGATTTGGTACAAAATCAAATATATTTTGCATTGATTGATGATTAATTCTTTCTCAAATCAGCTCCAATTCCATCTACTATATATATACAATACATGCCACATGAATTAGGGTAGAAAAACTGCTTGGAGGAACCCTATTCAAACTGAAAAAAACCGTGCTTCACAAGCTACTAGCAGCCAGGGTTTTAGCTCGATTCAATGGATTCCAAGCATCCAAACACATTCCTTGATACCTCTTGAATCGATCCAGACCTTTACATTGTCCAAAAGCATCAAGAATCACGAAATCACGATTTGGTTTGTTCATACTTTTTTCAAATTCAAGTTTTGTTATTTATGCATTGTTAATGTGTTTTGATGTTTGTTTCGTGCTTAGAACAAGGTTTACAAACTTTCTGGGTCATCCAATTGAATTTTCGTGGCCGGAAACATGATATGCCATGATTAGGGTTTCAGGTCACGTTTTAGGGTTTCTCTCATTAGGATAAATTGGAACAAACCGATGCCATCAGGATGATCAGTGGACCAAAACGAATCGAACCATGGCTTTAGATTTCATTTATATTGCTTGTACATGATTTTGATGTTAGCAGGGGTTATAGCGTCGAACCAAAGCCGACGCAGAATTTTCAAATTTTTAAAACGAAGAAGATGAAGTTTGGCGCGGGGACGATGCAGTCAAGGAGTGACACCCGTTCACATGCTATTCGCTCCGGTTTTCAAACACGCGTGCACTCCAGTTCAGTTGGCAAAGGCGTGGGGTTGTGAAGGGGATGTCCCGAGTTCGATCTTTGGCCATGACATTTGGTTTTTCACATGTTTTGCATTTTTTCCATATTTTCATATTTTACTTAATATTTTGCATTCATTTTAATTTCTTTTCATAATTTTTTATCATGCATTAAAAAATACCAAAAAATATTTTTTCTTTTTGCATTATTCTCAGAAAATGTTTATTTAATTTATAAAATTAAAAAATATTATTTTGCATGCATATTTAATTTTATTTCTAATTTATCATTTAAATCACTTTTAATTAGTTTTTAATTATTAAATTAACTCCAAAAAATCCCAAAAAATTATTTTAGCATATTAATGTTATTTCCAGCATGAAATATTTTTCTCATTTAAAAATTATTATTTTTGCTAACATTTTTCTCTTATCCGATTTCCTCGTATTTTCCGATTTCTCATCTTTTCACAGTTATCCTGCTTTGGATTTCTTTTTATCGTTTTCTTTTTTTCAATTATGTAATTGGTTATGGGATGTAATAGTTTAATTAGGGATTTTATTTTCCGCATTTTTCAATTATGTATCTGCCCCAAAGCCATGTAATAACGTAGGATTTATCTTTCTGCACTTTATGTTCCCGCATTTTAATTTCCGCACCCTATAAACTGCTAGTAATTAGGCGTGTATGGCAAGATAAAATTGAACAATAGCTCACTCTAACTTTCAAGATAAAATACCTGAAATCAACACACTCTTTTCACACATGCACCCCTTAGGGTAATTCTCTCTTGTTGCCTTTACGATTACAAATGGTCAAGTCCCTCGAATGTAGAGGTATTCTAGCACCGTTGCCTACAAACAAATCATCATAGTCCCTTCGATACAAAGATCATAAGACCCACGATGTCGCCTCTGAATACATGATCTTGACCCTCGATTGTCGCCTACGAAAATGATGATAGTCCCTTCGAATGTGCTAGGATACTTCCTACAAGTTGCTTTCTATGACCATCCGATGTCCCTTCGAATGTCCCGCTTACATCCAACGAATAGGGTTACCTACCAACTAATGGTATGGATAGCACTATTCTAAAGGAACGTAAAATAACACGAAAACGACCATTCTGAGTAGGTAATAAGACTTTTAGTTGCTTGCTCTATCAAAATACTTTTTACACCTCACACTTTTGTCAAAGTTCAAACTCCTTTCAAAGTCAAAGCGAAATGCCTTTTCAAAACATTTTTCAAACACACAGAAAGCGCTTTTAAAAAGATGATCTAAGAGCAACTAAGAGCCCGTAGATAACTACGGATGGAAAGGGGTGCTAATACCTTCCCTTTTCATAACCTTCTCCCTTACTCGTAATCTAACGAAGGTCTTTTTCTACTTTTACCTTCCCTTAATTGGATAAAAGAAAAGTCGGTGGCGACTCTTGCTATCCGTACATTTGCGATACAAAACCTACAAAGTCGGTTCACCAGACATGTAATCACGACTCTGGGAAACACCCTAAAGAGAGAATGCCTTAAGGATTTCTAGATCATCTTTTCGTTTGACTTGCTTGCTTTATCTTTAAGGGTTGCTTGGGTATTATATTTGTGGGGATCCTACACCGATCCGGCCTTTTAGGTAAGTAGCAATAAATCGTCGCGACTGTTAGACGATATCGAAACGGTCAACATGATGGCTACGTTAGCGTGACACTTTGGATGTCCCGATACTCTTCATTCCCAAGTTGAGGATAGTATTTGGCTTCTGGTGTCATCAAGCGCTAACTAAACTTTTAGAACCTTAATTGACCCATCTTGGCCATTAGAAGGTAGTGAGATGGCTTTGGTGTGTAGACCGAGGTTGGTCGATACCGATGCTACGCTCATTGAGATCGACTTTTGGGATATTTTTGGTCGACCACTTGGTAGTCGTATTGAAATAAACGCCTACGAGAAAGATCGATGATATGAGATTCCTAGAACCCGGTTACTATTATAAGACAGGATGAACCAACTCAAACTTTTGGTAGGATAATCACCTATACGTCTTGCAAGCCTTAAACCTAGGCTCATTGTGTGAATTGTTTGTGTGTGCTAAACATGACATCATGACATCATCGCATTGCATATCATTTCTAACTATTTCAAGGACCTAGGGATTTATCTTTGCTCTGTTTTGTAGGGATTATGGCTTCTAGAAAGACTATCCGAATCAACTTCATGGGTATACCTTCTCAACTCAAAGAATTGGTTTCAGAAATTCCCGATCATGCCCAGTTCATCAAAAGACATGGTTATCTACTTGATTTGGTTATCTCCAGTTTTGAAGAAGATATGATGCATGTCCTATTCCAGTTCTTTGATCCAAAACACCATTGCTTTACATTCTCAGATTATCCGTTGGTTCCTACCTTGGAAGAGTTCTCTAAGCTACTTGGGGTACCTATTCTTGACCAAATGCCATTCACCGGTTTAGAAAAGGTTCCTAAGTACGAAGACATCGCATCAGCCTTACATCTTAAGCGCTCAGACATTGAAGCCAATTGGGAAACTAGAAGCGGAGTTAAGGGTTTACTTGCTAAGTTCCTAATTAAGAAAGCCCGAGAATTCCTCAAAGTTATGAGTTTCCATGCATTCGAAGATATTGTGGCCTTGTTAATCTATGGTTTGGTTCTATTTCCTAACTCGGATCAATTCATAGATGTCAACGCCATCAAGTTGTTTCTTACCCGCAATCCTGTGCCTACTTTGCTTGGAGACATCCTACATTCTCTCCACACTCGTACTACTAAGAGACAAGGAACTCTCATGTGTTGTATACCGTTACTTTCCAGGTGGTTTATTTCGCACCTTCCTCCATCAGTTTTGAAGAACGAGCAAAGGTTGAGATGGTCTCAAAGACTAATGTCACTCTCTCATTCCGATATCCGTTGGAGTCTTTTCTCTCAAAAAGACTTCACATTCATTGAGCATTGTGGAGAATTCCCTAATGTACCACTCCTTGGTATAAGGGGAGGTATTACTTACAACCCTTCTTTAGCTCTACGTCAGTTTGGTTTTGCTCGAAGAGATGGTCCGCATGATATGCTTCTCTAAGACATTGTGTTCGACTACAACCATGATCTCCAGAATTACCAACGAAGGTTCATACACGCTTGGGGCATGGTAAAGAAGACTGATACCAAGACTTTGGGGCACCAGAACTCCATTCCTTGGGAACCTTACCTCAAATGGGTACGAGCTCGAGCTCAAAACCTCATGATGCCTTTCACGCCTGTTTTACCGGTAATTATGGAACCTGTTGCTATAGGTGACGTACCCTATACTGTTCTCCATCCCGACATGCCTACTGATTTTGAAGACTTGAAGAGATCTTGGATTCAGCTTAAAGAAGAAAGGGATACCTTTGAAGCTCAGTGTTATGCGAGTGAGAAGAAAGTGTTAGAATTGACAAAGATACTTCACGAGGAGCGAAACATCAACGCCTACCTCGGCACCAAGAGGAAGCGCCCATGGGAGACTTAGAGTTTTAGGATTTATATGTTTTTCTTTTATTTGTTTTGAACTATCTTTTGTACTTAAAAAGAAAAAGAATAAAAGGAGAGCTAATAAATGTTTGTTCATTGCTTGTTTAACAAATTTAAATTCCTAAGGTCCTTGAAAACATTGCATTGCATTTGCATAAACATTGCACCTCATGGCATAACATTTCATAACAGGTACATTGAAGAGTGGTTTACTCATTTTCTCGCTATTTATTTTAGCAGAGAAATGGCTCTTGAACAGACTGTCAAAGATCTTCAGGCTCAGAATGCTCAGTTCCAGGAGATGTTCACTAGCTTGTTCCAAGGCCAAGAAGATTTGAAGAAGCTCATCAACAAAAAGAAGAAGGTTTTTGGTCTTCTCAACATGGGCAGACGCTACAAAGGTGGTCCTAAAGTGGTCAGTCGGATAGAGCTCTCTGAAGGAAGTGTCAAGAATGAGGGGGAGTGTCAAGGGTAATGAAGATGACCAGCGTGAGTCTGAAAAAGAGAGAGAGGATCAGTATGATAATGACCAGTACTCTGATGAAGATGACAAGTACAAGCAACTTGAAGACCGTCTGAATGCTGTGGAAAATCTGAAGATGTCCGGGCTGAATTTTGATGATCTGAATCTCCTCCCTGGTGTGGTGATTCCTCCCAAGTTCAAAGTTCCTACTTTTACCAAGTATGATGGCATGTCTTGTCCTAAGCTGCATTTGAAGTCCTATGTCCAGAAAATCAATCCCCACACTGATGACAGAAAGTTATGGATGCATTATTTTCAAGAGAGTTTGTCCGGAACTCAATTGGAGTGGTACTATCAGCTAGAGAATGTCCGTATCCGTACTTGGAGTGATTTGGCGGATGCTTTCTACAAACAGTATGAGTACAATGCTGAATTGACGCCCACTCGCATGCAACTACAAAGCATGTCTATGGGTCGTGATGAGAAGTTCAAAGAGTATGCTCAGAAGTGGAGAGATCTAGCAGGCAGAGTTCAACCACCCTTGTCCAATAGGGAGTTGGTTGATATGTTTATGGGAACACTGACAGGCCCATTTTTCAATCATCTGATTGGAAACTCTTCAGTCGGATTCATCGAGCTGATACTGGCAGGAGAGCATATTGAAGCTGATATCAAGAGTGGGAAGATTCATGTGGAGTCATCATCAAATGCTACGAAGAGATCTTTTGGTGGTAAGAAAGAAACTAATGCTGTGTATGGTCAGAAAAGCCGAGCCAAGACCGACCGCGCTCAATCTGTGGGGGCAGTTGTGATCTCCAATCCTACATCAGCACAACCTCAGCGAGACAACGCACATAGCCAGAACGCGCCACGAAGGCAGTTTACGAAGATCAACATGCCATTGTCGCAAGCCTTGCAACACATGTTGAAAGCAGAGCTGATTACCTTGAGGGATCCTCCTCAAAATATCAACACTTCCTCTCCGAGATACAATCCTAATGCTAAGTGTACTTACCATTCCAATAGCCTAGGACATAGTACTGATGATTGTTGGGCTCTGAAGAACAAAATTCAAGATATGATTGAAGCTAAGAAGATTGAGTTTGATCCTCCTGTTGAGACTCCGAATGTGATCAACGCTCCTATGCCTAACCATGACAAAAGTTCCAACGTTGTTGGTGACGATACTTATGTTTTCAACATAGATGACTTGACCATTCCTTTGATGACTGTTAAGAAGAATTTGCTGCAAGCCGGTGTCAATCCAGGATGCCCAGAGAATTATCGTTGGTGCCCATCTGCACCTGATGGTTGCGCTTGGTTGAGAAGGCGTGTTCAGTGCATGATGGATAACCGTGAGATACTATTTCTGAAACCACCTGTGCAGAAGCTGTGTAAAGATATGTCTAAACTGAAGATCGATAATGCGAGTGAAATAGCACCATCTGTGTGGGATACCTTGGGGCAGCCAAGTGGAAAGTTTGATTACATGGTGAAGTATACTGTTCTTGAGAGCTACAAGATTCCTATTGAAGATGTTAAAGCGACCGGATGGGGTGACGATTTTCCAGAAGACTATGCCGATGTTAACACAATAAGGATTTCCTCTGCTGATCCTGTGCCTATAGTGGCACCTCTCATCATTACTTCTCCTAGACCAGACCGTATTCCTCTGAGAAGGCTATTCCTTGGAATTATGGAGCTGATGTTTACTATCATGGCGTCAAGCAAGACCCTCTGACCATCAAAGATCTTACAATTGAAGCTACCATTCCTGACATTGATAACATCACTGGATCAAGTAAGGTGACCAGAACCGGAAGAGTGTTCTCTCCAGATATCTCTCCTCCGAAAGATACTCCGACTCCAGCTCGCATTCCAACTATTCAATCCATTCCCCAAGCTAGAGGGAAAGAATCAGTGACTCATCCTGCTCAGCCAGAAGTACCAAAGGAAGCTGCTGAAGACACCTCCAAACAAGAAATGGAGGAAATTCTGAAGATTATCAAGAAGAGTGACTACAATGTTGTGGAACAGTTGGGACAGACTCCGTCCAAAATATCCATGCTTGCTCTGCTCTTGTGCTCTAAGGCTCATGCTAACGCCTTGGTGAAGTTTTTGAAGAATGCTCACGTGCCGCAAGACACTACCACTGACCAATTTGAAGTTTGTATTGCTAGCCTGGCTGCCAACAACGGCCTAGGCTTCTCTGATGCTGATTTGACTCCTGCCGGAAAGAAACACAACAAAGCCTTACACATCTCTATTGAGTGCAAGGGCGTTACATTGTCTCATGTTTTGGTTGATACCGGTTCTGCTCTGAATATCCTTCCGAAGACTGCCTTTGATCGACTTGATATCGAAGGGTTGGTTCTGAAGCCCAGTGATATAATTGTGAGAGCTTTTTATGGTTCTAAGCGAACAGTACTTGGAGAGCTCACTCTGCCTGTTAAAGTCAGTTCCCAGACTTTTGATTCCACTTTCTTTGTCATGGACATTCGTCCAGCCTACTCTTGCTTACTTGGTCGCCCTTGGATACATGGGGCAGGCGCTGTTACCTCTACCTTACATCATAAACTGAAGTGCCCGGTGAAAGGGAAGGTTGTTACAGTATGTGGTGAAGAAGAATATTTGGTCAGTCATCTACAGTCATTCCGATACCTCGAGGTGGAGGGTGAATTCTTTGAGACTCCCTGTCAAGCTTTTGAAAAAATCCCTAGAGTCATGCCTGTTGACTCTCCTGTCACTCTTGAAGTTACGTAAGTTCCGCCTAGGATGGCCTCGCTGAAAGATGCTCAAGCTGCTGTTGAAGAAGGAGGTACTACTATTTGGGGTCAGCTCCCTGATCTTCCTTTCAAATCTGACAAGACGGGTTTAGGCTTCACCATCAAGGGTCAGAAGATGATACGCCACGAACGTGCCGGCCAACTTCCTTTCCACATCAGCCAGAGTGGAATCCATGCTATAGAAGACGACGACAACGACTTCGACATCAGCAAGTGGATCTTCCCAACTCCAGATCATGGGCTCAGCAATTGGAAGATTGAAGACGTCATACCAATCTCCTTTAGCCAGGAGTAATTGCTCTTGTTTTGTTTTGCTTTTCGTATTTTCTATGTTTTGAACAATAAACTTTGAAAGCCTAGTGCCTTGCCCGGGGCATCATGGCTCGTTTGTGAGGGTTATTATCTGTCATTTGCATATTTTCATTCAATAAAATCGTTGGAATTTTGCATTCAATTGTTGTTTTCTTTCTTTTACTATATCACCCCTTCAAAAAGCTATGTGTTTCTTACACACACCCACGTGATACACTGCAGAATCACTCCGAATCTCGTTGATAACAGCTATGCTATTGCTAAATATGACTTCAATAATCCGATCTACCAAGCCGAAGACGAAAGTGAGGAAGATTGTGAAGTGCCAGGAGAACTTGTCAGACTGCTACAGCAAGAAGAGCGAGTTATACAGCCACACGAAGAGCCAGTTGAGGCTGTGAATTTGGGTACTGACGAAGATAGAAAAGAGATCAAGGTAGGAGAAGGTCTTGAGAACAGTGTTAAAGAAAGGTTGGTTCAGATGCTACGAGACTATATTGAGGTTTTTGCTTGGTCATATGAAGACATGCCAGGTTTGGACATTGATATTGTGGTACACGATCACGAAAAAGAAGGTTTTCTCCTGTGAAATGAAGGTTGTCGCGCGTCCTGAGATGTCAGAGAAAATCAAAGATGAGGTTATGAAGCAGTTCAATGCCGGTTTCTTAGCTGTTACTTCTTATCCACAATGGGTTGCTAATGTGGTGCATGTGCCCAAGAAGGATGGCAAGGTACGAATGTGTATGGATTACAGAGATCTGAACAAAGCGAGTCCGAAAGATGATTTTCCACTTCCTCATATTGATGTTCTAGTTGACAACACCGCTCAACATAAGTTTTTCTCCTTCATGGATGGTTTCTCCGGTTACAATCAAATCAAGATGGCTCCCGAAGACATGGAGAAGACTACTTTCGTTACACAGTGGGGCACTTTTTGTTACAAGGTTATGCCGTTCGGACTGAAGAACGCGGGCGCCACTTATCAGCGTGCTATGGTGACATTATTTCGTGACATGATTCATCACGAGATAGAGGTCTACGTCGACAACATGATAGCTCGATCACAGACAGAAGAAGAACATCTCGATCATTTGCGGAAACTATTTGACAGATTGAAGAAGTACAAATTGAGACTTAATCCTAACAAGTGTACCTTTGGAGTCAGATCCGGAAAACTCTTAGGGTTTGTTGTCAGTAGAAAAGGTATTGAGGTTGACCCTGCGAAGGTTAAAGCTATTCAAGAAATGAAAGCTCCCCGCACCGAGAAGGAAGTCAGAGGTTTCTTGGGCCGATTGAATTACATTTCCAGATTCATTGCACATCTAACTGCTACTTGTGAGCCAATCTTTAAGTTACTAAAGAAAGATCAAGTGGTAAAATGGAACGACGATTGCCAGATCGCTTTTGACAAAATCAAGGAGTACCTACAGAATCCTCCTATCCTGATGCCGCCAAGGAAGACCTCTTATCATGTACTTGCGGTTAGAGAACTCAATGGGTGTGTTGGGGAAACATGACGAGTCCGGTCAAAAGAGCATGCAATATACTACCTTAGCAAAAGTTTACCGATCGTGAAACAAGATACTCACATGAGAAGACTTGCAACGCTGGCTTGGGCTGTCACGACTAAGACAGATATGTTGACTCACACTACCTTGTTGATATCCAAGATGGATCCAATAAAATACATATTTGAGAAACCACTCCTAAGAATAGCAAGATGGAAAATGATCCCGATGAATATGACATCCAAGACACTTCTCGAAAGCAATCAAAGGAAGTGTAGTAGCCATCATTTGGCTCATCAAGTCGTAGATGACTATCACCTATGCTCAATTTCCAGATGAAGATGTTTTACTAGTTACAGATTGTGAAGAACCAGCCGCACGAAGGACCCGAACAAGGATCCCGATGGACTATGGTCTTTGATGGAGGCTCAACGCACTTGGCAATGGCATTGGCGCCATCATTACATCCCTAAAGGCGGACATACTCCTTTCACCGCCAGATTATGTTTCAGTTGCACTAACAACATGGCCGAATATGAAGCGTGCATCATGGGTATTAAAGCTGCTATTGACATAAGAATCAAGTTCTTGCAAGTGTATGGAGACTCAGCTTTAGTGATCAGTCAGATTAAGGGCGAGTGGGATACGAAGCATCCGAATCTTATTCCATATCAAGAGCATGTTTTGAGTTTGATCCCCTATTTCGAAGAGATCACTTTCAACCACATTCCACGAGAAGAGAATCAGTTGGCAGATGCATTGGCTACTATGTCATCTATGATCAAGGTCAGATGGGACAATGAGGCTCCCCAGATCATCATTGAGAAGTTTGATGAACCAGCGTATTGTTGTGAGCTTGATACAGAAGAGAAACCTTGGTACTATGACGTGAAGAGGTATCTTGAGACTCAGGAATATCTCGATGGGGCATCTATCAATGATAAGAAGTTCTTGAGAAGATTTGCATCCAAATTCTTCCTCGGCAACGGCATCTTATACAAGCGCAACCACGACTTGTGCTTACTCCGCTGTGTAGACCGGAAAATGGTGGAACAAATCATGGAAGAGTTACACGAAGGCGCATTTGGCACCCACTCCAGTGGTCATACGATGGCTAAAAAGATTTTGAGAACAGGTTACTATTGGTCCACCATGGAAGCTGATTGTCACCGCTACGCTCGATCTTGTCACAAATGCCAGATTTATGCAGACAAAGTGCACGTACCTCCAGTACCTTTGAATGTTCTAACAGCTCCTTGGCCTTTTGCAATGTGGGGCATTGACATGATCGGAGAAATCAAACCCACAGCTTCCAACGGACATCGTTTCATCCTTGTGGCAATTGATTATTTCACCAAGTGGGTAGAGGCAGCAGCCTCGTTCGCATCTGTTACCAGGAATGTTGTGGCTCGATTCATCAAGAATAATCTTATCTGTCGGTATGGCACTCCCGAAAAGATTATCACAGATAACGGCTCTAATCTTAACAATAAGATGATCACCGAACTCTGCACGCAGTTCAAGATCAAGCATCACAACTTTTCTCCTTATCGGCCTAAGATGAATGGCGCAGTGGAAGCCGCCAACAAGAACATTAAGAAAATCATACAGAAGATGACGGTGACTTACAAAGATTGGCATGAGATGTTACCATTTGCTCTTCATGGTTATCGCACTACAGTACGAACATCAACAGGGGCAACCCCCTTCTCTCTTGTGTACGGTATGGAAGCAGTCCTACCCATCGAGGTTCAAGTACCCTCAACCAGAGTCCTCCAGGATGCAGAGTTAGGCGAAGACGATTGGACCCAGACTCGGCTTGACCAGATTAACCTGATTGATGAGAAACGACTCGCGTCCATTTGCCATGGACAGATCTATCAAAAGCGAATGATCAGGGCATTTAACAAGAAGGTCAAACACCGAGTCTACCAAGTCGGTGATCTAGTAGTCAAGCGCATCATCCTTCCACAAGGTGATCCCAGGGGAAAATGGACTCCCACCTATGAGGGACCATTTGTAGTCAAGACAGTATTTTCCAGTGGAGCTATGATACTTAGCACCATGGATGGTGAAGACTTCCCACACCCTGTGAACGCAGACATAGTCAAAAAATACTACACATAAAAGAGACCCGCTAGGTCGACTGACCTAGGCAAAAATAAGGGCATCCTGGCGAACCAAAAGGGTTCGGGCAAAAATTAAGGATATATACAAAAAATGTACACCCGGCAAGTCGAAAACCTGAAAAGGCGGCTTGGGCAAAAAGGGGTATCCCGGTAGACTGAAAACCCGAAAAGGCAGTCTAGGCAAAAGTTAGGGATTTAAGCGTACGACTATGTCTCATCCAGATCATCTACTTCCAGACTACTATCAGCATTCACGATTCAAATGGCGAAAATCAATTCACTCACTTTCTACTGACAGCAAGGAGATGAGATAGTTGAAATATATGAGTACTAGCATAGTTGGAACTTAACGAGATTGTTTCCGCATAGCTTTTTACTTTTCTCGTGTACAAACTACTTGGCCATACGCCACATTTTAAATAAATACAAGTTTCTTTCTCTTTACAATTTGTTGCTGTTGTTGTTTGCATAAAGTCCAACGTTTGCTTTGAATGATTATATGCATCTGACAATAAAAATCTATTCAGAAGCATGCAAAAAGTGAACATAACGAAAGTAATTGCTACAGGCTCTAGGAATTGAGATGACGACGAAAGTCACCAAAACACTCCCCTGCAGAGCATTGATCCCCACAGAGGTGTTGCTCACTATAAACCTTCCCCAATAGAGTACACGTCGATCCCCAAGCAGTGATTCCACTCAACTTGACCGGATTGCACTCATCTTCGAGCAGTAACATTTCATCCCCAGCCGAGGTATTCATCCCCAACAAGATATCTCTCAATAATTCCCCTTTTCTCCAGCAGCAGCGTCCAGACCTGAAACTTGGTCAGATAGTGCACCGGAGGAAACCTACACCTTTTATTCCCCAGTTAGAGATTACAACGGGCTCCAGATCCTTCTAACCCGATCTCCCAGCAACTACCAAATACTCTCCGGCAAGATTTACACGCAAAATTCCCGGTAGAATACCTCCAAGATTCTCCCCAACAGGGTCTACACACAAGATCCTCGACAGCGTATCTCAAGACTTGGTCAGATAGTGCACTGGAGGAATCAAAGTTTTCTCTCTTCTCAGGATCTGCATCCTCAAACAGAAGTCAGAAATCTCCAAGCAGAACATCCGCATCTTCTTCAAGATGGATATGTTTTGAAATACCACAACATCTATCATTCATACATTTCTCATAAAGTCATAATATATGCATATGTCATTCATACGCATCATCATGCATCATACTTTGCATAAGACTAATCAATATTCTATCAAAGTTTCTCTTGTTTTCTCCAAAGCAGGTGAAAGTCACTTCTGACGCAAACAGGTCCAGGATTAAGACCCGAATCTAGACGGGAAAACTATCTGAACGACCGCCCCTAGTTGTCCTCCGACAACTGGTCCAGGATTAAGACCCGAATCCAGATGGGAAAACTATCTGAACGACCACCCTCGTTGTCCACCGACAATGGATCCAGGATTAATACCCGAAGCCAGACGGGAAACCCTATCCGAATGATCACAAGTTATCCTCCGATTAGAGGCAGTGGATCAATACCCGATGCACAACAGGGAAGCTATCCACACTTTGCCAGCTACTATCCCCTCAGAGTAATCAGCACGAAGATCTATTCTGACTCTCTCTTATCAACAGCAGCCACAGAGTCTAGCGTACGACTCAGTGGCCTTGGATGGCATCTTAAGCCCATCTCCGACTACTTGTCAACATTTCTCCATTTTCAGAATGCTGGATATTTGGTTAAAAAACCAATACAAACCAATAACTTCTTCAAAAATGAGCACGAAGTCTAATGTACGACTCCCTCCGGATGGCATCTTAAGCCCATCTCCATATACCTTTCACTCCCAGAAACGTCTACAGAGCCTAGCATACGGCTCACTCCTCAGCACCGATCTCTCCAGATGGAATCTTAAGCCCATCCCCGTCAGCTCTCCTATCAACAACCTCTAGTCTAGCGTACGGCTCCTTCTCCAGCAAAGTCTCCAAATGGCATCTGTAAGCCCATTCCCGCATCATCAACCAACAGCGAGTGCAAATTTTCAGGTGTACTCGAGTGTTCAATCATCTTCTACCTCCAGGTCACGACAGGCACCCACGCCAATCTAACCTTTCCAGTACAAGAAGATTGAACAGGGGTAGATGTCATACCCCAAAATTTTCCCTCCATCTTCCTCAAGACATTTCATACATCCATGCTCAAGGATTCCTCAAGGGTTGATCAGATGAACCCTCTCCTAGACAATCAACCCAAACTAGGGTTTGGCAATTCTCAGATCAAGATGGACTTCCAACATCTCCAATGTTCATCATGCCTCCTCATATGCTTCAAAGATTCTCCATGTCAAATTCCAAGCCTCAGAAGTCAAGTTTCCTCAGACAATTGCTCGGATGGTTGAAAATCAATTGTATTGGACAAAAAGTCAACTGTGGTCAACATACAGTCAAACTTCATAATTTTTGGTCAACATCCTCATTTTGAAGTTACATTCATCATTTGATCAAGGGTTGATCATGATTCATCAAGAAGACTCAAGATTTGCTCAAAAGTCAAACTTTCCAAATTAGGGTTTCTTGAGGAAAAGTCAACCAAACTTTGACTAGGCATAACTTCTTCATACTTTCTTAGAAATTTTTCCACCACATCTTGTTTTGAAGGAAATTCAATTCTCTACAACTTCATGTCTCACAAGAATGTTCAAAAAATGCTTCATTTGGAAAGTATGGATCAAAATATTACAGGTACTTTTCAAAGTCAACAAAAAGTCAACATTTTGTTTTGAAGATATATTGAGCATGGAAACTCCAATTGAGATGAAACCAAATAGGTTGGTTAGAGGACTCTTAGAGATTTCCAAAAAGTCCAGGAACACTCAAAAATGTGGAAAATTGAGCAAGATACACCATTCACAAGTTGGGCAATTTTGAAGAAGTGCACAAAGCGAGATACTTGTAAAAATCAATTTTTTTGCAAATGGGCTTACTTTTTCTTCATCCAAACTTGTTCCTTATACAATTAGGAATATCCAAGCCCAATGCCACGAATTTTTATTTTATTTTTCTATATAATTTGGATTTTATTCATTTAAATACAAATTAAATTCAAAAATAAGGTATAAAATCAAAATTAATTGCAAATTTGATTTCTCTCTCTTCCTTGAGATCCAAGCAACCCAATAAAGCCAGCAAATTTCGAAATTTGATTGGATATGGCAAGAATTTGATTGAAATTGATCAAAAAAGAGAAAATTTGATTTGGTACAAAATCAAATATATTTTGCATTGATTGATGATTAATTCTTTCTCAAATCAGCTCCAATTCCATCTACTATATATATACAATACATGCCACATGAAGTAGGGTAGAAAAACTGCTTGGAGGAACCCTATTCAAACTCAAAAAAACTGTGCTTCACAAGCTACTAGCAGCCAGGGTTTTAGCTCGATTCAATGGATTCCAAGCATCCAAACACATTCCTTGATACCTCCTGAATCGATCCAGACCTTTACATTGTCCAAAAGCATCAAGAATCACGAAATCACGATTTGGTTTGTTCATACTTTTTTCAAATTCGAGTTTTGTTATTTACGCATTGTTAATGTGTTTTGATGTTTGTTTCGTGCTTATAACAAGGTTTACAAACTTTCTGGGTCATCCAATTGAATTTTCGTGGCCGGAAACATGATATTCCATGATTAGGGTTTCAGGTCACGTTTTAGGGTTTCTCTCATTAGGATAAATTGGAACAAACCGATGCCATCAGGATGATCAGTGGACCAAGACGAATCGAACCATGGATTTAGATTTCATTTATATTGCTTGTACATGATTTTGATGTTAGCAGGGGTCACAGCGTCGAACCAAAGCCGACGCAGAATTTTGAAAATTTTAAAACGAAGAAGATGAAGTTTGGCGCGGGACGATGATCGGGAGTGACACCGCTCACATGCTATTCGCGGCGTGCACTCAACAATTGGCAAAGGCGTGGGGTTGTGAAGGGGATGTCCCGAGTTCGATCCTTGGCCATGACATTTGGTTTTTCACATGTTTTGCATTATTTCTAATTTATCATTTAAATCACTTTTAATTAGTTTTTAATTATTAAATTAACTCCAAAAAATCCCAAAAAATTATTTTAGCATATTAATGTTATTTCCAGCATGAAATATTTTTCTCATTTAAAAATTATTATTTTTGCTAACATTTTTCTCTTATCCGATTTCCTCGTATTTTCCGATTTCTCATCTTTTCACAGGTTATCCCGTTTCGGACGATTTCTTTTTATCGTTTTCTTTTTTTTCAATTATGTAATTGGTTATGGGATGTAATAGTTTAATTAGGGCTTTTATTTTCCGCATTTTTCAATTATGTATCTGCCCCAAAGCCATGTAATAGCGTAGGATTTATCTTTCCGCACTTTATGTTCCCGCATTTTAATTTCCGCACCCTATAAACTGCTAGTAATTAGGCGTGTATGGCAAGATAAAATTGAACAATAGCTCACTCTAACTTTCCAGATAAAATACCTGAAATCAACACACTCTTTTCACACATGCACCACTTAGGGTAATTCTCTCTTGTTGCCTTTACGATTACAAATGGTCAAGTCCCTCGAACGTAGAGGTATTCTAGCACCGTTGCCTACAAACAAATCATCATAGTCCCTTCGATACAAAGATCATAAGACCCACGATGTCGCCTCCGAATACATGATCTTGACCCTCGATTGTCGCCTACAAAAAATGATGATAGTCCCTTCGAATGTGCTAGGATACTTCCTACAAGTTGCTTTCTATGACCATCCGATGTCCCTTCGAATGTCCCGCTTACATCCAACGAATAGGGTTACCTACCAACTAATGGTATGGATAGCACTATTCTAAAGGAACGTAAAATAACACGAAAACGACCATTCTGAGTAGGTAATAAGACTTTTAGTTGCTTGCTCTTTCAAAATACTTTTTACACCTCACACTTTTGTCAAAGTTCAAACTCCTTTCAAAATGAAACATTTCCGAACACTTTGTATACATTCCTACATGAATCATTACAAAGTCAAAGCGAAATGCCTTTTCAAAACATTTCAAACACATAGAAAGTGCTTTTAAAAAGATGATCTAAGAGCAACTAAGAGCCCGTAGATAACTACGGATGGAAAGGGGTGCTAATACCTTCCCTTTTCATAACCTTCTCCCTTACTCAGAATCTAACGAAGGTCTTTTTCTGTACTTTTTACCTTCCCTTAATTAGATAAAATAAAATTCGGTGGCGACTCTTGCTATCCGCACATTTGCGATACAAAAACCTACAAAGTCAGTTCACCGTATTACAGCGTGGACGCCCCGTATCCGTTAGGGTGTGTATACTAGTTTTATTCATTCTGGTTTTGTCTGTCTGTTAGGAAATTTAAGTACACAAATTATAGATGCAATATTTGGTAACAATAGTAATAAATTAATATTGTTAGTAAAATAATCTAGAAATATTGTAGGATTTAATTAGTACACTTATAAAGTAGCTTATGTTAGTTGCAATCACATATTCAATAATAGTGGCATTGTGTTGAGTAACGGATGATAATACCAGTAGTGGAAATCAACTAGTAGTAGTATAATACAAGTGCAGTGTTAATAAAATTGAAGAGTAGTATATTTAAATAGTATTATTTTATGAAATATAAACTAGTAATATTAGTGATGAATTTAACAGAAGAATTATGAAGTGTCAGTGGAAGAAGTTATAGCAGTAGCAGGTTTTCTAATAGACACTGATATTTTAGTAGTAGAGTGAGAATTTGATGACAGTATAATTGTTGGATGCATGGTAATTAAATATAGAATTATAGTATGTTCAGTAGAAGCTTGTTAATAAATAGTAGTGATAAAAGCGAACGGAAATAATGCCGAATAAGCCGAATTAGTAAATTAAGCGGTAAGATTAGTTGTTTGGAATTAATCGAAACTTGTTGGGGTAGTTCATATATATTAATAGCTAATTGTGTTTGATTGTTTTGTGAATACAAAGATGAATAAGTTGAATTATAGGTACAACTAAATAAGTTAAATTGTCCCGAATTATGGACATGTTTGAGTTGTAGGTTGAATGACCAATGTCGGTCAAGTTGATGCAATTGATGCATGTTTGAGTTATTGTTGTTGGTAATGTTGGAGTTATTGTTGTTGATGTTGTGTTATATGTCATTCATAACGTCGCGTACATTGCATGATTAAGTTGGCCTCGATGGCACCACGTTGAAAGTTGAAGGCTTATGCCTTGTTGAAATGCCTTGATAAACTGGCATATGTTTAAGTTGGGCATTCTGCTCCAAATGGTTTCACATGCATATGCATAGTTGAGTCACATTGTGAGTTGCATATTCAAGTTGTTTTTATTATTACGTTCTTGTTGATTGTCGTTTTGATGTTGTTATAAGTTGCGGTTTGTTATAAGTTGTGTTGATTCAAGTTGTTGTTGTTCTGATTACGTTGTTTGTGGATTGTCGTTGCATAGTGTGATATAAGTTGTTGTTGTGATAATTTAAGTTGTTTGTCTGTGGTTGCATAATTTTGTATGAAGCGGTAAAGTTTGTATGATTCTAGTCTAATATATTAATTATCATGCTCTTGTTTATATTATTCGATATCTCACCCCTTCTGTTGTGATGTTACCTCTACGTGGGTAATGTGCAGGTAATCATGAAGATTAGCTGAGGCTTCATAGCTGTTTCAGTTGTTAGTTCAAGTTGGTGTCATTTTCTCTGATACGTAGCACTCGGGGGGATGAACGATAGTTGTTTCTTTTGTTGTGTCTATTGTTGTTATTATTATAAGTTGTTGACCTTCAAGTTGAAATTATGAAGTATCATGCTGCTGAGGAAGTTGTTTTAGTTGAATGAAAATATTAAGTGAATTGTAATTGACTAAAAGTTGAATTAATTTATTACATGTTCATCCAGGTTCTAAGTGTTATGCATCTGAAATAAAAGTGATTAATATATGTTGTGTTTATGTGAAGTAAATGTAGCATCCCATGTATGATGAATTTTTGCACTCTGATTTTTATTAATATACGTGGGTAGATTTGGGGTGTTAAAGGTGTGCCCCCGCCCCTCAAATTTTCTTTTCTTCTTCGATACAGATTCCAAGTCCCAATTGATTTACTCACTGTGACATTAATTTTCAACTACAATAATAATTTCACATAAAAATAAATTCCGCCTTCATTCAACCTCAACGATTTCCAACAAAATTCACAGACACCATTATTTCCAAAGAACGATCTAAATTATCAGAATCGGTGCAAAATCATACAATTATTCTACAATGAAATTCTACACAAACAGAGATAATTCTATACAATTAGATCCTCACATACGATTCATCATAAACTCGGTTATAGAGTTAGAACCTCACCCTTACCTTAGATTTAACGGTCTGTCTAACTTTGATCAAATTCCTAATTTTCGGTTCCGGCTTGCACTTCTCGTATCCTCACCTTCTAAACCCTTGTGCTTCCAATCCTTGTACTTGTTTTGCTTCTACGTAAAAACCTAATTCCTCATGCTTCTATTCCATTTTATAATATAATAATTCAAATTAATCTCTATCTTAATGGGCTTAATTCTACACCTCCCTTTCTACTACCTCTAACACCAAAAAATAGGCCCACATGAAATAATTCTACTAATCAATACTTATTTCCAATAATACTCTACAACTAAAATTAATTCATCAATAATTAATAATGATAATTCCCAACTTCAACTAATTTCAACAAATAATTCGGCTATAATTTAATTAAACAATTTAATTAAATTTCCGGGTGTTACACCACACATGTGTGATCTTAATGCATTATGATGATATGAGATGACCGAGGATCTTAGGGGGAAAATTAGGGTAGAACAGTTGCCCTTATTTAAGTGTCTTCTACCTAGGGATAAGATGAAAATCTTTATCTCGACGGTATAAAAGATACTTAAATACAAAACAAACCCTATTTTTGGCCCTAAGATGCCATGTAATGCTTATGATTATGAATTTAAAAGACAAAATCCACTGGAGAAACAAGACACCACTTGGGGAGCCAAAATAATGAAGACATGCTAAGAAAGACAATTCACCCAGGAAGATGAATCACTGGGGAAATAAACTTGAACTCCGAGGAGGAAAACCAACTCCACTGGGGAAATGTGAACTAAACTCTACTGGGATAAAGCCCGAAGAGGACACAAGGTAACATCAACTCATTAAATAAGGAAAAAGTAAAGGATAACAACGATTAACAAATAATGGTTACCTACTCACTTACAGAGGAAGTAGAAAAAGGGAGAGCAATACCGACTCACATAGGATAGTAAATTATCACATGATGTAAGAAGGTAGAAAAGTTATGTAATAACAATAAGCAGCAGTTTAAGGTAGGAATAAGTATCATGGTAAAAAGTCTCCCAAAGTTCTGGTGTTCCACCTAGAACGAGTCTCAACTTCCTTTAACCAAGATACCACTAGGAAAGGGTAACAAACTAATCATCCAACAATGAGTTATCTCTCATAATATAGAGACTACCACCCATTAGAGTAAAAATAATTCGACAACAAGCTATCTCCCATAACATAGAGACTACCACCCATCAAAATACAAATTATTCAACAACGAGCTATCTCCTATAACATAGAGACTCTCACCCACCGGAGTACAAATCATTCAACAACGAGTTATCTCCTATAATATAGAGACTACCACCCATCAAAGTAAAAATCATTTGACAGCGAGCTATCTCCTATAACATAGAGACTACCACCCATTGGAGTACAAATCATTCAACAACTAGCTATCTCTCATAATATAGAGACTACCACCCATCAGAGTAAAAATCATTTGACAACGAGTTATCTCCCATAATGTAGAGACTACCATCCATCGGAGTACAAATCATTTAACAACGAGCTATCTCCCATAACATAGGGACTAATCTCCATCGGAGTATAAATAATTCAACAACGAGCTATCTCCTATAACGTAGAGACTACCACCCATCGGAGTACAAATCATTCAACAACGAGATATCTCCCATAACATAGAGACTACCATCCATCGAAGTTAAAATCATTCAACAATGAGCTATCTCCCATAACATAGAGACTACCACCCATCAGAGTAAAAACCATTGTAATCTTCTCCGGGGACTAACAAACTTACTAGGGAATACCGATTGCTCAAATAAAGAGACTACCACTTGCTGCTAGAAAAAATTGCAATAACTCTATTGGAAAATGGATCGTGACTTCATGGGGAAATACAAACACATTCCTGCCAGAGAGATAAATTCTTCACGTGCAAAATTAATGCACTATCTATCCATAGCTCACAGTCTAGAAAGATCAAAATATCATTGTTGCATGGGGACAAAAATTCAAACTAGGATTACACCAGAGTGACACAGCTAACCAAGACACCACTAGGGAAAGAAACTTGAATGTGTGTCAATCCCAACAGATGATGAGCTGGATAAGAATGTTAAAACAACATTATTCCATGAGGCAAATCACCTGTGAGGGTGCACTATAGTAGCTTGAAGTTTCAAGTGAACTAGTATAAAATATGGGCAGAGGGTCAACATCCATGTGATTAAAAACTACGCCATTTGGTTTCAAACCTGTAATGACGGTAACGTCAAGCAATGTAGGAGTGATCATACCACACTTAGTGTGGATTGTGTTTGTCGACCCCTCCCAAAAATGTAAAGCAGCCAATAACATGTTGCTGGAGTAGGACTGGCCACATCGAGAAAGTTCCAGCAATGTGTAGATGCCCATTTTCTTCCATTGCTCTAGCTTTTCAGTTTCTAAACGTTCCATCCAGGCACTAAACTTAGGGCAATTTAGTGGAGGAGCAATCCTGAAGTTTCTATCAATATATTGCAAAGAAATAGGGTTTTACAAAGAGATTATGGGTCTAGTCATGGTGCTAGTGGGGAAAAAATCCCTTTTGTCATCTATGTATATTTCAGAGGGCATATCCGCAGAAAGAGGACCTAGAAAAGCTAAGGGTTTTCCTTCGAGAGTGAAAGGAATAAGTATCTAAGATTTCTAGATTTTTGTTTTCTCATCAGCAAATGGAGGTTCTAGTATGTAGGGTTAGCCGTCGACGAGGTGTAGCTGAAGCTCCATAGATGGAGGAGTAGTTATGTTATCAGTGTTATCCATTGAAGAAGGTTTGAAGAAGTTTGAAGAAGATGAACAATGATGGTAAATTTGGATTTCTGGGTTTTTCTCTGAAGAAAAAAGGTTGAAGAAAGCAAAGGGAAAGGAGAGAAAATGAGAGAGTGTGGTATTAATAGCCTCGTTGAAGAAAGAAGAAAATAATGATAAAATCTTTGTGATTTCCTAGGTCATAATCGTGGAAAGTTGAAGGACACGTGTTGCGAGATTAAAGCGTGAGCGGTGGGCCATGGCTGCCACTAAAATCGTAATGATGATGGAAAATAAATGATCACACGTCTCGAAGTTAAAAACGTGATACATTTCCATGATTACATGACGTCACGGAAAAGGAGGAATAGTAACGTCCACTTTTGTAGGTAGTGGAAACGACTCAGTCGAATGCTGAGACTGACACTTCCAATATGCCATTATCTCATATATGTCGAAATTCAAAAGTGGAATCTCTGGGGGGAACTTTGTTACCTTGAAAAATCTCAAGGTATTCTAGCACGTGTATTATATGAGGGTGTTCTCATAAGTTAAGGGTAGTTTTCTGAAATAAGGATCTTTTGGAAATTGAGAACAAAGTGTTTGAAAGTTGGTTTTGGAAAATTAAAGAAATCAATGATTGAAGAAAATGTCAAATTACAATTGAATCGACCACAAGGAGCGTATGTTAAAATATGGGGAAAATGGTTGAATCGACCAAGGCGTGTAAAGCGAAGGAAGTGGTCGAATTTGGTCGTGTCGACCATAAAGGATTAGGAACTTAGAAGAATTTTGTTATTCTTTCTTGTCAAAAGGGGTACATGTTGAGGTAAGAAAGAAGCGGTTGATTTTATCAGAGACGGGAAGATTCAAAATTCAAAGTCTCTCAATAGTTACCAGGAGCTCATAACTCGTTTAAGCGCCAAATAGGTGGCAACATCTGGTGAAGCAGTTACCTTAGAGTTCAAATGTCACCCGTCGATTTCTTTAGGGAAGTTACTTTGTAAATACTATAAATAAATAATTTCAATGTAATTTCTGTTTGTTCACTTGTATACTCAAATCACTTGCAAAATTCTCATTCCGATCGTCAGGATGTAAAGATTTGAAGAGTGCTTGATGTACATGAATCACCACTTTTATTTCAATGCAAAACCTTTATATTTCATTCATTTCTTTTGAAACCTTTACATGCATTTTATTTACGTTTCAGCAATCCCTTTGCATTATCGTTTATGTTGATTCTCTTTTCATTACAAGCTTCGAGTTAACAAAAGAGTCAGTCGACACTTACTTCGTTTAGAACAAGTCTGAAGTTCACATGCTTTTGTCGGTCACGAGTCACCATAGTTGGTAAAAATCATATTGTGAGCAATCATATTGTTAATTGTTTTGTTTAGACTCCTTCTGTCGGTCACGAGTCACCAGTCAGTCGAGTTTACTCTTAGTGTGGAAAGCCATTATACTTGTTCCCTTAGTCTTAGGAAACCGTTTCTTAGATAGGGATTTTGACAGAACTAGTATAATCTCAAAAAGCCTATGCACATGTCTTTAGATCAATTGGTCGATCTTGCGAGTAACCCTTAGTTTCAGGACTTTGGGACGACCAGCGGTTGTTTACCATTTTCCACAATAAACAAAATCATAATAAACGCCATTAAACCCCTTACCTTAGATTATAGCTTTGATTCCTATTCCAAACTCTATGATTGAATTCCTCTTCTTTTTTTTTCTTTATGCCCTAGTCGCTTCTTACTTTTCTCCAATATTTCACGATCCTACCAAATAAACACAAGAATTCCCATATTCCTTGTTTAACCATTGGACCCCTGATATATTATTCCATCATTTTCCACACTTAATCCACATAATTTACCATTTTGCCCTTCTTGTCTCTACACCATATTTCCCTTATTTTAATAATAACTCTAAATATTATTAATAAATTTAATTAATCCTAAATAATTATTTTAATTCTAAATAATTATAAACTAATCTAATACTCCTCATATATTTCTTATTCCAACACAACCCTATAACATACTATCACCGGCACACTTCAACGAATCATATAAATCACCTTATTTCATATATTTGTCAAAAATCCCCAATATCCACACTAAATTAATGAAATAACTAATTAAATATTAATTCTAATTTTGGGGTGTTACAATGCTCACATCATGCTCAACCTTGGACATTGAATCAATGTATTTCACCACTTTTGTCAAATCTCTTGAGACATTAAACAAAGGAAAGTTCTCAATGTGAACTCTATTCAGAATCTCAGTTACATTACGCTGATGTCTCTTTTTGACTGCAGGTAGAATCTTCGTATTTTTTAGAGTTTGAGATATGAATGAGTCACCATTAGTAGATACCAAATCATCAGTACACTTAGCCGCTTCTATCATTAATGCAACTAGACCGCTTTCAATTAGATTATCTATAATCAAATGCCCATATGAAATGTGATTGGAGACCTTTTTCGTTGGATCAACAGTGGTTCTTGTTTTTCTGATGGCTTCTTTTAGATGATTAAGGAGAACAAATGGAAGGTTTATTTTCTTTTGGTCAGTACATAGTACAACATAAATTATTGACTGATATTTAAGTAATATGGAGAGCTAGTGGGAGGTCTAGGATTTATGCATCCTAAAATAAGTTTGTGCCAAATTCAGAGAGTATCATGAAGATCCTTGATTTTATACTCTTTCTTCTCTTTGGAGTATTTTTTAAATATCAGATATTGAAGATGTTCTTTATGTTCATCTGACTTAAAGTTCATGAAGGATGTGCATTTCCCTTTTAGAAACTTTAATCCTAGTAATTTTGCAATAGATCTCTCAGTGATGATGATTCTTTGTCCAAGAACATCTGAGACGATATGCAGATCATCACAATTAGCATGTTTCCAGAATTCTTTCACGTGGTGTTCATAAGTGGGACCATGAATCCTTTTGAAGTAGTTTTCCCAACCTTGAGCTTCATGTTCTTCATTTATGCTATAGCCATTGTTAGCCATATTTTCAAAATTAACCATCAATTCTTTGAGAACTACCAAATCCACTGCTTTGATGTTGTAGTGAACTTAAATAGCCCTTTGCGTGATATGGATTTCATCAGATCTTTTTCCATATGATGATTCAACATTGACAAAAGTTGATGAAGGAGCCACCTTGATGATGTAGTGGATGTTGCAACTGTTGTTGAGGGTGAAATCCTTGCGGATGAGTTGGGGTTCGAGGCTTGTTCATACTCCTGAGCAAACTTAATAGCTTCTTGTTGGGCAATATTCATCATAGTGATTTTAGATAGAAACGAAAAGATGAACGGATGAAGGAGAAGAATTTTCTTGATGGTTAGATGTAAGTTCCATATTTTTATGGATTGACATTAATTTTAATAAAACAAATAATAGCAGCAACAATGTAATGTACAATAAGACATTTAACATGTAATCTTATTGGAATTCCTGAACATGATGTGTTGAATTAAATTAACAACTGGAATAATATGTCATAGGAGATGTCATAACATCAGACATCTAACATTATGCCTATTGAACTGATAAATAAGTTATAGTTCTGTTTTAAGTTATGCAGAATATTCAGGGAATATTATGCATCATATGTGGCGTATTATTGAAGGCATATATGAAGGTCCAGAAGATTCAATCAGAAGATTAAGGAGAAAAATTAGGAAACCAAAGATTGAAGACCTTGCTTGTAGCAGAAGTTTTCTGCAGTTTGTTAAGCAATTTTGTTATAATTTGAAGGCCAAAAATCCAGTTGGGTAATAGGTTTTAAATAGATTAGTACTGGCTGAGAATGTAACTTCCATATTATTAGGGCTGAGTGTTTGCCACTCTCTAGGAGAGTTGGCTTGTAAGTGAACCTTCCAGACTGTGGGAAGGTCATCATGTGTAAACCCTGAAGCCTATAGGTAAGAGGGTAGTTTATTCTTGGGGGAATATTTGAAGTAACTACGAGTATGTTTTTCAAGAGTTTTGATTGTACTTATTATTTGAAGGGTTGTTCTTCAAATAGATTGATACTGTTTCGAGAGGGTATAACAATTAGTATCACTAGGGAGTGAGCAGAGGTTCTCTTATCTTAGATGGTGTTCTGAGATAAAGATTTCATTGGATAGTAATTAGGTAAACTGGAGTTTGTTAATCTGTAAACCATAGGTTGTTTACATAAAATAATCCTATTGATAGTGGAATCTTCTTCCTGGCTTGGTTGCCCCCAGATGTAGGTGTGTTTGCTCCGGACTGGGTTAGCAATTCTCTGTGTTTTTTTAGCCTTTAATGCACTATTAATTCTACCTTGTATGTTTGTTTAATGTCAAACCAGATGTCTCGACATCCTTATAAGACATCTGGGACTGCTCCACCAAAATTTCAATTGGTATCAGAGCAGGCATCCTGTCTATTTTTGGATGAGATCATAGGGAGATACTTTCTGGTTATGTACAAGGTAGAAGGTTTGTAATGAAGAATTGTTTGAACAAGGATGGTTCATATTATGTTCATATGGTCCCTTGAAATGGAGGATGGAACTATCTATGTAAGACTGGTATGTACTAAAGACAGACCTGACCATAACTCGTGTACCTTCTTGATGAAAGAAGAAGATAAAGCTAGAACAAAAGATGTTTAAAATCAAAGGGTTCATGCGGTAGTAAAGTCCTTGGATTAATTTAAAGATCATTTTTGCGCTTATTATTAGCAAAAGAACAAAACTATCAAAACCGTCATGCGGTAGTGAAGATATTGATGAGTTAACTCTTAAGCTTATTTGTGGAAAAGAACCTTTCTGGTTATGGTATTGATTATGTCTGGTCCATAGCTTAGTGATAAGTTACTGTACGAAGGGTTGATTTATTTTCTATCCTAAGTTATCATGCTTATGCTTGGATTCAGGTGTAAGCATCATTTATGAATAATGTTGAGGTGTTTATGTATTCTGCCACATGGCTTTTGATATAACCCTTAAAATATAAGAAGGATTCTAGGGTTGTTTTCCTCAACAAAATATATGTCAGGTGTTTACAATTGTATTAAAAGTGTCAAAGATACTTTGGAACTTCCTCAAATCCACTCATAAAGACATTCATTAATAATGTTGATGAGAATCAATTGATCAATGATCCTCATATACATCTTCATATTGTATGAAGAACTTGAAGACTGTCAAGGATGGTGTGTTCCAAAAAGATGGAATTGATGTTCTATGGGATGTTAGAATATTACTTCAACAAGTATGCAGCTACTAGTTAAAGAGAAGATGACTTGGGTGCTGAACAAATGTTTTAATATTTTTGTTTGGAACCTACTCCTGATCGTGAAGATGAGGCATTTTGTTTATGCAAGTTGATCAGGACACGATCAACAAATTATATATTCCAAGTGTTAGTTTATTTCTGACCAAGGATTATGGGAGTATAGAAGTTGAGCCATGTTTTTTGAAAAGAACCCATAAAGGTTTCTTCACTAGACACCTTATGCATATGAATGAGCGCATCTCTGAAAGATCCTTCTGATCAAAGCAACCAAATTCTTGGAATCCTGTTTGTGGCCATAGAACATATTCTGTTTGAAGTGGAGTATTGTGATCCAACCATAGTGTTTAATGGTCCTAAGTATTGTTGTGACTTCCCTCTATATGATGTCAGACATGATGTTGTGATATATTGTTTTGGATGGGTATTGTTTTGGAGAATCAAGGGAAACATACTTCATTGAAAAGTCTATATATTTTTGTGTCATGCCTAAGTAAGTCTATTCTAGAAACCTAGTAGAGGGAATCTCCTCTGTAGGTACAGAAAATGGCATCCATCATCTCAAAGTCAGATAGGAGGTCTGAAGAAAACCTTATTGAGATGTGGCTTGTGTTGGTAGTCTAATCCCGAAGATTGATCAGTTGTTGTTAGTATATTATCTTGTGTTTTCCCACCCCCCACAAGAGTTGAGTACGATATGGATCTTACCCTCAGAACTATAGTAAGAATGGATGATGTCATATCAGATGTTGGAACATCATCTCAATTTCTTCATCCATGAAAGTGTGTATGTTCTCCAGAGCTAAGTTTAAAAGTCAAGCCACTAACCCAACATGTATTGTTTTGGTTGTCATGATTGAATATTTTTTCAAACATTCAGCAAGCATCTCAGGAGTGAAGAAGAAAGCTGTCAGTTTTACCTAGTGTGAGTAGGTAATCCTATCTGACTAACTGGTACGTACTTTGACAGGATACTAAGTACTTATTAGAGTGTAGCTTGAATACTAAATACATATACTTTGTTGGGAGCTGAGTAATTATCTAACGTATTCATGCAAAATCATGAGTTGAATGTCATGACTCAGAAATTGTTGGGTCTATATTAATATTCACAAGTTTAGGATGTGTGGCATCATTATCTTGTGGTTAAATGAAGAGTTGATTATTTGTAGAACATGTGCATACAAATATCTTGGTGGGAGTTGGATATTTGTGCGATAGGTGTGTGCAAATCTGAATTATGAATTCCTTATCTAGAATCAAGAATGATGAAGTATGAGATGCGTAGAAAATAATGATCTATATGATGATTCAACATCATAGTGTTGAAGATACCATATGTTGGGAAAAGGCAGATAAGATTCAGAATTATTGTAACGCCCCGATTTATTTTATATTATATTATATTAATATTTTTGAGTTACCATTTGACAATTGTTTTGGAAACGAGAATATTTATATTAATCGATATATCTATTAATATATTTGGCTATGTTTAGTTCGGTCCGGTTTTTATTCCGTTCGGTTCGGTAAAATATTATTCGGACCGATATTTAATTTCCCGGAGTTATTTTAATTAATTGGGTTAATAATATTATTATATATTATTAGTGTGTTAATTAATACGAATAGATAGGGGTGTGAGGATTAATTGATGAGAATTGGGTGTACACCCTTGGTTTCTAGTAAGAATACATCATAAAAACCAATTTTCCTCATTTCTTTCCATTACAACACAAAACCTAACATAGAAGCATAGAGAGAGCTAGAGGGTTTTGTAAGAAGAAGGAGAAGAGCAAGAGCAAGCTTGAGGTTTGGATTTTATTGAATCAGCAAGAATCATCCAAGCACTTGAGGTAAGGGGTTTGATTTTCCTTTCCATATAGTTAGGGTTTGATAGATATATTTTGGATTTAGGAAAATTTGATAGGTTGATTCATGAGTTTTGGTTGAATGATTGATCAAATAACTTAGAAAGGTTGAGTTAGGAGTATGGATTGTGGATGTTTCATTGCTATCTTGTAGGAACTAGAAGTTATAAAATGGAAATGAAGGAAACTGTGAAAAAACCAGAAAAATTACACTGTCTGTTTACTAAGCCATGGAAGAAGAAAACGAATGGAGAATGAAACAAGGGGGGGGCGCCCACCTCACCATGACGGGCAGCCATCCCCCTCCCCTAGGCGTCCGCTCCCTCCAATTGTAAGCATGGGACGAACGTCCCTTTATGCTGGGGTGGTTTTGGAAAAATGGCACTTTGCTGTTTTTCTGTTTTTCTGTTTCTATGTTTTCTGCATAACCTGTTTCCTGCATAATTCTCAATTAGCTTTTGTTTCTTTTAGTTTTCTTAATTCCATATACTGTTATTTGGTATTAATAAAATATAATTAGGACATAGGTAAGCAGATTAAATTTGGAACCCGATTATGTTCCGATTTCCCGATTTCGGTAATTTCAGCGACGGAGCAAGTTGCTTAGGACATAGGTAAGCCGATTAAATTTGGAACCCGATTATGTTCCGATTTCCCGATTTCGATAATTTCGGCAACGGAGCAAGTTGCTTCGAATTCAATGAAAATTGACGTGCTAGCTAAGTTCGACGTGTACAACGTAGTGGTGAGGTTAGCTTTTCGAAATTTTGAGTTTTTACGAGATGACCCAAAATAGGTCAAATTACGGTTAAATTGAATTGGATTGCGTTTTAGTCAATTTAAGACACGTATGGACAATCCGATTGCGATGTTGATGATTATGATTAATGCCGGTTATTAGGAATGTCTTTCGCAACGATTATTGGTGTTTTTGACTATTTTTCCGTATTTGGAATTTGGTGAATAAATTGATAATGATGTGGTGTGATTAAACATGATGTTGGCGACGGTGTATTCGTAACGAATACTTGATGATATGCGATGCGATGATGTGCTTATCTTGATATGGATAAATATGGCGACGTGGACTTTATGTTAATTTTTATGAGCGATGATGATGCCTTTGTTGTGTTGTGTTTATTGTCGAGTCACATACATTGCATTGGCGACGAGGGCTTTTATGCCAAGCAACGATGGGCTTTATGCCAAATGTTCCTAATTATGGACAAAGCGACGAGTACCACATGCATAACATAGTCGTGTCTCATGGAGTCGGTTATGTTTATGTTTGAGTTGTTTGGAGTTGGGTTTTAATTTATGGATGATGTTGAATTGCGATGATATATGATACTTGTGTTGATACGAGTATAATGATTATATGACGAAGTTAAAGTGTTAATTTTATACACTAAATGCTAATTTAAATTATGTGAGGTTTTGATATATGTTGACATACTCTTATTAACTTATATCATTTACAATTCTAAAACTATTTATATATTTTATCATGCCTTTAATTATATGTTTTGGAGTATCTCACCCTTTACTTGTTTCGCCGTTGCCTTTATATTGGTAACGTTCAGGTGATCCATGAGGATGATGAGGATTAGCTCGAGTCTCTTTATTTTGAGTCGCTCTGCTCAGATCGTAGTAACAATCGGGATTTGGGCGAAGTTATTATTTTTATAGGATAGTTTATGTATACTATCTTATGATGTTATAACTTTATGTATTGATGATAACATGATGATATGTAAATTTTGTGAAACACATCCGCTGTGCTGTGAATAGTCATATGTTTATATGATGAATTATGATATGAATCGGTATATCCGACTTTTGATTTTTATGATGTGCATAGTAATGCAAAGTGATGAAAACACGAATATGTGATGCCTCAATTTTTGTTGGATGAAGTTTTGAAACTCTGATTTTATTATTAATTACGAGGGGTAGAATTTGGGTGTTAAATTAGTGGTATCAGAGCAGGTCGGTCTGTCCGGCCAAGTTGTTGAGTTTGTTGTTGTCTAACAATCAAGTATTGTTATTTATTGATTCTTATCCTTATTTTGTTGTGAGCAGAAGTTGTTATGGTTGGAAAGAACGCTGGTAGGAATGATGAGGTTTCTACGCTATGCAATAGCTCAGGCTTTCCAACACCCGCCGAATGCTAACGAGAACGTTGGGTCTCGTAGTTTGGCAACCTTCCAAAGAGAGAATCCCCCTACTTTCCAAGGAAAGTATGATCCTGAAGGTGCTTTAACGTGGTTGAAGGAGATTGAAAGAATCTTCCGTGTGATGGATTGCACTCCTGTGCAGAAGATCCGTTACGGTACTCATAAGTTAAATGATGAGGCTGATGACTGGTGGGTTGACACCCGTCAGAGGCTTGAGGTTGCTGGTGAGGAAGTGACGTGGGGAGTTTTCCGTAGGGAGTTCATGAGGAAGTATTACCCGGAGGATGTTCGAGGAAAGAAGGAGATATAGCTCCTTGAGCTGAAACAAGGGAATATCTCTATCACTGGTTATGCTGCAAAGTTTACCGAGCTGACTAAGTTCTATCCTCACTATGATGGAGAGAATGCCGAGTTTTCTAAGTGCATTAAATTTGAGAATGGCTTGCGTCCTGAGATAAAGAAAGCGATTGGATATCAGAAAATCCGTGTCTTTGAGGATTTGATTGACAGTTGTAGAATCTTCGAGGAAGATAGTAATGCACACTATAAGATTATGTCTGATAAGAGAAACAAGGGTCAACAGAGCCGTGGGAAACCATATGATACTCCGGCTGGTAAAGGGAAACAGAAAGCGTTTCAAGGGCGAAGGACTAGTGGGGGAGATGCTCCTGCTAGTATCGTTTGTTACAAGTGTGGGAAACCTGGCCACAAAAGTAATGTTTGTCGAAGTGATGTGAGAGCTAAGGAGAGTGAGGTGAGATGTTTCCGATGTGGAGAAGTGGGTCATGTGACTCGTGATTGCAAGCATAAGGATGTGGTTTGTTTTAATTGTGGCGAGGGAGGTCACATTAGTTCTCAATGTACGAATCCTAAGAGAACTCAAGGAGCGGGAAAGGTGTTTGCTTTGTCAGGTGCTCCGACAGCAAACGAAGATGGTCTTGTTCGAGGTACTAGTTTCATTAATAGCATTCCTCTTATTACTATTATTGATACTGGTGCTACTCACTGTTTTATTGCTGCTGATTGTGTAAAGAGATTGGGTCTCACTTTGTCATCTCTAGATAGAGATATGGTGGTTGAAGTTCCGGCTAAGGGAACGGTTACTACTTCTTTTTTATGTGCAAGTTTCCCTTTATCAATCTTTGATAGAGACTTTTTTGTGGATCTTGTTTGTTTACCGCTTGTCGGGTTGGACGTGGTTCTGGGTATGGATTGGTTGAAAGCTAATTATGTCCATATCAATTGCTATGACAACACTGTGAGGTTTTCTTCCTTAGTGGAAAAACATCAAACTATGTTGATGTCGACGAAACAATTGAATTAGTTCATGAAAGATGAAGCTTTGGTTTTCTTGTTGATGGCGACTCTTTCTGTGGAGAGTCAATCTGTGATTGCAAACTTTCCGGTGGTGTGCGACTTTCCCGAAGTATTCCCTGATGAGATTCCTAGTGCACCTCCAGAAAGAGAAGTTGAATTTTTTGTGGATCTTGTCCCTGGTACCAGACCTATCTCTATGGCACCATACAGGATGTCTGCATCTGAGTTAGCAGAATGGAAGAGCCAATTAGAAGATTTGCTCGAGAAGAAGTTTGTTAGACCAAGTGTGTCACTGTGGGGAACTCCTGTGTTATTGGTGAAGAAGAAAGACGGTAGCATGAGACTTTGTATTGACTATCGTCATTTGGATAAAGTAACTATCAAGAATAGGTATCCACTTCCTAGAATTGATGATTTGATGGACCGATTAGTTGGCGCTCGCATGTTTAGCAAGATTGAATTGAGATCGGGTTACCATCAGATAAGGGTGAAAGAAGAAGATGTTCAGAAAACTGCTTTCAGGACAAGGTATGGACATTACGAGTATTCGGTGATGCCTTTCGGTGTCACTAATGCACCGGGAGTATTCATGGAGTACATGAATCATATTTTCCATCCTTACTTGGATCGTTTCGTGGTTGTTTTCGTTGATGATATTCTGGTTTATTCTAAATCAGAAGAAGAGCACGCAGAACATTTGCGCATTGTATTAGAAGTTCTGAAAGAGAAAAATCTTTATGCTAAGTTGTCAAAGTGCGAGTTCTGGTAAAGTGAAGTGAGCTTTTTGGGGCATGTCATTTTTGGTGATGGCATTGCGGTTGATCCTTCTAAGGTTGATGCTGTGTTAAGATGGGAAACTCCTAAGTCTGTTACTGAAATTAGAAGTTTCTTAGGTTTAGCTGGTTACTATAGAAGGTTCATAGAGGGTTTTTCTAAATTGGCACTTCCTTTGACAAAGTTGACTTGTAAAGGAGCTGCTTTTGTGTGGGATGTCAAGTGTGAAGAAAGTTTTGTTGAATTGAAGAAAAGGTTAACAACGGCTCCGATCTTGATTCTACCTAATCCTGAAGAACCGTTTGTTGTTTATTGTGATGCTTCTAAGATGGGTTTAGGTAGTGTGCTTATGCAAAATGGCAAGGTGGTTGCTTATGCTTCTAGGCAATTGAAGATTCATGAGAAGAACTATTCTACTCACGATTTGGAACTTGCAGCGGTTGTTTTTGTGCTTAAGATTTGGAGGCATTATCTTTATGGTTCTAGATTTGAAGTATTTATTGACCATAAAGCTTGAAATACTTGTTCGATCAAAAAGATCTTAATATGAGGCAAAGGCGGTGGCTTGAATTGTTGAAAGATTATGATTTCGGATTGAATTACCATCCTGGTAAAGCTAATGTGGTGGTCGATGCTTTAAGTCGAAAGACTTTGCATATGTCACTTTTGATGATGAAAGAGTTGGAAATGATTGAACAATTTAGAGATATGAGTCTTGTGATAGAAGTGACGCCGAAGAGTGTTATCTTGGGAATGTTGAAGATCAATAATGATTTCCTTGATAGCATTAGAGAAGCTCAGAAGCTTGATGTGAAACTTGTTGATTTGTTGGTTGGTATTGGGAAAACTGAAAATGAAGATTTCAAGTTGGATGCTCGGGGTGTTTTGAGGTTTTGAGATAGGATTTGTATCCCGATGATATGGATTTAAAGAGAATGATCTTGGAAGAAAGTAATAGAAGCAATTTGAGTATTCATCTCGGAGCGACCAAAATGTTTCAAGATTTAAGGAAATTATTTTGGTGGCCGGGCATGAAAAGAGAGGTGGCCCAGTTTGTTTATGCTTGTTTGACTTGTTAGAAGTCTAAAGTGGAGCATCAGAAACCTGCAGGGTTGATGCAACCGTTAGAGATCCCAGAATGGAAATGGGATAACATTTCTATGGATTTCGTAACGGGGTTACCAAATACACCAAGAAGACACGATGTGATTTGGGTGATTGTTGATAGGCTTACGAAGTCGACTCACTTTATTCCTATTAACATCACTTATCCCGTATCGAAGTTGGCGGAGATTTATACGCATGTGATTGTTAGATTACATGGTATTCCTTTGTGTATTGTTTCAGATAGAGATATGAGGTTCACTTCTGAATTTTGGAAAAGCTTGCAAGAGGCTTTGGGTTCTAAGTTGAGGTTGAGTTCGGCTTATCATACTCAAACTGATGGTCAGACGAAAAGGACAATTCAATCCTTGGAAGACTCGTTACGAGCTTGTATTCTTGAACATGGTGGTTCATGGGATACATATCTTCCTTTGATTGAGTTTACTTATAACAACAATTTTCATGCTAGTATTGGAATGACACCGTTTAAGGCTTTGTATGTTCGTAGGTGTAGAACTCCTTTGTGTTGGCACGAGTCGGGTGAAAGTGTGGTGCTTGGACCTGAATTGGTTAGAGAGACTACTGAGGCGGTGAAGATGATTAGAGAAAATATGAGAATTTCTCAAAGTCGACAAAATATTTATCATGATAAAAGGATAAAAGACTTGGAATTTCAAGATGGTGATCATGTATTTTTGAGAGTTACTCCTACAACCGGCATTGGGCGAGCATTGAAGTCGAAGAAGCTGACTCCTCGCTTTATTGGTCCTTACCAAATTACTAGTAAAGTGGGAAAAGTGGCTTACAGAGTGGCGTTACCGCCAAATCGTTCAAATTTGCACGATGTATTCCATGTGTCACAACTTCAGAAGTATGTCCCGGATCATTCGCATGTGATTAAGATGGATGATATTCAAGTTCGAGAAAATCTTACGGTGGAAACAATGCCTTTAAGGATTGAGGATCGTGAGATAAAGTCTCTTCATGGCAAAGAGATTTCCTTGGTCAAATTTGTTTGGATAGGAGCAGCTGGTGAAAGCGCGACGTGGGAATTGGAAAGTAAGATGCGGGATTCCTATCCCGAGCTTTTCGAGTCAAGTAATTTCGAGGACGAAACCTTTTAAGTGGGGGAGAGTTGTAACACCCCATTTTATTTAATATTATATTATATTAATATTTTTGAGTTATCATTTGACGATTGTTTTGGCGACGAGAATATTTATATTAATCGATATATCTATAAATATATTTGGCGACGTTTAGTTCAATCCGATTTTTATTCCGTTCGGTTCGGTAAAATATTATTCTGACCGATATTTAATTTCCCGGAGTTATTTTAATTAATTGGGTTAATAATATTATTAGATATTATTAGTATGTTAATTAATAAGAATAGATAGGGGTGTGAGGATTAATTGATGAGAATTGGATGTACACCCTTGGTTGCTAGTAAGAATACATCATAAAAACAAATTTTCCTCATTTCTTTCCATTACAACACAAAACCTAACATAGAAGCATAGAGAGAGCTAGAGGGTTTTGGAAGAAGCCGGAGAAGAGAAAGAGCAAGCTTGAGGTTTGGATTTTATTGAATCATCAAGAATCATCCAAGCACTTGAGGTAAGGGGTTTGATTTTCCTTTCCATATAGTTAGGGTTTGATAGATATATTTTGGATTTAGAAAAAATTGATAGGTTGATTCATGAATTTTGGTTGAATGATTGATCAAATAACTTAGAAAGGTTGAGTTAGGAGTATGGATGTGGGTCTTTCATTGCTATGTTGTAGGAACTAGAAGTTATAAAATGGAAATGAAGGAAACTATGAAAAAACCAGAACAATTACACTGTCTGTTTACTGAGCCATGGAAGAAGAAAACGAATGGAGGGTGAAACAAGGGGGAGGCGCCCACCTCACCATGAGGGGCGGCTGTCCCCCTCCCCTAGGCCCGCCTCCCTCCAATTGTAAGCATGGGACGAACGTCCCTTAATGCTGGGGTGGTTTTGGAAAAATGGCACTTTGCTGTTTTTCTGTTTTTCTGTTTCTCTATTTTCTACATAACCTGTTTCCTGCATAATTCTCAATTAGCTTCTGTTTCTTTTAGTTTTCTTAATTCCATATACTATTAGTTGGTATTAATAAAATATAATTAGGACATAAGTTAGCCGATTAAATTTGGAACCCGATTATGTTCTGATTTCATGATTTCGGTAATTTCGGCGACGGAGCAAGTTGCTCTGAATTCAACGAAAATTGACGTGCTAGCTAAGTTCGACGGGTAGAACGTAGTGGTGAGGTTAGTTTTTCGAAATTTCGATTTTTTATGAGACGACACGAAATAGGCCAAATTACGGTTAAATTGAATCGTATTGCATTTTAGTCAATTTAAGACACGTATGGACAATCTGATTGCGATGTTGACGATTATGATTAATGTCGGTTGTTAGGAATGGCTTTCGCGACGATATTGGAGTTTTTAACTATTTTTCCGTATTTGGAATTTGGTGAATAAATTGATAATGATGTGGTGTGATTAAACATGATGTTGGCGAGGTGTATTTGTAACGAATACTTGATGATATGTGATGCGATGATGTGTTTATCTTGACGTGGATAAATATGGCGACGTGGACTTTATGTCAATTTTGATGAGTGATGATGATGCCTTTGTTGTGTTGTTTTTATTGTCGAGTCACATACATTGCATTGGTGACGAGGACTTTTTTGCCAAGCGACAATGGACTTTATGCCAAATGTTCCTAATTATGGACAAAGCGACGGGTACCACATGCATAACATAGTCGTGTCTCATGGAGTCGGTTATGTTTATGTTTGAGTTGTTTGGCATTGGGTTTTAATTGATGGATGATGTTGAATTGCGATGATATATGATACTTGTGTTGATACGAGTATAATGATTATGTGACGAAGTTAAAGTGTTAATTTTATACACTAAATGCTAATTTAAATTATGTGAGGTTTTGATATATGTTGACATACTCTTATTAACTTATATCATTTACAATTCCAAAACTATTTATATATTTTATCATGCCGTTAATTATATGTTTTGGAGTATCTCACCCTTTACTTGTTTCGCCGTTTCCTTTATATTGGTAACGTGCAGGTGATCCACGAGGATGATGAGGATTAGCTCGAGTCTCTTTATTTAGAGTCGCTCTGCTCTGATCGTAGTAACACTCGGGATTTGGGCGACGTTATTATTTTGATAGGATAGTTTATGTATACTATCTTATGATGTTATAACTTTATGTATTGATGATAACATGATGATATGTATATTTTGTGAAACACATCCGTTGTGTTGTGAATAGTCATATGTTTATATGATGAATTATGATATGAATCGGTATATCCGACTTTTGATTTTTTTGATGTGCATAGTAATGCAAAGTGATGAAAACACGAACATGTGATGCCTCAATTTTTGTTGGATGAAATTTTGAAACTCTAATTTTATTATTCATTACGAGGGGTAGAATTGGGGTGTTACACTTATCTTATGAAGACGTATCTCTGGTCATACGCATGACTAACAAATATGGTTTCTTCTACTACAAGTAACAGAGTGTGGCAATCTAAACCTTGTGTAGCAAGAAAACTAAGGATTCTTATTTTGGAACATGTGGGAAATTCCAAATCAAGGGTGTTTATAGTATTGAGAGGACCTTAACAAGTTTGTTTGAAGTGAAGGGCTCAATATGGTTGTCCATGAAGATGGTGATATTTTGGAAAGCTTCACTTCTGGAAGCTAAGAGGAGAACATAAAAAATTCAAGCTACTTCTGAGGGGGAGAAATTAGTTTCTGTCATAAATAGCAAGTGTGAAGTGAAATTCTGGTAGCAGCAGACTCAGGTGTCCTATAAGGGTGTTAAGACATCGGATCTGACATTAAAACAAAATAGACAAGGTAGAAATAAAACAGTGCAGTAAAACATAAAGAACACAGAGAATTATTCACCTAGTTCGGTGCTACACGCCTACATCTGAAGGCTTCCAAGCCAGGGATGAAATCCACTATCAGCAATATTAATTCAGAGCTAAACTCCCCACTTACAACTCGTCACTTAATCCCTACCCAATTCAATTTCTACCTAAGAAACCCTCTTAGGTATGAGAACCTCTGCTCGCTCCCCCTCAATCACACGCGGTGGTTATAACAACAAAAATAAACTTGAAGACACTCTTCAAACACACATGATCAAAAGCTGCACTTCTGTCACAAAACACTTAAGTCTAAAAGTAAACTACTTCTAACGTGGAACACACCTTGGAGTTTCTTGATAGCTTCCTCCAAGAACAATAACTTAACTTATTGCTTCACAACTTTTGATTGAGAACAACTATCCTCTTGCCTACGAACTTTGAGGTACAATTCAATGACCAACCCACAAACAAGGTGGTTCACACACCGCTAACCCTAATGATTACATCTTTCTATAATTGTCTAGCTTACAAAACTAGGTTACAAATTCCTTATTTATAACCTTTCACCCAACTAGATTTGGGCCTTCAAACAACAGCATATCAACTGTAACAAACTGCAAAAACAAACTTTGCAGAAAAAAATAGTAGAAAACTTATGCTACAATCAAGGTCTTCTATCCTATGTTCTCTGATTTTTCTCCTTCGCTTATGATTGAATCTTCTAGACCTTCACATACGCCTTCATGAATACACCATATATATTGCATAATATTCCTGAGTATTCTGCACAATTTAAAACAGAACTGTAACAGAATTATCAGTTCAGTAGCGTGATGTTTTATGTCTGATGTCACGACATCTTCTTCGACATGTTTTTCTAGTTGTTGATTTAAATCAACATAACATGTTTAGGAATTTTAATAGGATTACATATTTAGGTTAAATATCCTATTGTACATTACATTATTGCTTCTATTATTTGTTTTACAAAATTGATGCCAATCCTTAAAAACAAGGAACTTACATGAAGGAAAGTTTGTACTGTTATGGTTGGGAGTGTCCTGGGGATGAGATTATATTTGATGTTTTGAATGAGCAGTTGAGAAATAATTGTGATCACAGAACCAAGGCAAATAGGTTCTATAGTAATGTTGTTGATGTCCCATATGATGTTGGAACATTAATATCCTTGTGAATATCAATATTCTAATTTCATATCTATCAGTGGCTAGTATGTTTATTGAGTTGAATAAAGAGATATTGAAGAAGTTGTATGGTTTGAATATAAATAAAGCAGTATTATTCATTGAGAAAAAGTTTGTGATTAAATTCAGACTACTATCACATGACCACTTAAAAAGTGTCATAAAAATATATGGACACTTAGAAGGAGTATTGAGAAGTGTCTCTGTAAATTTATCTCCCTGAAGAAATTATGGATATCTGTAGAGTTATGCTGAAGTAGTATATTATTTCCCATTGCTGAAGGTTTGTGAAAGGAGAATGTCAAAACAGCATAGTAAAGAGCCCCTGATTAGTTGGAGAAGAAAAGTAAGTCACATGAAATAAGTAGTCAATGTCTAACTGAGTGTCAGGACATGTTTCTGCATGGACATGATAAGTGAAGTAATCGATGCATGCATTAGAACTATTTTTCTCAAAAGAAATGGTCAAGATCTGTTAAAGGTATTCAAAAATAGCATGAACGGTGCACAGTGCCCCATGCATCAGTTTTTTAGTCTCAATTAATGTTACTTTGACCAAGATTTAAAAGGAATCGATAATTCTTAAGTAATTGTTGTGCTATTTATAGAGCTCACTTCCTCCCGTTAGTCACAAGTGAATCGTCCATCTATTCATCATTACTATGAGTTTTACTAGGGTATGGGTAGAATGTGCCTAGATCTGATTTGGTGAGGGATCTATTGTCAAATTTTAGCTAAAAAGGGGGAGAGAAATTGTATCACACAAAAATTGTACACCCTGAAGCCTATAGGTAAGAGGGTAATTTATTATTGGCGGACGCTTTGAATTAACTCCGAGTATGTTTGTCAAGAGTCTTGACTGTACTTATTATTTGAAGGGTTGTTCTTCAAATATATTGATATTGTTTCAAGAGGGTAGAACAATTAGGTATCACTAGGGAGTCAGCAAAGATTCTCTTATCTTAGATGGTGTTCTGAGATAAAGATTGCATTGTGTAGTGATTAGGCAAACCAGAGGTTGTTTATCTGTAAACCATAGGTTGTTTACATAAAATAATACTACTGATAGTGGAATCTTCTTCCTGGCTTGGTAGCCCCCAGATGTATGTGTGCTTGCACCGAACTGGGTTAACAATTCTCTATGTTCTTTAAGCTTTTCATGAAATGTTAATTCTACCTTATCTGTTTGTTTAATGTCAGACCAGATGTCTCGACATCCTTATAAGACATCTGGGACTGCTTCACCAGAATTTCATTAGAGAAAATGATTTTAGTGTTCAGGGTTTTAGAAAATGAATAAAGTGGGAAGAGAAAGGAAAATAAGATGTGTATATATATATATATATATATATATATATATATATATATATATATATTTATAAAGAAAATATTTGAACACACATAGGAAATACCCTTGAGAATAAAATAAAACATTTAAAAAAAATAAAAGAATATAAACATAAGGAGCAATTAATGAAGGTAATCATGACAGATCAATTCCAAGAATCAGCATGCTATTCATTATCTATCTTAGGTAGCGTGTTATGATTAAGGATAACCAAAACATTACACACGTTAATCACTGCACTTACTAAGAGATACGCTTGATATTCTGAGTAATTGGAAAACCAAAAGGTTTCCCCCTTACCAAAGATACTTCTGACCAAAGCATCTTCTGTGATTAAGATTTTAAAACAAATAAAACAAAATAGAAAATAGAGAAGTTAGGTTGTTGAATCTGATGATTTTCCTTTCTGACTTTTCACAGCTTCTTTCATAACCAACTTGTTCTGACAATTTATGATGCCTTCTGGATTTAAGTTCCAAATCTTGGAACATAGATATTCTTCCCAACAAGTGTGGAAATCATTCATTCTCTAGGAGAAATAATTGGTGTCTCAGAAGCACTATCTAGAACACTTGCAACATAGACAATCTAGTCTCTTGGTACCCATGATTTGGGTCGTTTCTTGTTAGTCTTTCGAGAGGTCTTTACACCTTTGGATTTTTGTGTCGTAGTATAATTGTATGGAACCCGTACAATATACTTTGGTTTAGAACCATCTTTCTGTGTCAGTGATTGTGATACATCATAATCTAATTCATCTGCATTTAAACATTCTATTTCAGTTCCAACAAGCACGAACTGTTCAAATAGAGGTATTAGTTTTAGACCCTTAGGCTCATCCATTGGCTTGGGTGGGCCAGAGTATCCTAAACCCCTACTTCCATTTCTGCTAACTCCATATATCATGGAAGCCATTTTTCTTATATCTACGATTTTAGCAAGAAAGTGTTGAAAAGCTCTATCATATCTCTCAGTTTCATCAGAGGAAGATATGCTAGATGTAATCTCTTCTTCTAGTTCAAAAACCTTACTTTTAAGAGCAGCATTTGTTCTTTCTAAAGAAAATAATTTTTCATTTAAAATTAAAATGTTTGGCCCACTCTTAGAAGAAGTTTCAAAGGCAATCACTGAGGTCTTTTTCATATCTTTGTGCTTGCTTAGAAGAAGCTGATACCTTTACATGAGTTCAGCTAATCCTAATTCTAATTCAGAACAAGAAAAGGAAGAAAGTACCTCATCGTCATCATCAGAATTTGACTCTTCATCAAGAAGCAGTTCATCTTCTGATACTGATCCACTAGTGTTGGTTTCCATCACAAGAGCCACTTTGGAATATTCTTCATCATAACTGTCTTCTTCTGAATCTGAATCATCCCATGTTGCCATTAGACCTCTCTTAGATTTGAAACCCTTCTTTAGTTTTCTTTCTCTTTTGAGCTTAGCACAATCATTATTGTAGTGTCCAAGTTCATTGCATTCATGACATATGACTTCCTTTTCTAAATCTCTTCATTGGTCAGATGTAGACTCTTGTGTATCTCTAGAATTCCTTGACCCTCTGAACTTACTATATCTATTTTTTCATAGTTTGTTTATCTTCCTAGAGATCATAGATAGTTCATCTTCACATGAGTCTTCTTCAGACTCTTATGATTCCTCCATTGCTTGATAAGCTTTTGTCTTTTTAGACTTAGAATAGAGAGCAATGAAGCTCAATCTCATGACATCTTAAAGAACTAATGAGTTCTTCAAGGCTGGTGTTGTTTAGATCATTCTCCAATTTTAAAGCAGTTACCATGGGTCTCTATTTGACAGGCAGACTTTTGATAATCTTTTTGACGTGATCTGTAGTAGTGTAGCCTTTGCCCAGAACTCTAAGTCATGCAACCAGCATCTGAAATCTTGAAAACATCTTTTCCACATACTCATCTTCCTCAATTCTAAAGGATTTGTACTTCTGGATTAACGCCAACGCCTTAGTTTCCTTGACTTTAGCATTTCCGTCATGAATCATCTGAAGAGAATTAAAGATAGACTTAGCAGTCTCTTTATCTGTGATCTTTTCATACTCTGTATAAGATATTGCGCTGAGAAGGATTGTTCTTGCTTTATGGTGGTTCTTGTACATCTTTTTTTGAGCGTTTGTCAAGGCGCTTTTAGGAACTTCTCTTCCTTCTTCGTCTACTGGGTATGTGTAGCCATCAAATATGATATCCCATAGATCTAGGTTAAATCCAAGAATATGACTTCTTATCCTGTCTTTCTAATAAATAAATCTTTCTCCATCAAAGATCGGAGGCTTTGAACTATAAGAATCTCTTTCTTGATCAGAAGAAATAACAACTACATTTCCATTTCGAGTAGCCATTGTTGTTTTTCACACACTAGATCAGTATTGAACACTGTTAGGTGCTTGATAAAAATATAACCTTTTATCACTTCAGAACCGGAGCTCTGATAATAATTGGAGGCGTGAAAAACACAATAAAGGGGGGTTTGAATTGGGTTTTGTAGTTTGAAAAATTTGCTTTTAAAAAACAATCCCCTTGAATATGCTTTGCTTTGATGAAAATTGAAAGATAAGAAAACCAATAAAGAACACATAATTTTTATCCTAGTTCATTTGAAAACCTCAAGCTACTCTAGTCCACCCTTCTAAGGTGATTTTCCACTCTCCTCCAAGGACTTAATCCATTATAACCAAACTGATTACACTTGCACGAGCAACCGCCGGTGACTAACACCTGCACACACCAACTGTTTATGACTAAAAACCTCTAAGACTAATTGGCCTAGACTTCTTGAGAAACTGACCCAAGTGGTATCTCAATGAACAATCAAACAACTGTTTCATAACAAGTTTGCTTACAAACAAATATGCTTCTACACAAGCTGATATGTAAACAGATTTTTAGTACAAATGACTTGAAAAAATTTATAGCTTTTTACAAACACCAATGACGTTTAAGCGTAGAGATTTTTTTCGTGAATTAGCAGCAGTTTCTTCAAGTCTTCAAGCTCTTATATAGTGCCATGCATGATGTAACCGTTGGAGGGTACATTTGGAATATGAAACTTAGGGCGGCTCGAAAGAACGCGGGGGACAAGATCGTACATAACGTCCGTCCTTCATGGTAGTGGAATAAAATGTTTTGTTTGTACCATGTACTATTGTACCACATTAACGTTATCTTCTTTCCTTTTGCACTTCTGAGGCTTCTGTGAGCATAAGTTAGAAGTGAAGCATCTAACTTCTGGTTAATCAAAACTTTAAGTCTTTAGATCTTCCTCTTCAGAGACTTCATCACTTGGTTTTGAAGAACCTTGCATCGTAACCAAAGGTTGAAAGAACTTCAAGTCTTGGAATCTTCAGAATCACATTCTTCAGAGTCTTCATCACTTGGTCTTGTAACCTTGTATCATAACCTAAGTTCAGAAGAAATTCAAGTCATGGAATCTTCAGAGTCACATTCTTCAGAGCCTTCAGCACTTGGTCTTCAGAATCTTGTGTTGTAACCTATGTTCAGAAGAACTTCAATTTTATTGAATCTTTAGAGCCACGTCTTTAGAGTCTTCAAGCACTTGGTCTTCAGAAACTTGTGTCGTAACCTAAGTTCAGAAGAAATTCAAGTCTTTCGAATCTTCAGGGCCACGTCTTTAAAGTCTTCAAGCACTTGGTATTCAGAACCCTTTGTCTTCTGAAACTTGAGTCTTCAGCATCTTGACATAAGTCACACTTCTGTCTTTAGATCTTCTGACTGATTTCTTCAGACGAACGTATCAGAGTAACTAAATTTTAGAGCCTTCTGAAGCTTTCCTCGATACTTTGTTCATTATAACCTCTATATCTTAGAAGTGGAACATGTTCTCTTCTAATGTTTTTTCCACGCCATTCATTAGAAACAGAACTTGTTTGTTTATGTTAAAAATACAACACATGCAAGTTTTTTTGTGCGGAAAATTACTTTTCATGATTTGGATCAATTTTAATCTTGTTTGGAATACTTTCTAAGACCTCTAATATAAGGGTGCACCAAACGACACAAAGATATCGTCCAATATATAGAAATACAAAATTTTCATAATTTTGACATCATATAAAACATCTAATGGTGAAATTGTACTTACATGATGAACTTTAAATCTCCCCTTATCAAATGATTTTTTCCAAAATTATTAAATACTATGATCACATAAACCATAAATTACATCCGTTTCTATTAGAAACACTTTTTAGAAAGCACACAACTTTCTGTTATAAATAATTGTAACCATACACTTGGTGAGCAAAAAAGTTTTGAATATATGAAAGGTCTTAAATCAATTCCAATATAGAAAAATAATCTTCTCTTTCAATTTACAATTCAAATATAATAATCTTAAGTGCTCAAAAAATTTGAATGACAAGACACTCTTTGAATGATATGAAATTTAGGCACATATTTTATTGTTAAAGTTGTATAAACACTTGAAAAAAATTAAATTGTATGAAATTAAATATGTGAAATATTTTATTTAAAAATATATATATATTTTCTTAAATACATCCTAAAAAACCTCTAAAAATAGATGTATAAGTTTGAAGAAGTCACGTGAAGATTTGCAATAGTTTAAAATGACAATTTTTCCTGAAAAGACAAAATTCTACATTTGTACTCAATTACTTAAATCAGATAAACATTTACCTAATTAAAATAGTGTTGAATGATTTTCAAACTTCAAATACATATGACCATATATGTTATTGGTTTCTTAAACTCGTTAAATGTTTACCTAACTTAAAAAGTCGTAGGGTGAAATGATTACTACCTTTGTAAATTATAAAATATTACAGATAATGAGTATGTAATCGATTAAATTAATTTTTAAGAATTGGTACATTGGTAAGATATTAAAAGTTTATATGTTTATCTAGTTTATATTTATTTTTTTTAGCCTCACAAATGAACATTGAAATTCTCTTTTAGATTAGTCGATCACAAAGGTTAGGTACCAAATCTTTAAAAAAAAACAATGAATTAAAAATTTTGGTTGAAAGATTAAATTCAATACCACAAGTGAAAGTCTTGGATGAATATGTGACGTCTATGTCACGTATATTTGAACCAATATAGATGCTCCTTTCATGACCCATCAAGATATACAACCCAAAATAACAAAAAAAAAACCGCAATTGCATGTTCTGGGACTGCATGTTCTGGGACGATTAAAATTATTCGAGCATAATGTACAACTCAATATAATCGTAACCAGAATACTCGTGGTTACGAAATATGTTTTGTACCTCAATATCATTTTAGATATATGACTGATAAAACTTGACTGAATTATTATCAGTAAAATGGGAATGTTGATAGAAAATTTGGGCTACAGGTTGTCTAAGTTTAGACTCGATTTTTTTTTTCAAATACGAAAAATCAGCCTTTCTATTTAGACAAAATCTAGTGGAACCAGTGTTTCTAAATAGAAATCTGGCTTGATCACATTCGTAAATTTCACCATTTGTGTGAGCATTGATTTTGTATTGTGTTAAGGATGCCATGATATATGAGTATTGAGGATTGATTTTTGGAGAGTAGAAGTGCGAATGAATGTGAGTAGTAGTGTGAATGAATTACAAAGAAACTTGGCTGCATAAATTGCAAAAACATGATCATTTGATGCATGCAAAAACAAACAGAAACAAGACAAGACAACACACTACTGCATGCATGTAAGAAACATTGACAAGACAATAACATGCTTCTAACACTAGCCTAGTTAGTACACTATTGTCAAATATCATTGAATGCATGTAAGAGACATTTAGAAGACAATACAACTTTGCATATCTATAAGACATAGTGATAGGCTTAACTTATGCATGCCACTATGTTTGAAGAATCTCTCATTCACGTCTCTCTCTCACGCACGCCTTCCCAAGTCTGATCAATTATACCTTCTTAAAATTTGAATTACCATAATATACAATAACATACAATTTAATACACTAATTATAATTAGTATACTGATTACAATTTGAATTAGTAATATTCAATACATCGATATACACTAATTAAAATTAGTACATCCTAGAACATATGGCCAATTATAATTGAATGCATGCATGTAAGAGACATTGACAAGACAATACAACTTTTACTATCTATAAGACATAATGTTAGGCTTAACTTATACATGCCACTATGTTTGAAGAATCTCTCATGCATGCCACTCTCTCACGCACGCCTTCCCAAGTCTGATCAATTATACCTTCTTAAAATTTGAATTACACTAATATACAATACCATACAATTTAACACACTAATTACAATTTGAATTAGTAATATTCAATACATTAATATACACTAATTAAAATTAGTACAACCTAGAACATATGGTCAATTATCATTGAATGCATGCATGTAAGAGACATTGACAAGACAATACAACTTTGCCTATCTATAAGACATAGTGCTAGGCTATAGTTATGCATGCATGCCACTACAAGATTCCCTCACTCATGCCACTACAAGGCTAAATTCTTCTGATTTATAGTACCAATGCAAGTCGCCACTTGGAGTGGAGACTACACTCTTTTTTTGAACTATATCGCCATTGTGAGTGGAGACTTGCTGCCACCTCACAATTACTTCAATGCACGCAAGGGTCGTGTCATAGGAGAATGGAAGAAAGGTTGGTGGTAAAGTCTATAAATACCAGGGCTCATAGGTAAGTATTTCCATCATCCATACACACTCTTCTTCAGTGAATTACACATCTTTTGCAGACAGAATATCTTGCTTTTATAATTCCAGTCATGTCTCTTCTCACCATGGGTGAATCCCATCGAGGAACTAGGAGGAATGTTGCCGCATTTGTAAGTTTTTCTTATAATTTTATATTAATTCATTTGTTTTTCATGCTCTATTTTAATTATTGTCTATATTATTTTTATAGGATGTCAAAAAGTTTAGGGTTCGTACACATCCTATAAAATATCCCGACCTGTAGATTATCCCTTTAGTTGAGCGTGCCGGCTTCGAAAATGTGATGCATATCATAAATGCATTTATTGATATGAAGTCCATACTTGCTTTGTGTGAATATTGGAGACCCGAGACACACACATTTCATCTACCAACTGGTGAATGTACTGTCACACTTGAGGACGTGTACATGTTGTTGGGTCTTCCAATTAATGGTAAGCTCGTGAATGGAGATGTGCAGCAACCTAATGACCTTTGTCTGTAAATGTTAGGCGTAGATATCGTCGAGGGAACGAAAGGTGTGAAAGGTATGGGCCAAGATATTAAACTATCAGCCCTTAAATTCTGTTATGACTCTCTTATTTTGATTGAGTATTCGTATGAGCAAGAAAAAATAATAAAAATTAGATTATATATTATGTTATTATTTGGAAACATGCTATTTCTCGAAGGCACATTAAATAACATCAATTTTATGTACTTGTCTTTGCTTGGGGACATAGATAACATTGGGAAGTATAGTTGGGGTTATGCGGTATTGGCGTACCTTTACAGCTTGTTGTGTAAAAATGCTGAAAACGATTCATGTACATTTTACGGATGTGAATTTTTACTCCAAGCTTGGGCATTCTAGAGACTTTTGAGGATAGCCCCCAAGAACCCGCATGTCTACTTCTTCCCCTACGCGACTAAGTAAGTTTTTGAATAATATTATTTATTCTTTTTTTGTGTTTAAGTTCAAATTTATTCCTTAAAATACCATAAATAGTATTTTTTTTCCTCATTTTTTGTGTTTAGATTCAGTGCAACTGGAATGGATTACAATGGAACTCCAAAAAATAATGTAATCCTATATTGCCAACTCTTGGATCGTCTACGAGTAGAAGATGTATAACCACTAAACTATTCTTCTTCGAACTTAAAGTTTAACTTTATTATAAAGTATCCTCCCTAAATAATATTATTTATCTTTTCCTTTGCAGTTTGTTTGGAGACCATATTTGGGATTGGAACATGTACCCAACCCCGCTAATGCAGCTGTTTGGACAACGAAAACGCCTATCATACGGTTCATCACTGCGGAGATGCACCACAGTGACCGTGAAATTGAAATTTGAAATGAATCAAGAAATCTCATGCCCCCGATGTGTTTGTATCCCTAGCATCTTATAAAAGTCAACCACCAATGGTATCAAGAGAAATGGAAGGCTTACGCCTCGGGCTTCCGTAGAATGTGGAAAGAGCGTGCACACTATATCCTTGACTTCCCGGTTGCACCCAACAAAATGAAACCGACAGCGGAATATGTGGCTTGGTACAGATCAAATACCAATCCGTAAATGATTGTGTCTGACCCATTCTATTTGCACGACCCCCGTCACCAACAAACATATTTCCAACAACACCAGCCACCAAATTATCCACCACAACAACATTACAAACAACAACAACCAAATTACCCACCACCACAACAACCACAATATTATCAAGAACAACACCCTCAACCATACCAACAAATGACCACCCCCAACCATACCAACACATGTCCAACCTCCAACACGTGTCCACCCCCAACACATGTCCACCCCCAACTATACCAACTTATGTCTACACCCCAACCATACCAAAACCACAATCCACAAACTTAACCCCAATATCAAGACCCTAGTGTTACGGGCCCATCCACATCACACTTAGCCCCGACACCGACATACCTGAAGATTATCAACCATACTTCAACACACCGCAACAAACCTTATTTTTTAACCAATCAGGTTCAACCTCCAATTATCAAAGACCACATTTCGAGGGCGCACCAAGCAGGAGCAACTTTGTCCCACCAAGTCAAAGCTTTGAGGGTGTAGAGGGCACCCGCCTATCCTACAGCGAAAATTCTAGAGGTCAAAATCGACTGACAGATTTTGTAGACCCAAAGTGCATTGAAGGGACGTCGACGCAAACACAACAAGAACAAATAAGGGGACAACGTAGGACTAGGGGTACGACTAGGGTATTACCACCACCTCCTGAGGCATCTACACGAGTAGTTAGACCTCCGTCTTGCGGGTCGTACCAGCGGCCTCCAAGGCCCTCAAATATGTAAAATATTTTGTTGACTGTAAATTGTACTATTATGTTGTTTATGCAATAAATAAATAATATATTATGTCTTTATTTTTTTTATTAATTCAATAATTAAACAATCTAATTTTAAACAATAATTAAACACTTAAATAATTAAATAATGTAATTTTAAAAATAATTTAAATAGGTTTAATAATTGAATAAAAAATAATAATATAGTATATAAATAATATTATTAAAAGAACAAAAAAAATTCAAAGAAGTTGTCACTCTAAGTGGCGACTTGCTCCCTTTTTTCAAAGAAGTCGTCACTCCAAGTGGCGACTTGTGTCTATATAGAGTGTAGTCGTCACTCCAAATAGCGACATAGTACCATATTTTTTTAAAATTAGTCATTTGTGTAATTATTCTAAAACCACGGTTATTTTTAAATTTTTTTTTAAAAACTTGATTATTTATAAAAAAAATCACAATATAAGAACAATTTTATTCATAAGCACTTCTAAGCACTTCTAAATTCTTGACTTTGGTAACTTAACTAGCATTTATTAGTTGTGATAAATAGATATGAGTTATTGGTTCAGGGATAACTCTTGGCAATAACTTCAAGAAAAACACATAAATTAGAAAGTGCTTACGGATATGACAGACAGTGTGAATGATATACCAACTAAATAACAATAATTTAAAAATATACATTTGGAATGACCTAACAACTAATAATACAAAATTCATGATATTGGCAAGCAAATTCACATCAATAATCATATAGGCTTCACAAGACCTTCAACCAAAGCTTTAATATATCAAGAGTCATTTTAATAATTTTTTTCAACATATTATTGTTAAAGTATACCATAGTGCAAAAAATTGTTTAATAATTTTGTTTTAGCTAAATTGGGTCTGAAGAATTCACCAAGTTAAAAAAACTTCAAGATTCAACGAATTCTTACAATATTTACCTATTATGCACCATGAGAACGCTACATTGTTAGAAAAATAAAATTCAAATATTTAGTGATTTGAATTGAAACCTTGTTAATTTTGAATAAATATCTATCTATAATATAAAAAAGTAATAGTTTTGGAAAAGACAATGTTGTCCTCTTTATAATTCTATGAATAAAAATTGAATGAGTATTGAATTAGTAGATAGAAGAAAGATAAAATAATTTAAAGAATAAAAAATGAAAAAATAAAATATTAAATAATAAAACCGTTATACATATAAAATCATAATCACTCTCTTTTGATTTCCCCTCAAATTCTTTCTCTCTTGATTTCTTCCTATTCACTTTTTCATGCATAATTTTTATTTCTTTCTCTTTTGTCTCATTTTTATATTTCATTATACTTTCTATAATAACTATATTCATTTTTTAAAAAAAATTATTCTTTTTCTTTAAGAACCTAACTTTTCCCCCACTATTTTCATGTTATGATTGAAAATGATAATTATAATTGTTTTTTCCCTTCAGATTTTAGGTAAAGAACTCTCATATATTTTGTTAGTAATTTACCATTTTAGAGTGCTCTTGTTATAGGGAAATGAAGAATCTACTTTTAAAGTGATGTACAATAAAAAGAATTTTATCAATTTTTATTTTACTTAACTAGACAAATACAAAAGAAAGTTAGGCGATTCAAATTTAAAAGTAATTTTTGCATTCTTCCTTTACCATTAGTGTTAATGTCATTTTTTTAGTTGAAAGACATGTAAATGTTTATCAAAGACAAAAAGTAGTACTTAAGAGGATATGTTCAAATGATCATGTCAAAAATCAATATTTTTCCATTATCAATGTTGCCCACTTACTATGTTATTAGAATGTCTCACATTATGATACCAATTCCAATTAGTAATTAATAGAGGATCTTGTACAATCTATCCGAGACAAAAAAATTTTCTTAAACAAAGAAGCATTGTATTTGTATTGTTTAGTTCTATAATTAAAATAGAGACATTCTTTTTAGTACCACGTACATCTCAATTTACAAATAAATATTATATTTTGTCTAATTATCAATAAAAAATTCATTTTTATCTCTCATATATAATTAATAACTAACTAAAATTAATATTTATATATAGACAATTTTAGTATTTTTATAAATAATATCAAAAACAAAAATCATATTTATATAAAAAAAAATTAAATTGTTATAAATGAGAACATTTTTACTACTGATATAAATATATTGAATCATAAAAATTTATAGAACATTTTTTTTTAAAATATGTAAAAACATTAAGGAAAAATATACTTAAAAAAAAAGAAATCATTGATCTAAATATGCAGTGAGTTACTAAAATTTGTAAAGAGTCAGTAAAATTTTAATAAACTTGTATAAATTTACTATAAATCCAACTTTACCATGGAAAAAATAAATCACTGATTCAAAAATGCAGTGAATCAAAAAAATTATTAATTGTTTTTCTTATTGTGAAAATTATATGAAATAAGAAAAATAAAATAATTGAATCAAATATTGATATTGTGAGTACGACTTCCGATATCAGATATTTTGATAATGTCAAAACTGAAAAATCTTAACACTTGTGTATATTGGATGATACCTCTAAGTCTTCTGACACTCCTGTGTACTAAAGGTCTTAGGAATTGTAACACCCCAATATTACCCAATGTTTAATATGTAAAAATCAGAGTAATTTAAAATTTGACAAATTCAATATTGAGGCATCGCACCTTCAAAAACAACTCACTTTAAACTATTTACTTTAAAGTATAAATCTCGGATACATAACATCGTCGGAAAACATAAATTGATTCAAAAATATCAAAACATCTTCTTTAATAAACTTCCTTAATAAATCATATTTTCATAAAGTATGATTCTTATTTACAAAGGAAAACAACAAAAGAGCAACAACAAGACAACATAATAATTCCCCCCGAGTGCTACGTATCAGAGCGACACCGACTCGACTAATAACAGCTATAAACTCCGTCTTCATAACCTGCACGTTACCAATATAAAGGTAACGGCGAAACAAGTAAAGGGTGAGATAATCCAAAACATATAATTAAAGGCATGATAAAATATATATATATAGTTTCGGAATTATAAAGGGAATAGATTGATAAGTGCATTCCAACACATATCCAAAGCTCACTTACTCTTATCGTCATTCTAAAGTGTATAATCTACACTTAATCGTGTTAGCCTCATCGACACAAATCATCACAACAACACGTAAACCTCAGTTACCACGAAATCGTCACAAGCTAATACATCACTAATTAACACGACAATCTTAAACGACAACATCAACCAACCATATTAAACAATGCTAACAACATGAACAACATAAACAAATCATCACAAATTGGCTAAAGCCCATCGTCGCTTTTGGCATAAAAGCCCATCGTCACAAACATCATCACATCGTATCTGCATTAAGCATTTCATCAAGTTAAATCATCGTAAAACTCATCATTTATATTCATCGTATAGTTATCATGAAATTATTAAGTTATATTCATTTCATGTTCATCATAAAGATCATCACTAAACAAAGCATCATATATCATCGCAAATTCAACATCATCCATCAATTAACAAAAACCCAACGCCAATAACTCAAACATAAACATAACCGACTCCATGAGACACGACTATGTTATGCATGTGGTACCCGTCGCTTTGTCCATAATTAGACACTTGGCATAAAAGCCTCGTCGCTTGGCATAAAAGCCCATCGTCGCCAATGCAATATATGTGACTCGACAATAAAACAACACAACACAAAAACATCATCATCGCTTATCAAAATTGGCATAAATCCCACATCGCCATAATTTATCCAAATCAAGATAAATATATCATCGCATCATATTTGCATTATGTAAAACGTCACATATAATTCATCATCATCAAAAGTCATGCATTCACAAATCGGACACATTTATTTTGATTGTAATTTATTTTATAATTTTTACTTAAAAATATGATTGTAACAATTATTACTTTTTTTAATTTCTGGAACGATTTTCTATAAAGCATGTGAATACTCCCGATTTTTTTTTGAGTTGTTCATGCGAAGGGCTCAGTGGTTCCATGATGATATGATTAGAATCGGTCGTTCCAGATTATGTTGTACAGGTTACAACACTATAAGCCATGACATGCATGAGGAATTTTGTAGAGAGGTGGCACGAGGAGACCTCTTCTTTCCATTTTTATGTTGGGGAGATGACCATCACCCTTGATGATGATGCATGCTTGCTATACCTACATAGCAGAGGTAGGTTACATAACCATAAAAGAAATCTCATGATCTGAGGAGATTGAGTGGATGGTTGAGTATTTGGGAGCTAATCCAGATAGGGCATATGATGACTACAAGACATCTAATAGGGAAAATATAAGGTTCTCCCATCTGAAGGATTTGTATGAGGAGTACCTGTTTGTAGCAATAGATGCACAGGAAGAAGAGGACGATGTTTTTATTCAGTATCACTGAGATAGTGCTCTGTGGTGTTACTTGATGTTTTTGGTCGGCACATCCGTATTTGTGAACAAAAGTGGGACATATATCGATGTAACCTATCTACAGAAATTTATGGAGCTGACTACACTTCATGAGTGGAACTGGGGGGCCGTTGTTTTGGTATACCTCTACCACAAGTTGAATGAGGTTTCAAATTGGAGGTCGAGGGCGCTCATTGGCTCATGCACACTACTCACAATTTTTTTCAACTATTAACTTTAATTTGTTTTGATTAGTTTGTACTTACATATTATGCTATTGTTTTCATAGAGTTGGACAATATCTCATTTCCACCGCATTCATGGTTTCGAACTAGATAAGAATTATACTGACAACATGCCAAGGGATGTCAAGTATATTCTCCATAGAGGGAACCATAAAGTGGCATCGTATCGGGTGTATCTTGATCGCATCAACCATGATAACATTAACTGGATGTCATTTGAGGATTACATGGAGGTAGTGGAATTCGATCCCATATCTTTATACTCGGGGTGGCTAGTATGTGGGTCAAATATTATTGTCATGTATCTTCTGGAGCGATGTATTCGCCAGTTTGGCTATATGTAGGTGATACTTAGATCTCATTATCAGGCTGCTCCTGATACCATAGTACGGCGATATCTCGATTGCGTCTTCCAGAATTGGAAGAATCATTTGGTTTCGCAGGAGTATCAGATGATGCCGACATGCTAGAGTTGGCACTGCGTAGAGGGTTACGTGACAAGATTCTTTAATGTGTCACATCTTCTCATGACACCGGATGATCTTGGGAGTCCAACGAGCCCATCTCGTGAGGATCTCTTGGAGAACGAGCAGGTCAAGGATGACCATGCCATTGATTTATTGTCGATCTGTCAGCGGATCCGCCTACTTGGGTAGGAGACGTTGGATACAGGGATTATCGAGACGGATGGTCCTGAGGCGGTTTCCATAGTTGAGAGGATGGTTAGTGAGGCATCTGGTGCATTACAATACTGAGGCAGAGGAGAGAGCATGGGGTTAGGATTAGGCATATGTAGTAGCCTGTGTCATGTTTTGTTTTTTGTTGTTGTTGTAATATTTTGACTGTACTTACTTTTCGAACAATTTATGTATATTATTATTTATGAATATCTATTTTGACCATATTGTTATGTTTGTTATATATTTTTGATCAGATCGTAAAATAAATGTCTGATTATAAAATAGATTGTGAAATAGTGGAATTAATGTAGTTTTAAACAAAAAATGACACAAACAGAGGAAGTTTTCCAAGTGCACTTCAAAGTCACATCGCAGCAGGTTTCACAAGTGCACTTGTAAAATAACCTCTAAATATGTTTAAAAAACGGTTTCTTCGCAAGTGCACTTGCGAAAGCTGCTAAGAGATTACTTCACAACTGCACTGGCGAAAGGTATTTTCGGGCTTTCAGTGGTGAAATCCACCAACACCAGATGTAAAGAGAAATTACCTTTTATCAATATTACAATCACCCTCAAACTAACTAGGATTATAGAGATTGTCGTCAGAGAGTATGAGAGGATTAATACCCTTATTGTCATTTAGGGTTTCAGACTAAGTTAATTGTTTAATGGGGCAATGCTTAAATAGCTAAACGGATGAGGGCAGGGACCTCTCACCGGACTTTAACTGGATGGTCCAACCCATCACGGTCCATTTAGAGACAATAACTCAATTAGATAAATTCATCAATAAGTGCTTAATAACAATAGACCATAATAATAATAATAATAATAATAATAATAATAATAATAATAAATAATTGATTATTGTTAGTCCAAAATTGATTAATTAAATAATTAATCCAACATTCTCCCACTTGGATGACAATAAACAATTTAAAATTATATAAATTTTAATACTAGAATTTTAAATATGTTCAAAACACTTGTTCACAAAACAAAAGTGAACTTCAATATTGCATAAATGAATTCGATAGGGAAAACAGATCATACAAGCCAAAGAAATACATTTTGTATTAAAAAGATGAATTTAGAGAAACATATTTCATATGAGAAAAATATGTTATAAACCAATGGCCCAAGCATATGAAAATGCTATCGATAAACTCTCACTAACCCAAAATATCATAAGACTTAGTCATGTGTGTAAGTCGTGATCAAGTTTTTGGCGCCGTTGTCGGGGACTAACAAGTCAATGTTGTAACTCTTAAAGTTACAATGTATAGACTAGGGCACCATTTCCAATTGTATGCCAAGTACTCGCTCTAGAGGCGAAGACTTAGTGCTACTGATTCCCGAACTTGAGCGCTCTATTATTAGAAGACGCCACGTACGAGTACCTCGTACAGATCCATCTCTTTCTCGATCTTCTATTTCTACTGAACCAGCTGAAGGACCAGACATGGGTGACCAACCACGTCCACTCAAATCTTATGTTATTCCTTCGCAAGAAGAACCTCACAATAATATTGTTGCTCCAACCATAGAGGCTAACAACTTCGAACTCAAACCTTCTCTATTATCCGCTATACAATAGAACCATTTTTCTGGTAGATCAATGGACGACCCTAATCTACATCTATCCATGTTTCTGCAATATGCAGATACAGTCAAAACCAATGGGGTCAGTCAAGAGGCGATAAGACTTCGTCTTTTCCCTTTTTCATTAAGAGATAGAGCCCGAGCTTGGCTCCAGTCTCTACCTGCTAACTCAGTTACCTCTTGGAATGAGTTGAAGAAAGTCTTTCTTGCGCGACATTTTCCACCAAGTAATACAACTATGCTAAGATCCCAAATAAACGATTTTCAACAAAAAAGACAACGAGTCTCTTTTCGACGCTTGGGAAATATATAAAATCATGTTGAGACTTTGTCTGCATCATGGCCTAGAAGAATGGTTAATTATTCATACCTTCTACAATGGTCTCCTGTATAACACGAGATTAACAATAGATGTCGCCGTTGTTCGCGTTAAAAGGTGACGCGCTAGAGGATTCGAACGTGAATTCGGATTCTCTGGCTCGAAACGATCTACTATTTTGATTTGTTTATAAAGATGCCGCGAGCATCAAGCTTTATTATTTTCAACACAAGAAAGATGATTTAATGATTATGAAAAAGGGGAAAGCTGAAATACCCTCAATTGATATTGGTATGCGTAACGACTAGCGCAAACTAGACACAACGCATTGGGGAGATTCTGAGTAAGGGGGATTGTTATATAAAGGGAATAGATGGAGCACCCTAAATATATATATAGTTATCTATAGCTTTATATATGAATATGTTTGATATGTTTGTGTGTTTTTTAATTGCTATTTCTATGATTGGGAAAGTTTCTCCTTTGGGATTTTAAGAATGACTGATTATGTGGGATCCTAGTGTTTGTTTTTATTGTGCTCGCAAAAATCTGGATCTTCATACATATCCCTAGTGGGAATCGAGCATTTGTAGCTCGGATCTCAGTGGGTTTATGGTTTGTTTGGTCCGAGGGAGAAAGAAATTTGCTCGGCAAGGATAAGACCTTGTGCTCACGTATTCTCAAAAGGATGTTGAGAAAGTCAGAGCAATCGTAGTTCCCACTTATGCTAGTGGAAAGCAACGGGATGTTAGTAAGAGACAGACAAATGTCATCTTAATGAAAAATGTATCTAATCTATTTCATCACATATATTTTTGAAAAGTTTGATTGATTAAAATCTTTCATCGTAAGTTATAGGTGTTTTGCTTGAGTGTACAAGCGTTACCACTTACATGTTTAAGAAAGATGTTTGAAAAAAAAGATGATTGAATCTTTTAACTGTAAGCATTGGGTGTTTTGCTTGAGTGTACAAGCGTTACCACTTACAATTAAGAGATGTTTTTTGTTTTGAAAACAGTTTGAAAAAAAGTTTGAAAAAGTTTTGACTGTATGTGATGTGATAGATGAGATACTTCTTCCATAGAGATGATAGATGTCTAAATCTCAAGGAGAAATTGATTGGATTAAAGGGATGCTTTTAAGAAGCCCATGGGTCCTTGTATTGTTAGCCCAAGAGGAGGCATTCCGAGGGTCATCGAGGGTCCTTGTATGAAGCTCAAGAGGAAGCTATAGGGTATGGCTGGCTTTGTGTTAAAAGGGATTTCACCGAGAAACCATCCTTTTGGAATTAAGAGCAATTTCACCGGGAAATTTTACTCTCTGGGGATTTTGAAAGTGATTTCACCGTGAAATCATCCTTTCAGGGTTCTATCTTAGCGTGGGTGATTCTTTGTATTGGGAGCCCAATAGGAGGCTGTTAAGAGATTTCCTATCTCTTTCATTGTATGATGCCCAAGAGAAGGCTAAACTCAATGAGGAGTTCTTTTAAACGAAGCCCAAGAGGAGGCTGACTCAACAGGGGAGTGTTGTCTTATATGAAGCCTAAGCGGAGGCTAAACTCTGTGGGGAGAGTTTCTTTGTACAAAGCCCAAGAGAAGGCTAACTCAAATGGGGATGAGTTATCTTATATGAAGCCCAAGCGGAGGCTACAACTGTGGGGAACCTATTGGTTAGACTAATTGTTATGTTATAATTAGACAGTTGTATAAACAAGTGTGTGTGTGTGATATGTATTCACAGGAGTTTATGAAGGAAATATAAACAATGCATGATGTTTATTTACAGGAGTTTATGAAGGAAATATAAACAAGTGTCTGTGAAACGAACGTTTAAAACGAGCGTAACTTGATTATTTACAAGTTTAGACTGTGTACAAGGAAATGAATATGTACACGAACGAGTATTTATGTACAGACAAAGATGGATGTACATAGGAGGGTTGGGACTTACACCGTAAGGGAGGCCCATTGGTTTGAAAGCAGTTTCACAGGGAATAATGCTTCTTTCGATACCAATGGTATTCAGTGTATATGTACAGACGAAACAGAAACGACTGATCAAAGTTCATCTGTAAAAGGTATCTATATTATGTACAGATAAAAGTTTGTATGAAAATAAATTGATATGTACAAGGAAATATTATGTACATAAAAGAATGTTAGTTGGAGTATACACAAGTGAAGTGAAAACAAACGATCAAAGTTTGTCTGTACTTGAGTATAAGAAGTATCTGTATTATGTACAGATGAAAATTGTATGTATTTGAAGAAAGTTTGATATGTACAAAGAAAAATTATGTACATAAAAGAATGTTATGGGACTTACACCGTGAGGGAGGCCCATTGGTTTGAAAGCAGTTTCACAGGGAATAATGCTCCTTTCAATACCAATGGAATTGGTGTATAAACAAGCGACACGAAAACAAACAGATGAAGTTTATTCATGCTTGGATATTAATTGACTATGTACAAAGAAATAATTATGTACATAAATGGATTGGGACTTACACCGTGAGGGAGGCCCATGATCGATTGAGAAATTCGAGAGAAAAAGAATTCGGTTTTATCGTTTAAATCGGATCGATCATGGTAAAAAGATGCAAGTTTGATGAAAAGTTTTGAAAAATGATTTTGAAATGTGAGGTTCACTTATGAGAAGTTTTGAAAAGAATCGGAAGTCGAAAACTTGAAAAATTCACCTTTTAAAGTGTTTTGAAAAAGTGCTCAGAACGTCGTTTTCGGCTCGATTAAAATATAATCAGATGAAAGTTTTTTCTGAAAATTTTTGCACTATCATAAAATAAATGTATTTATTGACAAGTGTTTAAAAAATCACCTTAAAATAAGGAGTTTTGATTGGTTAAAAAAAATGTGAAAGTTTTGTGAAAAAACATGAAAAATATGAAAAGTTATAAAAAAGAATGGTCTTGAGAGGGATTGAACCCATGACCATTGGGTAGCACACGTGTCAGAAAGCCTTAAGGGCGAGCAAGCTACCACTGGGACAAATGCACGCTGGTGTTAGTGGACCAAAACACGTGTTAAAATAACATTGGAATATTTGAATTTGAAAAAGCTCAAGAACACGCGCGAAGCTTGTTCTTCGTGTTTGATCTTCAGATTCAAGAATTCATGCTAGAATCCTTGTTTCTCAATGAAATTGGACGAAGTAAAAATCAAAGTTGCTCGGTTTTTCATCACGAACACGAAGGCGTATGTTAATTGTATTTATTTTAAGCCCAGAATGATTTAAGTTTTGAAGAACACTATGAACCCTAAACTGAAAATTTCAAATTAAATGATGCATATTTGATGATTCTTTGATTTTATTGAGGGCTATTGATCGTTATGAGTGCAGAAAGAGATCGGCCAAGAGTGTTTTTGTTTAAGTTTAAAGAATATGGATATCACAGTTCGTGTTCATACCTGTGCAAGTGGAGATCGAAGAAGATGCATACGCGTTTCCAGAACTTGTTTCTTGATTGCTACAGCATCATCGGCATGTATGGAAGCTATGGAAGTGGTCTGCTTGCTTTGAGCTTGCTTCAATTATGCTACCCAAGTCAACCTGCACAGTTCAAAAATGGATGCTCGATTTTGATGTAAAACCTGTTACAGTTACTTGCCAATGATCTGGATCATGTACATGAGGTACATGGAAGGTGTTAGAGTGATTACAACACAGTTTGATCAAGCCTAGCCTCAAATTCGAATCATAAGGCAGTTTGGAAAGTTTGAAAAAATGGAAAGTGAAATCTGATTTTCAGTTGTTCTTGGGTTGATTCTATGATTCAGACAAGTTTAAAATTGATTATGGAATGTGTTTGACACCAAAGATTTTATGTTTATTCACAATTTTTCAAAAATGCAAAGTTTCTCCAACATGACTATGTTTCTTGATTTTCAAGTAAGAAGAGAGAAAGCATGGATTTGCATTGCTTTGGTGTGGTTTTAGACTTGAAATGTGATCTATTTATAGGCCAAAAGATTCTGAAATTGTTAGGCACAAGTACAAGCTTTTTGGTAAATCAAAGTTAACTTAAGGGGCAAGAAAGGCTTTTTACAAAGAAAAAGGAAGCTTCCCTTTTTTACCATGTGCTATTTTTTCCAATCTTGATCCAATCCTCAATTATTACTTCTCACTGATTTTTATCAGTTCTTATCCTAATTTGGCAAGGTGGCAAGTGTTCTAGATGAGAAAATCACAAAATGACCTATAATTTGATGTTTTGAACTTTGAAAAATCAAGTTCAGGGAGCCTTATGTTTCAATTTCAAAAGTGTAGCTAGACTCCATGGATTTGAGAGTTCTTGGACATTTTGGAAATCTTGTTTCACAAGCTACAACTTTCATGTTTTGAGTTTTTTCCAATTCAAATTGGAACTAGGTGAAAAAATGGCATGAAGTTTGAAAAAAATAAGAAATTTCAACACTTAGAAAATTTTCTAAGTATAGAAACTTTTGACTTTTTGTTGACTTTTTCAAATTCTTTGATTTTTTATGATCATGATGGATCATTTGAAGTATTTTGATGTTTGAAAAAGTTTTGTTTTGAAAAATTTGACCAAAAGTCAAAGTTTGACTTTTCTCGTGATGAAAATCATCGATGTTTCAAATCGATCGATGAAGTCTATGAACTTTTGTGATGTTTTGAATTCAGAAATTAGGTCAAGATGTTGTATCTAAGATATTATGACCAATCTCTATTCAAGAAATTCATCTCTTGCTCAAAAAGTCAGAGAATACCCATGCTCGATCAAAAACCTAATTGGTCGATCCTTGATTGATCAGTGAAAAAAATGGATATATGAGGATTGAAGGCTGATGATTTGATCATGATAGATCAAATGAGATGAGAAAAACTCAAACCCTAATTGGTTGCCTCTTGAATCAGATGAAAATCTGATGAAACCCTAATTTTGACCTATTAATGCTATACCCGATTACGTCGCTCGATCAAGTTATGCAATGATGCAAATGTAAGGTGGTATATTAGGTCAAAAATTGGGGTATGACAGCCGTAGGTGGCGCACTTATGGATAAATCCTATGACGTAGCCTATACACTCATAGAGAGTATGGCCCATAACCACTAACATTGGGGATGTGATAGAGGTCAAGTAGAGAAGGCTTCTGGAGAGAAAGAACCAACGAAAAGTGGGATGCACGAGATTAGGAGTCTCGACAATGTCCATGTTAAGGTAGACGCTCTCACCAAGAAAATAGAAAGCTTAACCACAATACCTCCAGCCACCGTGGCTGCGATAACCTCAAACTGCGAGATATGCGGAGTACTTAAACACGTTGTTGTTGAATGTCAACTCTTAGTAGGAACTCCCACCGACCAAGTGCATCATGCTCAAGGAAACCCTTATTCAAACACGTACAACCCTGGATGGAAGAATCATCCCAATTTTCTCATATAAAAACACCAATGTGTTGTATGCGCCAGGACAAGCACCTATTGTGCCACCTAGATATCAAAAAGCACCCACAGCTGCTCCCAATATTCCTAGGAAATCTAACCTTGAACTAATGATGGAAAATTTTATAGCTACACAAGCTCAAACCAACAAGGATTTCCCAAACCAAAACATTCACACTAGTGAACAAATTAAGCAGTTAGTGAATAAAGTAGATGCTTTAGCCACCCATAATAAAATTCTAGAAACTCAGATTTCACAAGTGGCCCAATAACAAGCCCCTACTGCTGCACCTGCCGGCACTTTTCCAGGGCAACCACAACCTAATCCGAAGGTACAAGCTCATGCTATTATATTGCGAAGCAAAACCGAATATGATGGACCAACTAATCCTAGACTTAAGGATCCAGCCACGTCCCAAAGCTCTGGAAAAACAACTGAGAAGGAAGATGAACTGAAAGAGAAAGAGAAAGTAGGTGATGAAGAACCACTAGAAAAGGAAAAACCTATGTTCCTCCGCCACCTTACAAACCACCGATCCCTTATCCTCAAAGACTGGCTCAGTCTAGGAGCGCAAGGCAATTCAAGAAATTTTTTGAACTTTGGAAACAGCTCAATATCACCATTCCATTCACAGAAGCTATCACTCAGATGCCTTCGTACTCTAAGTTCCTTAAAGAAATACTATCTAACAAGAAAAAGATAAAGGATAATGAGACAGTTACACTCACTGCAGAGTGTAGCGCAATCATTCAGAAGAAGACGCCTCAGAAGCTGAAGGATCCCGGAAGCTTCTCAATACCATGTAATATAGGTAAGTTTGTCATAGACTCTATGCGACTTGGGTGCTATTATTAGTGTTATGCCCTTGTCAATATCTAAGAAGCTCGATATAGGAGAATTAAGACAGACCAAGATGTTTGTACAACTTGCGGATCATTCAGTCAAATATCTAGTAGGAATTCTTGAAAACATTTTGGTGCGAATAGGTCAGTTCTATATCCCTATAGACTTCATCATTATGGACATTAGAGAAGACAGTGTTACCCCCATCATACTAGGAAGGCCATTTCTAGCCACTGTCGGAGCCATAATAGACGTTAAGAAAGGAAAATTAACCTTTGAAGTTAGAGAAGAGAAAGTCGAATTTATCCTGACACAATTCCTATACGCCCCAGTTATCGATGATACGTGCTATCTTTTAGACGTAATTGATGAATTTGTCAAGGAGATAAAATCAGCAGAAAAACCTCATTTTGAAACCATGAAGATCCCGATGCCTTTGATTTTCGAGGATGATAATTGGTGTCCCGAATATAGAGATGATAACCTAAGAGAATGTCTAGCACTGACACCAAATCATATGGCCTTTCCGAAGAAACCTGATTTGGAACTCAAGGTTTTACCAAAAACCCTAAGATACGAATCCCTAGATTCTGAACTCCGAAAACTAGTAATAATAAACGCGGACTTAGGACAACTTGAGACGGAGAAATTGTTTCATGTTTTGCGAAAACACCCACCTGCCTTAGGATACAACATCGTTGGTTTAAAGGGAATAAGTTCTTCCATTTGCATGCATCGCATCATGCAGGAAGATGATTGTAAGTCGTCTAGAGAACATCAGAGAAGGATTAACCCGGTCATGAGAACTATAGTGAAATACAAAGTAACTAAACTTTTAAATGCAGGAATCATATACCCGGTCTCTAATAGTTAGTGAAGGAAAATCGCGACTTAAAATTGCAGCGGAAAAACGATTTTCCTTTGTGATCCTTACGAATGTTCATGGTCAGTGATAGAGTATTTTTACCTCTTGTGGCGATTTGATTGACGTGATCACGAACGTTGATGAAGAACAACGTCTCTACTCACCCACACGAGCAGCTTGTCCGATCACAAGCTAGTCACGAACGGAAGCTTGAGTGAGAGAGAACGAATCTCAATTCCCGGCATCAAGTGAAAAGCTTCATCACAAGGGTTCTATTTATAAGACCACAAGTGTGGGCTACAAGCTAAAAGCCCAATAAAGGGCTAAAGCCTAAAAGATCATACATTATGATGTATCGTGTACAAGCATGTACCTTACCACATTAATTCCATTTAAGTACACCCACTTACGATGTTCCTTATTTACACTATCTCCCATTAACTGCCCTTATGTGTGACCAGTAGGTTTCCGTGACGTTGGCAATTATATTAAATCATATTTAACATAATAAATAAAGGAGCGGTATCTAGCAACACATCATCGCTACCAAGTCACGAAAATGTCATGTGATCGACAAAACCTTTCGGTGATAATACTTGTGTGTATAATTACCCTTTTGCCCTTATGTCTATATTAAACACAAGGCATAGACCGTGTCATCCTTGTCCAGTTCAATATTGGGCCCTCAGACATTTATCCCGTTACGCAGGATGGGCAAATTCCATCTAGGTCACTCATGTCCCTCAACATGCTTTGTGAAGTACCCATCAATTGTCTTTATGATCATCCAGTTATGGATAACGTTTGATCAGCAATAAAGCACTTGACTCTACATCTAGGGTCCATAGTGGTTTCAGGTCGAAGGGTGGTATGCACCACTTATCACCATGAGAATAACTTATGACACTTTGCATAACATTCTATGTAGTATTCTCATAGCGGGTCAATCCAGTATAAATATTACTCCTGTAACATTCTAGATATATATGATGTCCATCTTTGCCGATTTCATAGACGATATCATGGAAGTCTTTATGGATGACTTCTCTGTATGTGGGAAAAGCTTTAAAGGATGCTTGTCAAACCTGGAGAAGGTACTGGAGAGATGTGTACAAGTGAACGTGGTATTGAACTTGGAAAAATTCCATTTTATGGTGAAACAAGGAATCGTGCTTGGACACATAGTTTCTGAGAAGGAGATCGAAGTAGACAAGGCAAAGATCGAAGTAATAGAAAACCTCTAACCTCTTAAGACAATAATAGAAATACGAAGTTTCTTAGGCCATGCCGGTTTCTATCGACGTTTTATTAAAGATTTCTCGAAGATTTCTAAACCTCTCACCAACCTCTTTATGAAAGAAGCTTAATCCATCTTTGATGATGATTGCTTAAAGGCGTTTGAACGGTTAAAAACAACTCTCATTTCCGCCTCTATCATACAACCACTTGATTGGAGTCTGCCATTTGAGATAATTTGCGACGCAAGTGATTACGCGGTAGGTGAAGTCCTAGGACAAAGAAGAGACAAAAAGCTCCATGCCATATACTATGAAAGTAGAACTTTGGATGCTGCACAGATAAATTACGCCACTACAGAAAAGGAACTTTTAGCCGTAGTTTTCGCATTAGACAAATTTCGTTCCTATCTAGTGGGCGCCAAGATTATCATTTACACTAACCACGCAGCTATCAGATACCTATTAGCTAAGCAAAATGCCAAACCAAGGTTACTAAGATGGATCTTACTTCTACAAGAATTTGATCTGGAGATTAAAGATAAACCAGGATCCGAGAACCTTGTAACCGACCACTTATCCAGAATGGAGAACCTTAAACCTCAAGATGTACCTATTAATGATGATTTCCCATATGAACACTTAGTGACCCGAATGGAATCCGAAAACCCAGCTAAGAAATGCCCTGAAATTTGCAACAGTAACACAAGTATACAGTCCTATCGCGTGTAGTTTTAAAGATTATTGAATCCCAAGGGACTAAATGTTGATCTACCGTTATCTTAGGTTACTACGTAAATCTAAGGCTAATAATATAAATAATGTTTGGTTTTAGGGAACCTAACTGATTAAGATCTAGTTTATATTCAGAATGAAAGTATCAGTATGTAATAGTCGGGCTTAGGGATTCAGCAACTCATTGAATTAAGTTGTATTATCAAAAAGTGTTTCAGTAGGAAATAATTGTTTAAAAATCCTCTTCTCATACTCTCGTGTTTATTGATTCAGATGCTATAATCAAACCTAAGTGAGAGCTCTCTCTATTTCAATTAGAGTTTAAAAATAGTTTTTGAAAATAAATAAAACCTAATCAACTTAAAAGCGCTCTCGTTGTATTTTAAGTTGATGCTCAATTAGTAATGTCCAGTTAAATCTAAAACTCTCGCTTTATTGATCCTAACTTCTAATATGTACTTTATTCTCGTAACAAAACAGTTACATTAAGAACTAGTAATTGAAACCAGAAAATTAATCTTTTTTAAAACGAAATAAATCGAATGGCGTTGCTAAACCCCGTTGGCTATGTGACCCTACATACCGATAACTAAATTTAGCCTAGCATGTTAAACGATTCAGTTATAGCTCAACAGTGATAAATAGGCAGTTCAGATAAAACATACATTGCGGATAAATCAAGCATATAATAGATAAACAATTAATTTAGTCAATAAATAAATAAATGAATAATTAAATAAACCAATAAATAATTTAATTAAAATAAACCTGAAAATAAAAGGCGGAATATTTGGCAAGCTCCAGGAGTCTCCCACAAGTCGGTGAGATCTGTCCTTCGTTGTCCGAAAATTCAAAAGCGGTGAAAGAAATAAAAATGTGCAACTCTAATGTAAGGTTAGAATTGGCAAAGGTTCGCAGCAATCCCCGATGTGGAAATTGCTAAGAGAAAAGAAAGACCGAACTAATAAATCGAAACTAGAAATTAAATGAAGTCGAAAATAAAATTGAAACGGGAAAGTAAAACTGGCAGAGTAACGATATAAAATTGCAGAAGAAAAATTGTTGTTTGAAATGAATATGGCAGCCTATTTATAGAGGTAGTGGCACGCTTGGAAACAGAGATATTGAGACTTTCTCGCCCCCTATTTCTCCTCCGTAGCAGTCTCTACGGAGCTGGCTAAGTCATACGTAACGGTCTCCAAGGCTTGCCTTAGTGAGGAAGCTTCGTCCATGGTCCGTGACGGTCGCTAGGGTTTGTTGGAAGGGGTGTAACGGTCGTTACACCCTTGGTCTTGGTGAGAAGCGCGTGGAAGTGAGCTGGGACTGATTCCTTAATTCATTTTTTTCCTTTTTTCTTCTTTCACACCCCCTATTTTTTGTCATACACCACACACTTCAATAAATGCTTCTATTTTGTGGACTTTGAGTGTGATTCATCCTTCTTTTCTCGACTTTCTTCATACTTGCCTTATAATTGGTAAAAACCTGAAAACATAGAAAATACCAGCATAATACGAATAAAGAGTAATTTAATTAATTAAAATGCGGATAAAAATCATATAAATCGATCCAAATAATCGATACATTTTTGTGTTATCACCTCTCCAAAAAACGATGCACAAGTAGTGATTAGATTATTCAAAAATATAATTTTTCTGAGATTGGGTGTGCCGAGACTAGTCATCAACGATGGTGGCTCCCATTTCATTTCCAGAATTTTTGATAAACTTTTAGGAAAATATGGAGTCTGACACCGCGTAGCAACACCTTACCACCCACAAACAAGCGGGCAAGTGGAAGTCTCTAACAAGGAGATTAAGCGAATACTTGAGAAAACTATTTCTACATCCAGGAGAAATTTGTCTTCTAAGCTACATGAAGCACTATGTGCATATAGAACAGCGTACAAGACAGCCATTGGAACCACACCTTTCAAACTAATCTATGGTAAGTCATGCCATTTACTTGTGGGCTATTAAAGCCCTGAATCTTAATTACAAAGCTGCTGGAGAAAAGAGAATTCTATACATCCATGAATTCGAAGAAATTAGGAAAGATGCATACAAAATTGCCAAGATCTATAAAGAACGAACTAAGAGGTGGCACGACAGACGCATCTCTAGGAAAGAATTCAAAGAGGGTGATGTAGTACTCTTATTTAACTCCAGACTTAAACTATTAACAGTTTTTAAAAGTTTTTCTTAAAATTTTTTATAAAATTTTATGTTCTTCTTTTCGATTTTTAGGCATTAGGCCGATGCTAATTTAAAACTATTTTTGATTACTTATAGGATTCACATTTCTTCTTCTTCACTGGTTTTTGCTATGGATTTTTCTAAAATTATGCCTGTCACATTCGTGAGCGATGCTCATCAGAGATGTTATGAGATGCTTTCTCAGAGAGAGATGTGTCCCACCATCTATGTGCATGATCCCACATTGTCCGCTTTGGGCATTAGGGAGAGTATCTGCTTCATGTTTAACTAGATTGGGTGGGACTACTTTATTCATCACCAGCATTCTACATACCGCAATCTGACACTGGAGTTTCTCAATTCTTTGCACTACAAACCTGACGTTGGTTTAGGGTTGGCTAGAGGAGTGGTCTCGTTCAGATTATTTGGTTTCACTCACAAGTTCACCACCCGTGATCTTGCTGCACTTATGGATTTCCCCGTTGATGCTGATGCTGCTATTGAGATTCTTGATGACGAGTATTTGGAAACCCATGACTACTTTTGGGGAGAGATATCTGACTTGCAACGGGAAAGCTCTATTCCTAGGCACTCGTCCGAGATTCATAACCCAACTATTAGATATTTCCATATGATTCTTGTAACGCCCTGTTTTAATTAATATTATATTCTATTATATTAATATTTTCGAGTTACCGATCGATATTCATTTTGCGACGAGAATATTTGTGTTAATTAATATATCTATTAATTTATCTGGCGACGTTTTGTTCGGTCCGGGTTTTATTCCGTTCGGTTCGGTAAAACATTATTCGGATCCGATATTTAATTCCCCAGAATTATCTTAATTGATTGAATTAATTATATTAGTAAGTTAGGGGTGTGGGGAGCAATTGTTGGGGATTTAGTTTTCACCCTTGGAAGCTAGTAAGAAACAACTTATAAAACCACATTTCCTCATTTTCTTTCCATTTCCAACATCATAAGCCAAACTTGAACTTGGAGAGAAAGAGGGTTTTGAGAAGAAGAAGAAGAGGAGCAAGAGAAGAGCAAGGTTGGGTTTTGTAGAATCATCAAGAATCAACCAAGCTATAGGTAAGGGGTTTGATTCTCCATCTCATATTGTTAGGTTTTGATGTTTATGTTTTGAATTTGGGGGAAAAGTTGATAGTTGATTTATAGGGTTTTGGTTGATTGTTGAAATGGTTTAGAAAAGTTGGATTATGAGTAGGGATTAGGGATGTGTTGTTGCTAGTATTGTAGCAAATGAAGTTATAAAATGAAAATGGAAAACTATAACAGTAACAGTGAAAAAACCAGAAAAAATGAAAAACACAGTCTGTTTCCAACGCAGGGGAAGAAGAAAAGGAGTGGAGAGTAGTGCATGGGGGAGGCGCCCACCTCCATGTGCGGGGAGACCACCCCCTTCCTTGAGGCCCCCGCCTCCTCTCCTTCATTAACATGGGGCGCACGTCCCTTAACCATGGCTGAGGCACACGGATTTTGTAATTTCTGTTTTTTCCATTTTGCTGTTTATGTGTTTTTCTGCAGAATTGTGTTCTGCATAATTTCCTCTGCTAGTTTCTGTTTCTGTTAATTTCCCAAAATCCATATACCTTTAGTTAGTATTAATGAAATATAACTAGTACATAAGTTATCCGATTAAATTTAGAACCCGATTATGTTCCGATTTTCCGATTTCGGTAAATTCGACGACGGAGCAAGTTGCTCTGAATTCAACGAAAATTGACGTGCTAGCTAAGTTCGACGTGCAGAACGTAGTGGTGAGGTTAGTTTTTCGAAATTACGACTTTTTACAGAATGACCCGAAATAGGATTAGTTACGGTTAAATTGAATCGGATTTCGTTTTAGTGGATTTAGGACACGTATGGACAATCTGATTGCGACGTTGACGATCTTGATTAATGTCGGTTATTAGGAATGGCTTTCGCGACGATTATAGGTGTTTGACTATTTTTCTGTATTTAGAATTTAGTGAATGAATCGATAATGATGTGGGGTGATTAAACATAATGTTTGCGACGACGTATTAATTAATGAATACTTGTTGATATGCGAGGCGATGATATATGTCTTTGTACATGATGATGTGATGATTATATTGATGTTGTTAATAAATGCTCCGATTTGTGAATGCATGATTTTTTGATGATGATGAATTGTTTGGTGATGTTTTGCATAATGCAAATATGATGTGATGATATATTTATCTCGATTTGGATAAATTATGGCGATGTGGGCTTTATGCCAATTTTGATGAGCGATGATGATGTTTTTGTTGTGTTGTTTTATTGTCGAGTCACATACATTGCATTGGCGACAATGGGATTTTATGCCAATCGACGAGGCTTTTATGCCAAGCGGCGAGGCTTTTATGCCAAGTGTTCCTAATTATGGACAAAGCGACGGGTACCACATGCATAACATAGTCGTGTCTCATAGATATCGGTTATGTTTATGTTTGAGTTGTTTGGCGTTGGGTGTTTAATTGATGGATGATGTTGAATTGTAATGATTTATGATATTTTGTTTGGTGATGATCTTTATGATAAACATGAAATGAATATAACTTGATAGTTTCATGATAACTAGGCGATGAATATAAATGATGAGTTTGTGATGATGTAATTTTGATGAAATGCTTAATGCAAATATGATGTGATGATGTTTGCGACGATGGGCTTTTATGCCAAAAAGCGACGATGGACTTTAGCCAATTTGTGATGATTTTATTTATGTTGCTTATGTATTAGTATTGTTTGACGTTGTTGTTTATGATTGTTGTGTTGATTAGTGAAGTATTAACTTGTGACAATTTTGTGGTGAGGAACGTTTATGTGTTGTTGTGACGGTTTATGTCAATAAGGTTATGGAGATAAAGTGTAGATTATACATATTAGCATGACGATTAAAGTAAGTGAGGTTTGGATATATGTTGAAATGCACTTATTAACTATTATCCCTTATGACTCCAAATATATATAAATATATATATATATATATATATATATATATATATATATATATATATATATATGTATGTATTATCATGCCTTTAATTATATGTTTTGGGTTATCTCACCCTTTACTTGTTTCGCACCTTTATATTGGTAACGCAGGTTATGAACACGAGTTTATAGTCGTTAGTCGAGTCGGTGTCGCTCTGATACGTAGCACTCGGGGGAATATTTATGTTGTCTTGTTGTTGTTCTATTGGTGTTATTCCTTTATGTATAAGAATCATACTTTATGAAAATATGATTTTATAAGGAAGTTTAATAAAGCAGATATTTTGATTTTTATGAATCAATTTATGTTTTCCGGCGATGCTATGTATCCGAGATTCATACTTTAGAACAAAATGTTTTAAAGTTAGTTGTTTTTGAAGGTGTGATACCTCAGTATTGAATTTATGAAATTTTAAATTACTCTGATTTTTGCATATTAAACTTTGGGTAATATTGGGGTGTTACATTAGTGGTATCAGAGCAGGTCGGTCTGTCGGCCGTTATTGATGTGTTTAACCCTTTTGTATACCACATGTGTGTGAAGCACTGTCGATACTTGCTTGTTTCTAATTGTTTGTATGCAGAGATGAGTTTGAAACAAGTGGGGGAGAAGTTTTACTTCTTGGTGGGGCTTGTGGCTTAGAGATGGAGCCTCAAGCAGGGTTACGCTTTGGTAACATGAAGTGTAAGTTTGAAGACACTGTTGTAGTTTGGTAAAGATGGTTTATGTCACCATCATGATTGTCGACTATCTATTGACAAATTGAGGAACTGATCACCCTTAATCTCTTGTTGATAGTAGTCGGGATTTATGTTGGTTGGGATAGACTTGTCTTACCAGCTTAATAGTGTATGAAGCAGATGAGTTAGCACAAGGCGGTGCATGGTTACTTGAGTTGTGGGCGAATTTGGATTTTGGTGAGAAACAAGAATTTGGCAAGCGAGCTTCTTGTTGTGATTCTTCCGAAGTATATTGTGAAGATGTGAGTGAATTACCGCAATAGTGCGAAGTGAAGTTTTGATGGATTTAGTTTCTGGAACTAGTTGTGATTCGAAGTATCCTTAAGGGATGTTTTCTTCTGGACTAGAGTTGAAAAGTCAACTTGAGGATTGGTTTGAGCAGAGTTGTTTATTTAAGCGGGTCACTGTGGAGTGCTACCGTTGTGTTGTTCGAGAAGAGCAAAAGTTACCCGAGTTGGTGTGTCGTTTGCAGTCAAGGAACGAAGTGGATGTTAAGGACGAGTGTCTACTTCCGAGGATTGATATTTAAGTGAATCAGTCATTTGGAGTTTATGTGCTTAGTGAGATTGATGTGAAATCTGGCTATCTACGGGTTAGTGTAAGAGCTGAAGATGTTGGGACGATGCTTTTTAAGATAGTGTATGGTCCTGGCGAATGTTGGGGATGTTATTAGTGCGACTAATGCGTCAGGTATGATTTTGGAATGTTCGGACAGTACTCTCATGAGTAGTTGTAAGAGTTATTTCGTGTTCATGGATGTTATTTGGTTCATATCACGTTAAGGAATTGTAGTAAGCATCTGAGCTCTGCGTTATCAGTATTGAAGTTAGACCGGTGCATGTCGAGTATTCTAAAGATAGAGTTCTGGACTGTTGGACGTAAGTGCCTTAAGTAAGCAACTTAGACGGTGATATTTTGGACAGTTCCGTGAAGATTTATTCTGTATCTTGTAGAAGACTTCAAGGAGTTATTTCAGAGCTTAGAAGTTCCTTTGTTTTGGATGGTTAGCTATGTGAATTTGATGGGAGATCTTTTTATAAGTTGGTATTGATCGTGGGTAATTTGACTTGAGATGGTTGAGTCGCTATTTGGATTTCGCAATGGGAAGCGAATTTGTTTGAGCCAGTGGAAAGTTTAGCGAATGCTTTGATTTTGGTTTGTTTTGTACTGAAGAACCTTGTGCAGTATATTAGGATATTTTATTTTGGACTTGAGATGTATTTCGACATTGAGTTGAAAAAGTGTATTGCTACCTTGGAGCGATTTGATTTTCATAAGGAAAAATTGTCGGACGCGTGAGTTAGAGTTTGATGCGGTTGTGCTCATTTGAAATCTTAAAGGTGCAGATGTTAATGACGAGAAGATTGGAATTGTTAAAGACAATTCAAGTTTGAGTACGATCTATAAAGAGACTTCGTCTGTTGTTGGGTTTAGCATGTTGATATCGTGGATAACCTAAGAAGGTCTAATTTGAGGATTAGTTATTTTGAAGAATGATCCACGATTGTTTGGAGACACTTGTTGAGATTTAAGTGTAGAAGGGTATTAAGGACTTGTTCACTACTAACATATGGATTTTGTCGGATACTAATGATCGCAGTGGATTATTAGATTTTGACTAAGATAAGTCTTGACGGTAAAGAATTTGGTGATGGTTTGGTAACCACAGGTACTTTAAGATGATTGATGTTTTATAAAGGAAAGTGTTCTATTTGTGACTGAAGTCGGTCGCGACGATGTTCGTGTTGGATTCCATAAAATTTATGTCATGGTTCTAAGTCCAACCTGTTTTGTAATTATGGTAGTATGAGACGACATGGATGGGTAGAGTTCTTGAGAGAGTGTTTTGGTTTGAATTACCACTTTGGAAGATTGAAAGTTATGAAAGGTGTTTCGATAAGAAGCCTGTGTATTGATCGTTGCGACGACACGAGGATGTTGGTTACTTAATATAACTTTGGGAATTGAATTGTTATAAGGGAAGACTTCGTTGAATTGTAGTGTATACGTCGAAGTTTCACAAGTGAATATTTGGACAATATTTGAAAAGGTCAAGCTATGTCGTGTATTTTAGAGATCAATGGACGTTGATCAATCAAGAATGAAAGAGTGATTTTCGAGTTGATAAGACCGATGTTACGAGGTGTCCTGATGGGTGTACACTTTGAACGTATCCATTCTGAGTAATTGTGAAGTTGAGGATTAACCAAGTTGTCTTACGGTTGCCATCATATGCGTAAAAAGTGACGCAGCATGGTTTAGATATCAAGAATTGAATTGTTAGCGAGTATGCGAGATTGTTGGATTTGGACTAGTGAGTTATAGTCGTAAGTCGTTAGTATAAGCCCTAGAATGAGTGGTGTATCGTACTTCTGTTATGTTTGTGTAACTTGTTATTGTTCAAGGGTTGTACGTTGGTAATCTACAAGGACGAAGTGACCTTGGGATTTTCTAGAATGAGAGTGATAACTGCAAGTGTAATTCTTGAGTTCGTACTTATGCGTGAATAAAGGCATCTTTTCGTGGTTGCGTAGCACACGTGGTTCTATCCTTTTCTGATTGTTTCAATTTTGGTTGGTATAACCATTTTGTTGTTTTCGTTTTAGCGATGGAGTCAGTGTTGTGTCGTAGGACTTGTATGTTCCTATCTTTGGTGACTCGTTTCCGAAGTGTCGGTTCGAGTGTGTATCTAATTCTATGGTTGAGGCGTTAGGATAGTATCGATCTTGTTTGTTTGGTTCTCGAGTGAACTGGTGTGTCTGCAACTTGTTTAGTTGTTGGGTGTTAGTTGGTTGGGTGTTAGTTGGTTGTCGAGTGCATTGTATGGGCTTTGCATCTCGGCATGGTTGTTCTTGACTGGACGTTGTGGTTAGGGAGATACCCTTATTTTTTTGGTCTCTTTTGTGTGTTGTTTAATTGACGCGAGGATTGAGTGGACGAATGCGTAGGCATGTCCCGACTTGTTCGTTTTGGTCGTAATTTCGAGGACGAAAAGTTTATAAGTAGGGGAGAGTTGTAACGCCCTGTTTTAATTAATATTCTATTATATTAATATTTTCGAGTTACCGATCGATATTCATTTTGCGACGAGAATATTTGTGTTAATTAATATATCTATTAATTTATCTGGCGACGTTTTGTTCGGTCCGGGTTTTATTCCGTTCCGTTCGGTGAAACATTATTCGGATCCGATATTTAATTCTTTGGAATTATTTTAATTGATTGAATTAATTATATTAGTAAGTTAGGGGTGTGGGGAGCAATTGTTGGGGATTGGGTTTTCACCCTTGGAAGCTAGAAAGAAAAAAACTTATACACCACATTTCCTCATTTTTTTTCCATTTCCAACATCATAAGCCAAACTTGAACTTGGAGAGAAAGAGGGTTTTGAGAAGAAGAAGAGGAGCAAGAGAAGAGCAAGGTTGGGTTTTGTAGAATCATCAAGAATCAACCAAGCTAGAGGTAAGGGGTTTGATTCTCCATCTCATATTGTTAGGTTTTGATGTTTATGTTTTGGATTTGGGGGAAAAGTTGATAGTTGATTTATAGGGTTTTGGTTGATTGTTGAAATGGTTTAGAAAAGTTGGATTAGGAGTAGGGATTAGGGATGTGTTGTTGCTTGTATTGTAGCAAATGAAGTTATAAAATGAAAATGGAAAAGTATAACAGTAACAGTGAAAAAACCAAAAAAAAATGAAAAACACAGTCTGTTTCCAACGCAGGGGAAGAAGAATAGGAGTGGAGGGTAGTGCATGGGGGACGCGCCCACCTCCATGTGCGAGGAGACCGCCCCCTTCCTTGAGGCCCCCTCCTCCTCTCCTTTATTAACATGGGACGCACGTCCCTTAACCATGGCTGAGGCACACGGATTTTGTAATTTCTGTTTTTTCCATTTTACTGTTTATGTGTTTTTCTGCAGAATTGTGTTCTGCATAATTGCCTCTGCTAGTTTATGTTTCTGTTAATTTCCCAAAATCCATATATCATTAGTTAGTATTAATGAAATATAACTAGGACATAAGTTAGCCGATTAAATTTAGAACCCGATTATGTTCCGATTTTCCGATTTCAGTAAATTCGACGACGGAGCAAGTTGCTCTGAATTCAAGAAAAATTGGCGTGCTAGCTAAGTTCGATGTATAGAACATAGTGGTGAGGTTAGTTTTTCAAAATTACGAGTTTTTACGGAACGACCCGAAATAGGCTTAGTTACGGTTAAATTGAATCAGATTTCGTTTTAGTGGATTTAGGACACGTATGGACAATCTGATTGCAACGTTGACGATCATGATTAATGCCGGTTATTAGGAATGGCTTTCGCGACGATTATAGGTGTTTGACTATTTTTCCGTATTTAGAATTTAGTGAATGAATCGATAATGATGTGGGGTGATTAAACATAATGTTTGCGATGACGTATTAATTAATGAATACTTGTTGATATGTGAGGCGATGATATATGTCTTTGTACATGATGGTGTGATGATTATATTGATGTTGTTAATAAATGCTCCTATTTGTGAATGCATGATTTTTTGACGATGATGAATAGTTTGGTGATGTTTTGCATAATGCAAATATGATGTGACGATATATTTATCTCGATTTGGATAAATTATGGCGATGTGGGCTTTATGCCAATTTTGATGAGCGATGATGATGTTTTTGTTGTGTTGTTTTATTGTTGAGTCACATACATTGCATTGGCGACGATGGGCTTTTATGCCAAGCGACGAGGCTTTTATGCCAAGTGACGAGGATTTTATGCCAAGTGTTCCTAATTATGGACAAAGCGACGGGTACCACATGCATAACATAGTCGTGTCTCATGGAGTCGGTTATATTATGTTTGAGTTGTTTGGCGTTGGGTGTTTAATTGATGGATGATGTTGAATTGCGATGATTTATGATATTTTGTTTGGTGATGATCTTTATGATGAACATGAAATGAATATAACTTGATAGTTTCATGATAACTAGGCGATGAATATAAATGATGAGTTTGTGATGATGTAATTTTGATGAAATGCTTAATGCAAATATGATGTGATGATGTTTGCGACGATGGGCTTTTATGCCAAAAAGCGACGATGGACTTTAGCCAATTTGTGATGATTTTATTTATGTTGCTTATGTATTAGTATTGTTTGACGTTGTTGTTTATGATTGTCGTGTTGATTAGTGAAGTATTAACTTGTGACGATTTCGTGGTGAGTGTAGCGCCTCGAAAAATTTATAAATTTCGGTATAATGAAGTCGCCATCGAGTATTTATTTATTCCAAAAAAGAATGGGAAAACATCGAGTAAAACCCACGAGCAAAATATAAGATGGTTTACGAGACCAAGAGATGGATTCGGGAGTCGGTTATGTAAGGGGAAGGTATTAGCACCCCTCACATCCATCGTACTCGATGAGACCCATTTAGTTCATGTGTGTGTTCAAGTGCTTATGACGATTTCTATCTTATAACTAATGGTCGAGAGAAGGAAGAAGGGTTTTGTTTTTATATTATTTTGAGTTTGCCGCGGTTTCAAAACCTTGTTCCTACGTATTCCCTCGTGCAATGGGAAAGTCAAAACTCCGTAGTTCTTCTTGAAAATGAAAAGATTGTTGGTTGGTTTGATTTTAGAAGAGAGTGGTGTGCAAGGGCACAGAAAAATATTTGAATGAGTTTGGATTGATTTTATAGGACACAAGTGTTTGTATGTCCAAAGTAGATACTTGGGACTCGCACACTTAGAGCGAGAAAAGGTAGATACCTTGACTCCCTCATTTAATCCTTTTCTTATAAAAAATGAGATATCTTTAAAGTATTTTAGTCGGGTTATGATTCATCAATATAAGTCAGATGGCTTATTCTTGATTAAATCTCGAGATAATAGACAGATGTCTATTCCCTACCATTCGACCCTTGTTTATTTGAGAAAAAGAAATTTTTGAAAAAGTCACTCGACGTTGGGTCGAGGTTTGGAACTTTAATTATGAAAGTGTTTTAATCGGGTTATGATCAATCAATATAAGTCAGATGACTTATCCTTGATTAGATCTCGAGAGAATAGACAGATGTCTATTCCCTACCATTCGAACCTTAAAGAAAGTTTAGATTCGGTATATGGACCAAGATGCGAGGTTTGTTGGGTTTGGATAAGTATACGATCGTGAATAAGCAAACGAGGAAAAAGGAATTTATAACGGATAACTTAAACATATGAAAATCAATATAAATCGAGGGTCAAATAATTCATCCACATAAATTTGTCAAAAATAAAATTTAATAAATCAAATAATAAGATCAAACCGATAAAAAAAGAACTGATTTAAATATTTATAATGCAAAAGTGTATTTAAACACAAAAGACAATTAAAATTAAATAGAATTTTTTGTTTTCTTAAAAAAAGAAGTGAAATGAATGTAAATAAACAAAATTACAAAAAAATGAAAGAAAAGGAAAAAAGAGTATATATGGGTTTTAAGAGAGAACCGGTCGGATCATTGGGCCGGACCGGTTCAACCCGGGTCCAAACCCTCACCGAAACAAACAAACTGGTAATTGGGTGAAGAAACCCCAATTCCCAAATCACTTCATCTCTGTTACGAGAGAAAGAAAGAACGCGAAAAGCCATGGATACCAGAGCGATCTTCCGTGAACCCACCCCTCACCTTCATCGATTCTGATGTTTTAACTCCGATCTCCAGTCAAAAGAAACTTTCCCTCAGTTCTAAACTCCAACCAAATTTCAAAGCAGCTCCTCAATCGGACCGCGTGAGGATTCTCCCGAATCGAAAACCCCAGATTTCAAGGATTACTGATAAAGATGATTCACATCAGAGTTCGGATCTCCCTCGCGACCTCAACGAAGCGATATGCTTGTAGTCGTTTCCAGATCATCTCCGAAAACTCTATCAGTAAGGTTTGAATGTATATCTTATGATTTTCAGTTTCTGAGACACTAGCCTTCTAATCGTAACCATTTTTTTCTGTTTTTTGCAAAGAAAGCGGAATGGGCATGGTATGAACATAAAGTCAGTCGCGATACCTCAGCTCTGATGGAGTACTAATTTGATATTAGTCTCTCTTTGAGCTTTTCATTGGCATTATCAGCAAGTTTTTGAGGGCAACCATCAAACTGACAAAGACATACCAGGTAGCAAAAGAAACTTCAAATATCCTTTTTTACATTTAGTTTATACTCCGATGGATTCATACTTATTTTATGAAGAATGGTGCAGAGTATACGAGATTGGAAGAATACCTCGACTCTGTGGAGTACTGATTCAACATCAGCCTCTCCTTGAGTTTCTCATCGGTATCACCACAAATTTCGAACACAGAATATTCAAACTGGCAGAAAACGTATCAGGTAATATGAAGAAAACCTCAAGCATCTGTTTCCCATTTAACTTGTATTCTGATGTAAGTTACACTTATTTATGACAAATAATGCAGGATACGTAAAAACTAAAAGAATATCTCAGCCTCATGGAGTACTAATCGAAAGGTAGCTTCTCCTTGGGCTTATCATTGATATTATGTAGATTTCGGATACAAGACAATCAGGATGACAGAAAAAAATATCAGGTAACATCAAGAAAACCTTAAATATCTTTTTTGCATTTAGTCTGTATGCTGGTAGGAACTAAAACTTAGTCATAAAAATGGTGCAGAATAGCAAAACTTAAGCATGCATAAGGGCAAGTTAAAACTCAAGGCTATGATGCAGGGAAAATGGTGCAGCTATGTTACCTGAAAGGAGTTGTGGCTATTGGTTCTGGTAAGCTGCCTTTCCTTCTTTCTGAACTGGACTGGTATGAGTGTGGATTAGCTCTTCTTACTTCAAATTTCAGTGTGAAATTTGAACAAGAAAATTTAGGGTTGAGAGCTTTGAATGAACAATGTTAGGGAAGAATTTTTGCAGAGTTTTGCTAGGCTCAGAGTGGCTGCCCAATGAGAGAAAGCAGGGTTGTTTATATAGAGTGTAGGTTTGGGTGAGAGAGGGTTGGAGTGAGGTCAGGTTTGGGCTTAGGTTAGGATGAAAATTTAGGCTTGGAGTTGGTTAGAGTGGAGGGAGAGCACCTTGGTGCAACAGGTAGTGGAAAAAATTCAAAAAAAACAGCTCTGATGTACTATTTGTTTTTTCATGAGGTTTTACCAATGTAACAGTAAAAAAATGCTAGCAACACATGGCCTTTAGATGCTATCATGAATGGTTAGGATTAGAACTACTTTGTGAGGTACAAAAGTGAGTTGTCCATAGGACAAAACAGAAGTACAGGCTGAAAAACTGAGATTTTATCTGTGGTAACAAATCTGTCAAGGTGGGCCCCCTAGCTTGCACATTTATTTACAACAACATATTCTGTTTCAATAAAGAAAATGTGTATTGCCTTTCTTGCACTTGAAACTTTTTAAAACCAAGACTTATATTTGGAATTTTGAAACTTTGCATGCCAGAAAGATCTGCTACCATGCTTTCTATGATGACTTCAAATTCTAACCTCCCTGCTTATTTGTCTATGACTGCTGCACAACAATCTTTTGCATAATACTGGGTTATGCCCTGTTTGAATTATCTTTATGGTTTGATTTTGATTTGCATTATGAACTGAGTTTAGCATTCATTCTCGTTGTTATGCACATGCTGTTATGCAAATTTGACTGAAACGCGGATACGTGATATAACATTTTATTATGTTTTGGATAGGTCGATAAAAAGAACACTCAGAGAAGGAGTAGGGATAGCAAGTCAAGACAATGCTGGACTTGATAATCTGCAAGGATATACCTTCATGATGGGTTTTGCAGTGTTGATGGACACTTGAATGTATTGCAAATAAATGTGCCAGGTTTGAATGGCATCTGTAGTGTGTTTTTTTTGTTCGAAATATGCGCCTTTAGTCCAGAATTTGTTGCTGATTTTGAGTGAATATTATGATGAATGTAGGGACACTAAAAAAATGGCATGGTGGGCAGAATTCTGTATTGAGTTTGATAAAAATGAAAGTCACATCCAGTTTCTCACAAGTGAGTACATTTGATTCGAAATTCTAGCATGTACAGTCCACCTGATTTTTCTTCCTCTGTCTTTGAATTGCTTTGGTGAAAAAGTATTGAATGTATGTTTGCATTTCTGATCATAAATTGCATTCAAAACCCTTGGATTCTTGCTATAGTTGTGTAATGAAGCTTGAAACAATGCTAAACTGAATTTTATCTTCTTGAGTCCCTGCCAGGTACGTTACCACTATGCAATTCTTTGGATGGTACAATGCTAAGACTTCCACCAGAGTTTGCACCATACAATGATGCAGATCTTGCTGCTGCAGCCGGCCAGAATGGAGGAGGAATGGAAGCCGTGGTGAGTGAGGAAACGGATACATTAATCATGCAAACAGCAAGCAAAACCGTGGCACCCTTAGCTTGGCAAATGGAAGGAATTTTTGATTATCTTGTGTTCTTTGTATTAGGCTATGGGCTTTCTTTAATATTTCAAAAGCTTCTTTCTTCTCTTTTTTTTAAAAAAAAAGCTGACTTGTTGTAATAGAACAAAATCCGAATGGAACTTGAGAACTATATTCAAATTACTTGGTATTGTATTCATCCTTTCTCTTAAAAGTTATGCATAACTTGAAATGTAATTTGACACGAACAAAATTATTGGGCTTGTAGCATTATTACAACACTTCCTATATAACTTAATCACATCGGGTTTACTTTACACATGTCTCTAATGGAATCATGCTAGTTTTAAAACAGGAATGAATTAAAGTTCAAAATATAAAATGGCTCCAAGTTTACTTCAAAGGTGTACTTCAAACTTGATGATTCCTTTCCCTTTTCTTAGAAATTGAAACCGAAATTCAAACATGACTTTAAAGGACAAATGCCATTGTAAAATAAATACAAAAGGAGAAAAATGATTATGGTTTCGTCAACTTCTACACGAATGTTCTTCCATTCAAGGAATCAAGCTTAACGTCTGAGTCTACCTTTTTTTCAAGCCTTAATCACCAAACTCTTAATATTGCATCCACACAAAAACCCAATCACAAATGAAACTAATGGCCTGGTAATTAACCTTCTACAACGAGAAACCAACAAGTTTCCCGTCAAATTCACCACTCAATTTTGATCCACCATAAAGATAATGCATGTATGCATGCAATTGAATTAGGGCTAACGGTTATGCTCAATATGACCAGATGAAAAAATAAAACAGAAAATGAGGCAAATTTTGGGGTGTGACAGTGAGGAACGTTTATGTGTTGTTGTGACGGTTTATGTCAATAAGGTTATGGAGATAAAGTGTAGATTATACACATTAGCATGACGATTAAAGTAAGTGAGGTTTGATATGTGTTGAAATGCACTTATTAACTATTATCCCTTATGATTCCAAATATATATATATATATATATATATATATATATTATCATGCCTTTAATTATATGTTTTGGATTATCTCACCCTTTACTTGTTTCGTCGTTACCTTTATATTGGTAACGTGCAGGTTATGAAGACGGAGTTTATAGCTGCGGTTAGTCGAGTCGGTGTCGCTCTGATACGTAGCACTCGGGGGGAATATTTATTTTGTCTTGTTGTTGTTCTATTGGTGTTATTCCTTTATGTATAAGAATCATACTCTATGAAAATATGATTTTATAAGGAAGTTTAATAAAGCAAATATTTTGATTTTTATGAATCAATTTATGTTTTCCGGCAATGCTATGTATCCGAGATTCATACTTTAAAACAAATTGTTTTAAAGTGAGTTGTTTTTGAAGGTGTCATACCTCAGTATTGAATTTATGAAATTTTAAATTACGCTGATTTTTGCATATTAAACTTTGGGTAATATTGGGGTGTTACAATTTTGGCGTTTACCTTATTTGGAAAACCTCAAAACGATACCTCAGTGTCTAAGGAATAGTTGTTTGTTATTGAAATTCCTGGCAGCAGATACGTGATGTCACAGAGAATGTTATGACACACTATCTGACACTCTGTTAACAATTTACACAATAAATTTAAACAGCAGTAAATAACACAATAAGTTGTTTACCCAGTTCAGTGTCTAACTACACCTACATCTAGGGGCTACCAAGCCAGGGAGGAAATTCACTATTAGTAGAATTAATTCAGGAATAAACCAACCAGTTTATCTCCTTCACTTAAAACCTACCCAATGCAACTTCAATCTAAGTCCTACTTAGACCTGAGTTCCTACTCACTCCCCCTCAATCACAGCAGTGATATCAACCTATTGATTAATTGAATTGTGAAGACACACTTCAATAAACTATCTTGATCTTGCTTCAAAGCTTCAATCAAGAGACAAACACTCGTGCTTCAAAGCTTTGAGTGATAAACTACCCTTACAAACAAATCCTAGTCCAAGGCATTTATCAATTGATAATTGCGTGGCTCATAAGAGAAACTAGAATTACACAAATACAACTGTTAACTCTCCTAACAGTACAAAAGGCGCAACAGCAGTATAAGGGTTGAATTCCTTTTATAGAAGAAGTCCTGAAACTTCAGTTTTGGGCTTCCATAAAGATAGTTAGGGTTCACTTAATTTAATCCTAAAAACATGGTTTGTTCACCAACCAATTTAGGTTTAACTAAGATTAACCTAGCAGCCACGTGAGCATGCATTCTAGTAACAAAAAAACATAATATAGCAGCTCAACAAACTTCCTGAAAAGTCTCAGGAAAAACAGATTCTGCAGAACAGAATGTCACACTGAATGTCATAACATCTGTTATGACATCAGGATATTTTCTACAGAATTTCCAGCGCAGCTTTTAGCTTCCAGTTCTGAGCTGTCCTTTAACATCCTTGTCAAGTAAGATTTATCTTCAATCTCTGAATGTCATGACATTTATCAAGACATGTCATAACCTAGTTTTACCAAAAAGTAATGCCAACCTAAAACACTAACAAACTCCCCCTTTGGCACATTTTTGGCTAAAACTACTTAAATTATCAGAGTACCTATGCAGCAGAAGAAAAAGTAGTTCTAAGCTTAAAGAAACTAGAACCTAGAGATAAGATAAATTCTACCCATACAGAAATCCCACAATTCCCACAATTGCCCACAACAAATTTAAAATTTCCATACAGTTTCCCAATATACAGTTTCCCAAATTTTCAATACTTCCCACAGTAGTTCCTTCTCCCCCTTTTTAGCCACAAAGGGCCAAAGGAAACAATACAGATGCCCCAAACAAATAGCATATAATGAAGTAGCAGCATTGTGAAAAGATTACAATTCTGTCAACAAACATTACAATTATCCAAATAAACAAAACAGAACAAGGAAGATGAAAACAACAAGCAAAAATCAACAAAACAATAACCATCACAGCAACAGATCAGTTGCTCTTCTTTCCTGATGAAGCATTGGGAGCATTGTCATTACCACCAGCAACATTACTGACTGTCACTTTAGCCTTAGTCTTGAAATCAAAATCTTGATCAGACTCTGTAGGTTCAGGGGCCTTCCTCTTCTTGGAAATTTGTGTCCTCTTGGGTCTTGAGCTACCAACAGATTTAACTCTATACTTCTTTGAGACAGTTCCAGCTTTGGTCATCTTCTCAACTTGAGAACTAGAGATACCACCCTTTGCTTTGACAGGTGAATCAGCAGGGGTAGCAATGTCAGAATCCACAGAAGTTTTCTGGACATGATCTTCAGATGTCATAACATTCTTTGGGACATCTTGATCAGCTGCTAAACTAGGGCTAGCAGGCTTTTGGTTAAGGGGAACAGAAATTCCAGGTAACAGAGAGATTTTCGTTTAGGATCCTGGTGACTATCCTATCAATGGTTTCTTGCACATACATAGTACCTTCTCTATTTGCTATCTCAGAGGGAACAGATGAGGATGATCCAGAGATCTTACCAGAGGACGAAGCTGATGACCTTTGAGTATTCTGTGCATGCTGATTCTGGGACTTCTTAGAGTTAGTGGCCATGGAACGCTGAGGAGAGATCTTCACAGGTTCAACATTCAAGGCTGCAACGCTCGCCCTAATCTCAGCCATGGTAGGAGATGGACAGTCAGAGTCTTGGGATGAAGAGGATGAGGAAGACATATTTCGCTGAGATATGTTGAGGAACTGAAACCAAGAATGACAGAGAGTTTGAGAGTATCTTTTGGATGAGGAGGATATGATACTTTCAAATGAAGAGGCTATTATATGGAGGAGTCTCTTCATATTCTTCACACTTTTAAAAATAAGAGGGAAATAATTAAATGACCCACTTATAATTAATTGAAATAAAAAGTCTCTTCCCTTCCTTGTAAGAAATATTAATTGCTACAATTCCTCATATTGACAAATACCCAGTTTGCTCCTTAAATTTTCAAATTGACTAGCATCAAGAGCTTTAGTAAAAATGTCAGCCAGTTGAAGTTTAGTGACTACATGGTCCAATTTAATCACTTTCTCTTCCACGAGGTCTCTGATGAAGTGATGTCTAATGTCAATGTGCTTAGTCCTACTGTGTTGTATAGGATTCTTTGAAATATTAATAGCACTCAGATTGTCACAGTACAATGTCATGACATCCTGTGTGACATTGTACTCAGACAGCATCTTCTTCATCCAGACCAATTGAGAACAACTGCTACCAGCTGCTATGTATTCAGCTTCAGCAGTGGACAAGGACACACAGTTTTGCTTCTTGCTGAACCAAGAAACAAGATTGTTTCCCAAGAAGAAGCATCCTCCAGAGGTACTTTTTCTGTCATCAGCACTACCAGCCCAGTCAGCATCACAATAACCAGACAAAATTGGTTCACATCCATGGGAATATAGGATACCATAATTGCAAGTTCCACTCACATACTTTAGAATTCTTTTCACCTGGTTAATGTGACTTACTTTAGGTTCAGCTTGGTATCTTGCACATACCCCAACAGCAAATGCAATGTCAGGTCTGCTGGCTGTTAGGTACAACAAGCTTCCTATCATGCTTCTATATAAACTTTGATCAACCTTTTCACCACTTGTGTCCTTGGATAACTTCAAATGTGTGGGAGCAGGAGTCCTTTTATGGCTGGCATTCTCCATTCCAAACTTCTTGACAATATTCCTTGCATACTTGCTCTGTGAAAGGAATGTTGAGTCTTCCATCTGTGTAACTTGCAGTCCAAGAAAGTAAGTCAACTCTCCCATGAGACTCATTTCAAACTCTGCTTGCATTTGATTGGCAAAGTGTTTCACCATTGTCTCTGACATTCCTCCAAATACTATGTCATCTACATAAATTTGAGTCACCATTATCTTTCCTCCTTCATTCTTGACAAAGAGAGTTTTATCCAAGGCTCCTTTCCTGTATCCTTTGTCTGTAAGGAACTTGGTTAGCCTTTCATACCAGGCCCTAGGAGCTTGCTTTAGTCCATATAGGGCTTTCCTTAATTTGTAGACATGATCAGGAAAACTTGGATCCACAAATCCTTTAGGCTATTCTACATATACTTCCTCATTTAAGTAGCCATTTAGGAAGGCAATTTTCACATCCATCTGAAATAATTTGAATTTCAGAATGCAAGCAACCCTAGTAGCTCGATTAATTCCGGTCTAGCCACCGAGCAAAAGTCTCATCAAAGTCAATCCCTCAACCCGAGTGTAACCACGAGCAACAAGTCTTGCTTTATTTACGTGACAACCCTTACGCATCGACTTGTTCTTGTAGATCCACTTTGTGCCAATGATGTTTGTTCCTTCCGGTCTAGGAACTAATTCCCATACTTCATGTTGCTTGAACTGGTTCAATTCATCTTGCATTGCTCCAATCCAATTCATCACTTAGAGCTTCTTTGACATTTTTGGCTCTATTTTGACACAAAACAAGAGTTTGAGATAGTTTTCGGACCTTGTAATGACACCCTTGTTTGGATCCCCAATGATGAGTTCCTTTGGATGATCTTTCGAATTATGATGGAAGGATCTTTGTTGACTTCCTCGTTGATTTTGGTGAAGTAGGAGCAGGTACATCCTCCTTATCAGGTACTTGTGGTGATGTCTCAAACCATGTCTCAACATCATATGGGACATTGTGTTCCTGATGATGATCATCAACAATGACATTAATAGACTCCATCATAACTTGGGTTCGGGTTTAATACCCTATATGCTCTGCTGTTAGTGGAGTATCCCAGAAAAATGCCTTCATCACTTTTAGAGTCCATCTTTCTCCTTTGATCACGATCTGTCAGAATATAACATTTGCTCCCAAACACATGGAAGTATTTCACAGTTGGTTTTCTTCTCTTCCATATTTCATACAAGGTGGAAGATGTTCCCTTTCTTAAGGTGACCCTATTGTGAACATAGCAAGCTGTATTCATAGCTTCAGCCCAAAAATGAATAGGAAGTTTCTTAGCTTGAATCATTGCTCTGGCAGATTCCTGTATAGTCCTATTCTTTCTTTCCACAACCCCATTTTGTTGAGGTGTTATAGGAGAAGAAAACTCATGATTGATTCCCTCTGAGGAGCAGAATTCATCAAACTTGTTGTTCTCAAATTCCTTCCCATGATCACTTCTTATTCTGACAATACAGCTTTCCTTCTCTCTTTGAAGTCTTTTGCATAACTCTTTAAAGACATCAAACACATCAGATTTTTCTTTGATGAAGTTTATCCAGGTAAATCTGGAGAAGTCATCCACAACAACATAAGCATATCTTTTTCCACCAAGGCTTTCAACCTGCATAGGCCCCATCAAGTCCATGTGCAGCAGCTCCAGCACTTTAGAAGTGGTCAGATGTCTAGACATTGGGTGTGACATTCTGGTTTGCTTTCCAACCTGACACTCACCACAGACCCTTCCTTCATCAATATGGAGTCTTGGTATCCCTCTGACAGCCTCCATAGAGATGATCTTTTTCATTCCTCTGAGATGCAGATGTCCAAGTTTTTGATGCCACAACTTTACCTCCTTTTCATCTTTGTCTGTAGAGCACACAGAAGAGAGGTTGATGTTCTCAGATTCCCACATATAGCAATTGTCTTTGATTCTAACTCCTCTCATAACTACTTCTTGTTTATCATTGATTACAAGACATTCAGACCTAGTGAAGTTGACTTTGAATCCCATATCACATAGCTGACTTATGCTTATGAGATTAGCAGTCAAGCCTTTTACCAGCAGCACTCCATTTAGGTTTGGAACTCCAGAGCAGTCCAAGTTACCAACACCTTTGATTTCTCCTTTAGCTCCATCTTCAAAAGTAACAAAGCTGGTAGAATGAGGTTTGACATTATTCAGTAGGTTTTTTATTCCAGTCATATGCTTGGAACACCCACTGTCAAAGTACCAATCTTCCTTGGCAGACACTCTAAGAGAAGTGTGAGCTATCAATGCTGCAGTCCTCTTTTTCCACTTTTGAGTGTAGGGTACCTTAATGTTCTTAGGCCTAACATAGGGAGTCTGATTAGGGTATCCATGTAGCCTATAACAAAAGGGTTTTATGTGTCCAAACCTTCCACAATGGTGACATCTCCATCTTTGAAACTTCTTATTCATGTTTCTCTGATCCTGATGTTGACTCCAATGTTGTGACATCTGTTTTGACATTGTCTTATCAGCAAATTTCTTTGCAGCCACATGCCCTGAGCCAGAAACATTTCCTGTTTTATGTTGTGACATCTGCTTTGACCTTGGTTTCCCATGCCTCTTCTTTTTCTTGTCACTGACAGGTTCCTTTTCAGCCACATATCCTAGACCATGCTTATTTCTAGCATTTTGTCCAAGCTGAAGGATTTCTTCCAACTTATCACCCAGTAGTCAGCATCTTGACAGACTTAGTCATATGATCAAGCTTGGAATTCAACACTATAATCTCACTGTTGGGATGACTTATAGTGATTGTATTTTCCTTCTTCTCAGCTTCCAGCTTCACATTTTCTGCCTCTAACTTCTCAATCAGCTTTTTCTGTTTTTCATTTTGCTGACATACTTCACCACTTCTGATACACAGCTTCTTGTAAGTATCAGCAAGTTCTTCAAAGGTCACTTCCTCATCACTAGAGTCATTATCAGGATTGCCACTTTCAGAAGGTGCAGTGACAAGTTTGGCTGATTCCTCTTCAGAGACACTACTTGATTCACCATCAGACCAAGTAACAGTCATTCCTCTCTTTTGTTTCTTAAGAAAGGTAGGACATTCAGCCCTAATATGACCATATCCTTCACAACCATGACACTGGATTTCTCTGCTTTGACTTCCTTTATCCTCTGACTTGGATCTTCTGCTGGAGTCATAAGATCTGCCAATGTCAGATGAAATGTCCTTGACATTGGACCTTGACTTTGGATCAACCCTCTTGATGAGTCTGTTGAACTGCCTTCCAAGCATAGCTATAGCTTCAGATATCTTCTCTTCATCATCCACCTTGCCTCCCTCTTCAGTATTGGATACAAGTGCTATGCTCTTGTTTTTCTTGTCAACAGTTTCACTGATTCCCATCTCAAAAGTCATAAGGGATCCAATAAGTTCTTCAACCTTCAAGGTGCTGATGTTCTGAGCCTCCTCTATTGCAGTCACTTTCATTGCAAATCTTTTAGGCAAGGATCTGAGAATCTTTCTCACCAGCTTCTCTTCTGACATCTTTTCACCAAGTGCTTCTGAGGTGTTGGCAATTTCCAAGATATTCATGTGAAACTCATGAATAGTCTCATCTTCTTTCATCTTCAAATTCTCAAATTTGGTAGTGAGCATCTGAAGTCTTGACATCTTCACCTTGGATGTCCCCTCATGAGTAGTTTTGAGAGTATCCCACACATCCTTGGCCAGCTCACATTGATGAACTAATCTGAAGATATTTCTGTCAATACCATTGAATAGGGCATTCAATGCTTTAGAGTTCCCCAGAGCTAGCTCCTCTTCCTCTTTGCTCCATTCTTCCTCGGGTTTCAAGACAGCACAGTCCCATCTTTCTCAAGCTTGGTGGGATGTTTCCATCCTTTATCAGCAGCTCTTCAAGCTTTAATATCTAGTGACCTCAAAAAAACAGTCATACGTGGTTTCCAGTAGTCATAATTAGATCCATCCAGTATAGGTGGTCTACCTCCAAATCCTCCTTCCTTATCCATTATGCGAAACTATTATCCCTAGATCTCACCTGTAAATAAGTGGTGGTGCCCGCCCGATGCCAATTGAAATTTCGGCGAAATACGTGATGTCACAGAGAATGTTATGACACACTATCTGACACTCTGTTAACAAGTTACACAATAAATTTAAGCAGAAGAAAGAACACAATAAGTTGTTTACCCGTTCGGGTCTAACTACACCTACATCCGGGGCTACCAAGCCAGGGAGGAAATTCACTATTAGTAGAATTAATTCAGGAATAAACCAACCAGTTTATCTCCTTCACTTAAAACCTACCCAATGCAACTTCAATCTAAGTCCTACTTAGACCTGAGTTCCTACTCACTCCCCCTCAATCACAGCAGTGATATCAACCTATTGATTAATTGAATTGTGAAGACACACTTCAATAAACTATCTTGATCTTGCTTCAAAGCTTCAATCAAGAGACAAACACTCGTGCTTCAAAGCTTTGAGTGATAAACTACCCTTACAAACAAATCCTAGTCCAAGGCATTTATCAATTGATAATTGCGTGGCTCATAAGAGAAACTAGAATTACACAAATACAACTGTTAACTCTCCTAACAGTACAAAAGGCGCAGCAGCAGTATAAGGGTTGAATTCCTTTTATAGAAGCGATCCAAACTTTTTGGGCTTCCATAAAGATAGCTAGGGTTCACTTAATTTAATCCTAAAAACATGGTTTGTTCACCAACCAATTTAGGTTTAACTAAGATTAACCTAGCAGCCACGTGAGCATGCATTCTAGTAACAGAAAAACATAATAAAGCATTTCAACAAACTTCCGAAAAGTCTCGGAAAAAGCATTCTGCAGAATAATGTCACAATGTCATAACATACATTATGACATCGATATTTTCTGCAAATTTCAGGCAACTTTAGCTTCCATTGTGTCCTTTAACATCCTTGTCAAGTAAGATTTATCTTCAATCTCTGAATGTCATGACATTTATCAAGACATGTCATAACCTAGTTTTTCCAAAAAGTAATGCCAACCTAAAACACTAACAGTTATGTTCTGTGCCTTTCTATCCAGACCAGTAGTTGGTGTTTCTTTTATGCTTGCTCGTCTGTTGAGTATAGCCCAGGCTCCTCATGGCCTTATATATGTCGGAGGTTTAGTGACTATGATTGCTATTGACCTGTTTTTGAGGGAGCCATTGTCTCGTTTGACCCCTGCTGCTGACTTCATCCCGCTAGACTTGTCTCTTTGCTTTAATGTTGGGATGATCATATATTTTGAGCCGAATCATTTTCAGTTGTTGGTTCATCACGAGCCGATCTACCACTTTACACTTCCTGACATTGCACGATCCAGTGTACATGGCAACAAGAATTGGATTTATGACTTAGAAGGTGTAGCTGAGAATGACATGGAGGAAGAAGAAGACGATCCTTTGACACCACCCCACTATTATGACCCTCCAGCAGGATTGGACGAGTCCGACCTAGAGTCAACTCCACCAGATATTTCACCAAAGAGGTATACTTACAACAAGGTATATTGATGAAGATTGTCTACGTAATTTGGGGTTGCTTGATAGTGTGCAATTCATGCTTCATGCATCTGGTTTACACCATATTTCCACTATAAATCTCCCAACTTATGAACCCCTCACGTTGGATTTTTTGAGTTCTTTTGCATACAAAACACCACCTACTTTAGAAGCTGGCCTGTAACTGATCGGCGCGGCAACATTCAGATTATTCAAATGGAGTATGTCATGAACTAGGAGAATCTGAGTCAAGTACTTCATTTCCACCATGGAGAGGGTGTGGAATACCAAATTACGCATGTTGAAGATTGGACGACAAGCTCGTTTGAAATATGGGAGCGTTTAACTAGCACTCGAGTTGATAATTGGGCGGAACTTCTGTCCTCTCACATCCGCAATCCGTGTATCCTCTATTTTCACCGTGTCCTGGCCAATACAGTGTTCGGACGAGAAAACAACAACAAGGTAAACGCTAGGGAGATGTACTTTCTACATTGCATTTTTTATCCCGATTTGAGTATAAATGCTACTCTGTTCCTTCTCAACCACATCCAGTCACTATTATCAAGAAATGCAAACACATCACCTTTCTATATAAGGGGCATAATCACAACTATTGGCCATTATCTAGATTTGAAAGATAGGTTGGATGAACTACCTTTTTGGCAACCCGAATTTCTAGATATCAATTACTGCCAGTTTGGTCACATTGCCAAAGCAAGAAGGGACGGGAGATACAACCTGATGGTGAAGAACAAAGTCATTCCACGCTTTATTCTGCCAAATCCATATGTCACAAGAATTGATGTTGCTACGAATTGGATTTATGATCGTCAAGCGCTATCCCCTAGAGCAAACGTGCAAAATAATCAAGCAGATGTGGATAACGTTATACCGGAAGTAAATTATCAACCACCACAACCAGATGCCCTGCCGCAAGCACAACCAGAAAATAATCCTCATCCAGCGGCACTTGACACTATATATGCATCACTTTTACTTCAAGATCAGCGTAAGTAGGAACTGATGCAGATGATGCAGATGATGCAAGAGATGCAGCGCGATCAACGCAACGCAACCTACTGGAACCATCGCGATATTTCTAAATTGAATGACAAAATGTGCCACTTATCATTCCGCGTTAAAGGCCTATATGCCCATGTTTACAACACTGGTGAGGAGCCTCCTAGACCCACACGAGGTGGAGTAAGGACACGTAGTGGAGGAAGAGCACGAGGCGAAGCATCAAGCAGCAGAAATGTCAGAGACAACAATGAGGAGTGATCTATTTTTCTTATTTTCCTTGTATTTTATTTTCTTTGTGAAGATTTATTTCCTCACTTTAGTTGTCACATTGAGGACAATGCTCAGTTTAAGTGTAGGGGAGGAAACCTTTGTCTTCAATTTCTAGTAAGTTAGTTTTGAATTTTAGTTATTTCCCTTCAATAAAAAGTTTTCATGTCAAATTGATTTCATTTCAGCATTCATTTCCGTAAGTTATTCTTGCTTCCATAACTTTCTTGAACCATAACAAAAATTTAAAAAAAATTATTTTTCGACGCATTAGCTCAGTACATTCGAAAAGTATATAGGTTGCACAATTAGGCTTTGTTAGAATTTTTGAACAAGTTTCGACAAAAATAATACTGCCTTGGAACTTAAATTTTCCAGATCATGCAGATCACTTTGAGTAATTATAGTATCAAGACCTTAAGTTTTAAGTTTTAGATCAGCCCCAAGTAGTTTATGTAAGTAGTCGACACCGTCTTATCCACAAACTATGTAGGGAGCCGATGAATATAAGTGACTGGTCTTAATTAGAAAAATTTTAAGCATCAAGATATAATAGTAAATGTGCTAATTAAGTTAGGTGACCCTCACCAGGTCATTAAATCCAACAGTCACGGAACCTAGAAAACTAACATGAAAACTAGTTGTAAGTTTGTTCAGTGGTATCTGGTGCTGAAGTTGGTAGGGCGGACTATGGTTCGATCCCCCAAGACTTATTATTTGGAAAAGAAAAGCGTTACCAACTTGTGAACCATAACCCCGTGCGTAAATGACCAGAATCACTAACCGACTACTTGATAAGTGCCAAAATGTAGTTATTTTGTATATATACTTTGTGGAACTTATCGGTTCTTTTGTTGATATTCTTCGAATAAATCCCCCGCTTTTGGTATAAATGTGTACATAATAGAATAATTGAGTTTTTTTGTAAATATTGTATCATTTGATAGTTTTTCATCTCTTTTATAGGTAGTCATTCATAATTGGAGCATTGAGTAATAAAGTGTCGAAGACACAACTTCAAACGCGCGATTTCAGCAACTCATCAACGAATAAGGCTCAAAATCAAAGAATAAAAATCAGCAATTTGATTAATATTTTGTCATGGTTATATAGGAAATTTAATAAGATTTCCAACGCTTCAGACCGGGCCCAATTCCGAGTTACGGTTCTCAAGATATGGCAAAAACAAGATGCTGATTTTTTTCAGGACAGTGCAGACTGCGCTTAGCGCGAAAATACCAGGCTTAGCGTGCCCTGCGATTTCAGAATTCTTTAAAAGGGGCTAAAAACATATTTTTAAGTCATGGGTTGGGTATTTTTGAGTCCCAACACCATCAACATCTTTTTTTGGTCTAGAGAGCTTAGAAAACAACATTGGAGCTTGCATTTGGATTATCCGGAGTCGAATCCCTCGTCGATTGGTGACAAACCAAGAAATGTTTGGTTCCTCTTCTTCTCTTCTCTTTGTATTCTCTTTTTGGGTTTTGTATGTATATCTACTCTAAGTCATGTATATTTGTCTCCCTTGACGTTGTATAAAGTTTGCTTTACGAATCTATGTTAGGGATTTGAGCTTAATAGAGATAGATTGCTTAGATTATTACCTAGGATGATTATCTGTTAGTTTCTGAATGCTAGAAATGGTTTAGAGCTGACATTCACTTAGAGTATCTGATCTTAATGCCTCTGCGTTGGTGAAGTATGTCATAGATGGGTATGGAGGTGATGCAGTTGACTTCTATGTTGTTGAGATAGGCCAGAAATGGATATTGAGATGATTCGGAAGGATTCTTAATTTGGGTTAGAAATAGCTAAGGTTGTGAGAGGTATGTGATGACACGGACGAGTATCGTAGGCCGAGTATGACATGGGTGGTAGATTTAAGTCTGTGACGGGTAGTTTACATTCGTTCCGGACAAGCTGTCTATCCTTTATACATTTTGTTCATTTACTTTTTGTCTTTTATTTTCATTTATTTTAATCTCAAACTCATTAACGGTAGAATTGTCAAATGACGAATCAATAACCAATCTCTGTGGACACGATACAATATAACCTAACCGGTATATATCACCCGGTAAAAATAATACCAACTCTTTGCTTGTCGTTATACCGCAGCAACACTACTCCACTATGTTCGTGCGAGAGATAAAGGGCTTAATGTGATTGCGCGAGAATGAAAGCGGTTGATTTTGAATGAGAAGAATTAGGTTGAGCTATGATAACATGATTCAGACTGGTTTGCATAGGAATGAAGGTTTTGACCATGTTCCATGGTTTCGCGTCATCTTTGTATCATTAGTGTCGGAACCCAGTTCCATTTTTCTAAATGTTATGCCCCTCAACCACATACAATTCGAGTTTCATCTTCCGATTGTGTCAGGAACTCTACGCTAAACAATTAATATTTTATCATTTGCTTGAGGACAAGCAAAGGTTCAAGTGTAGGGGAGTTTGATAACCCAAAAATGTATCGATTATTTGAGTCAATTTACATGAATTATATCCGTATTTCAATTAATTAAATTACTCTTTATTCGTATTATGCCGGTATTTTCTATGTTTTCAAGTTTTTACCAATTATAAGGCATATGCGAAGAAAGTCGAGAAAATACGGATAAATCATACTCAAAGTTCACAAAATAGAAGTATTTATGCAAGTATAGGGTGTATTACAAGAAGTGGGGGTGTGAAAGAAGAAAAAATCTAAAGAATTAATAAGGAAGCAGGACCAACCCACTTCCACACGTGTTTCCTCACCAAGCCCAAGGTTGTAACGACCGTTACACCCCTCCAAGTCAAATCCCTAAGGATCGTCACGCATCAGGGAGCAAGACTTCCTCACCAAGGAAGCTTGCAGCGACCGTTACAAACCCTAGCCAGCTCTGTAACGACCGCTATAGAGGATAATCTGGTGGTGAGAAAAATGCAACAGCTTCATTTCAACTCGCGCTTCACTCTCTATAAATAGACCATTGGAATTCATTCTCATGACGCTTTTTCTTCTGCATTTTTTTACCGTTACTCTGCCAAATTTTATTTTCAATATCGATTTATTTTAGTTTATCTGCTTTCTTTTCTCGTAGCAATTTCCACAACGGGGATTGCTGCAAACCTTTGCCAATTCTAACCTTATGTTAGAATTGCGCCTTTTTAATTTCTTTCATCGCATTTGAGTTTCGGACAACGAAGGACAAATCTCACCGACTTGTGGGAGACTCCTGGAACTTGCCAAATATTCCGTCTTTTATTTTCAAGTTTATTTTAATTAATTTATTTATTGGCTTATTTAATTTTACTTATTTATTTATTTATTGGCTTATTTAATTTTATTTATTTATTTATTTATTTATTGGCTTATTTAATTATTTATTTATTTTATGCCTAATCTATCTGAAATGCATGTTTTATCTGAATTGTCTGTTTATCACTATTGCACTATAACTAAATCGTTTAACATGCTTGGCTAGATTTAGTTATCGATGTGTAAGTTCATATAGCCGACGGGGTTTACCAACGCCATTCGATTTATCCCGTTTTAAAAAGATTAACTTTCTGGTTTCGATTATTAGTTCTTAATGCAACTGTTTTGTTACGAGAGTAAAATACAGAGTAGAAGTTAGGATCAATAAAGCGAGAGTTTGAGATAATAACTGGACATTAGTAATTGAGCATCAACTTAAAATATAGCGAGAGCACTTTTAAGTTGATTAGGTTTTATATATTTTCAAAAACTATTTTTAAACTCTAATTGAAATAGCGAGAGCACTCACTTAGGTTTGATTATAGGATCTGAATCAATAAACATGAGAGTGTGAGAAGAGGGTTTTCAAATAAATATTAGCTACTGAAACACATTTTAATAATACGAGTTTGAGTCAATGAGTTGCTAAAATCCCCGATGTCCGACCATTACATACCGATACTTTTCCCTTGAATCTAAACTAGATTACAATCAGTTAGGTTCCCTAAAACCCCAACTATTTACATCATTATCCTTATATTTACGTAGTAACCTTAGATAAAGATAGGTTGACATTTAGTCCCTTTGGATTCGATAATATTTAAAGCTACACGCGATAGGACTGTATACTTGAGGTCTAGATTCTATAATATGTATAAAGTCGCGATCAATAATCGAAATAATTAACAAATTTCTATCCATGAAGCACGTACCTCTAGCAGATCTGTGCTCACTAACTGTTTGTGTTCTAGCCAACGCGAACACTTTCCCACCGGTCTGCGCCTTCTTTGGCTTCTGACACTGACTACCAATGTGTCCTTCTTCACCATAGTTGAAATAGACCATTTCCTTATGCTTACAATGAGACATAGCATGTTCCATCTTGCCACAACGGAAACATTTCTTCACTTCATAATTGCATGCATTACTCTTATGGCCAGGTTTCCCGCAATTGAAACAAGTCACACTAGAAGGAGCGTCTCCCCCACTAGTTCTCCGACCTTTAGAAACTTCCTATTTACCTCGACCAGCTGGAGCATCATACGGATTACTACGGTTATGTTGATGCTTGACTCTTTTCTCTCTGACGATATTGTAATGCGCATCGTTATCCTCCTTGTAAATTCTACAACTATCGAACAAATCAGGAAAGACACAGATCTTCTGATACTTGGTCGCCTTCTTGATCTCAGAGCGCAATTTGTTCTCAAACTTGATGCACTTTGAAAATTCAGCATTAACACCATCAAAATGCGGATAAAACTTTGTCAGCTCGACAAACTTCACAGCATACTCAGTAACTGACTTACCCCCCTTACTTCAGTAAGAGGAATTCAATTTTCTTCTTACCCCAAACATCTTCAGGATAATACTTCCGCATACATCTCTACAAAACACAACCCAAGTGATTTCCTCACCTGTAGCCTCCAACCTCAGGCGCGTCTCTAGCCACCAGCCGTCAGGTTTGACTGCCAGCATATGAGTACCATATCGAACCTTCTGCGCCGGAGTGCAATCCATCACACGGAAGATTCTCTCAATTTCCTTCAACTAATCCAAAGCTCCATCAGAATCATACTTGCCCTTGAAGGTAGGCAGATTCTCCCTCTAGAAAGTCGCCAAGCTACGGGATCCAGCATCCCCGTCAACATTCAGTTGATTCTCCATAGCATGAGCCATTTCTTCCAAAGCAACAGCAATCGCAACATCGTTCCTTCCAATCATCTCAACTTATCACTACAACACAAACAATGGTCAGAAATAATTAACAATACTCAATTGTTAAAAGACTCAACAACTTTGGCCGGACCGACCGACCTGCTCTGATACCAGTAATGTAACACCCCATTTCTACCCGGTAATTATAAATAAAATTAGAGTATAAAAATTTCAATCAAAACATGGGATATTACACTTTCAACTTTCAACTAACCGCAAAATTGATTATAACCGATACATAACACATGTAAATAGAGAGAACTCATGACTAGAAATTAGTCTTCAAAACAAATCAACTTCAATAAACTAAGCAGTGGAATTCACAAATTAATACTTCAACTTATACCATCTTCGTCTAACTTGAAATAATTAAAATTAAACTTCTTCAATAACAACTTAAACAATTCAACTTAAAAATAACAAAACAAAACAAGTGTTCATCCCCCGAGTTCTACGTATCAGAGAAAATGACACCAAACTCGAACTATCGACGAAAACAGCTACTCTTCTTGATTACCTGTACGTTACCCACGTAGAGGCAACATCATAACAGAAGGAGTGAGATATCAAATATTATAAGCAAAAATATGATAATTATTATATTAGATAAGAATCATATAATAATTCATTGCTTTGCAACAACAACCAAATAACAATCAGTCAATACACAACACAAGGACAATTCTAGAAATACAACTCAAGTGCGACTCAACTTATGCAAATGCATGTGGTACCATTTGGAGTAGAACTCCCAACTTAAACATATGACAAGTTATCGATGCATTTCAACAAGGCATAAGCCTTCAACTTCAACGTGGTGCCATCAAGGCCAACTTAATCAATGCAATGTATGCAATATTATGAATGACATACAATCAACAATATCAACAACAATAACCAGAACAATAACCAGAACAACAACAATGAAAACAACAACTTAAACCGTAACTTAAACAACCTAAACATGCCCATGAATCGGGACAATTCAACGCATACGATTGTACCTGTAAATCAGAATACTTTCATACCCCAATTTTTGACCTAAGATACCACCTTACATATGCATCACTGCATCACTAACAATTTCAGAACAGAATAGATCGTGCATGGCTTCTAGAAGTCAAAGTTAGGGTTTCTTCAAAATTTCATCTGTTCAAGATATAATCAATTAGGGTTTGATTTTCTACTCACCTCAATTGATCTATCTTAATCAATCATCAACATTTGATCTTCAAATTCCCAACTTTTTCTCATGATCTACCTTGAATCGACCAATTAGGGTTTTGATCGAAGATAGTGAATCATTGACTTTCTGCTCAATGGATGACCTATTTGATTGAAAAATGATCTTAACATCTTCAATACAACATCTTGACCTAATTTCTTGGTTCAAAACATTGCAAAGTCCATGTTTCTTCATCAGACAAATTCTGAACCATCTGATGAAAATTCATCTGCTCAAAAGGTCAAACTTTGACTTTTGGTCAACTTTTTCAAGACTAAACTTTTTCAATCATAAAAAAATTTCAAATAATCCATCATGATCATAAAAAATCAAGAAATGTGAAAAATTCAACAAAAAGTCAAGATTTGAATTTTTTTTCTAACACTTAGAAAAATTTTCAAGTGTTAAGAAACATGGTCTTTCCTCACTTTCTAGGCCATTTTTCACCTAGATCCATTTGGATTCAGAAAAAACTCAACATGAAAGTTGTAGCCCTTGTTACAAGCTTTCCAAAATTTCCAAGAACTTGCAAAAACACTTTGTCTAGCTAGGCTTTTGATTTTGAAACATAGAGCTCCAAAACCATGGAATTCTAAGATCATGCTTCAAAATTATAAGTCATTTTTCACAAATCTCTCTTCTAGAAGCCTTGTCATCACTTAGAGATAGATTATAACTGATAAATATCAATTATGCATGATTGAGAAGAGGATTGAATCAAAGAAATTTTTTAACCATGTTTAGAAAGTAACTTTTGCATTAAATGCAAAAGATTCCTTCTTACCACTTAAGCAAATTGCAAAGCTCTCTCAATGATAACCTTGCCTTGTCATTCAGATTTCTTGGCCTTTAAATAGAGGTCATTTATTCATTTTGAAACTACACCAAAGCTATCATAATCAAGCTTTCCTTCTTTATTTCTTAAATTCCAAGTTTCAAAGTTCAAAGAGGGAAATTTTGCAATCTCCAAACCTTGCCAAATCTGAGCAAACTTAAGTTTCTAACATGTTCTAAACATCATTTAGAAGTATTTTAAAACTTAAAACCACCAGAAAACAAGCTAAGAGACAGTTTTCTACACAAAACTCCATTTGTGCAAGTTTTGAGCCAAAACTGCCAAACTAGAAAACTACTCGTGCTAGCCTTGATTTCTCACTTCAAACACATCCTATACATCATATAGAGACTGTCCATACACTTAAACAAGTTCTGGAACAGCTCCATCACCATCTTCCATTTTCAAAGTAAGCAACTTGCAACATGACTTGGTCAGAAAGTTCCAGCCATTTTCAAAACAATCTAAGAGTGGGAACACACTCAGTGAGGTTCAGGGAAGCTAAATCAATCCTTACTTTGCACCTGGAAGCAGCCAAACTCGATATGGTATTTCATACCAAGAGGTGAGTTTTCAAAACTTTGATACCTCCTTTCATGCGTTTTTAGCTTTAAAATTGAAAAGGAAAATGTAGATATCCAATCACTAAAGCTATCTGGATCTTTAATTTAAACTAAAATCAACTGAGTTCAAAGAATTAATCACTTTTTCAGTTAGGGTTTAAATTGGGATTGTTAAAATTCGTGTTCATCTTTGATTAATAATGTTAACAAGATACATGGTCAAAATCGTGATGGAAATCTAGACATAATTGTATTTTGAACTTTTAAAATTGATCAAGAATGAAGAAATTCGAATCTGGAAGCTATGGCCATGTCGCGCCTGTCCAACGAAGAAGATGAAGTTGGTTTCAGAAATTTAAAAGCTAGGCTTAAAATATATATTTGTAGTTTAAGTTAAAACAATGGATGTATAGCCACCCCAGTGGTAAAGCCAACACGCCTTAAAAACTTCCTTCGCCTCAAGGTCCAGGGTTCGAATCCCCCTAGAACCATTTTTTACAAAAGGAAATAACAAGCTTCTAAAGCTTGTTTCTCCAGAATTCCTTCTGAGGCTCAGCCTCTATAAGTGCTTCTGTCGCTTCTACCACTGGAATCTCTTCATTTACACTCTCTCCAGAAGTACTTCTAGTACTTCCATCTCTAGAAGCCTGAAGCTTCTAAGCCTCTATAAGTGCTTCTGAAGCTTCTACCACTAGAATCTCTTCATTTACACTCTCTCCAGAAGTACTTCTAGTACTTCCATCTCTAGAAGCCTGAAGCTTCTAATGCATCTACCCCCCCCCCAGAAGCAAGATTTCTCAACATGCTTCACACGCAGCCAGCCACAAGAAGCACCATGCGCTCCTTCTCATGCCCAGAAGCTGCTAGCAACACGCTCCAGAAGCAAGTTAGAAGCATCCAGAAGCAGTCCAGAAGCAGCAAGCCAGCCTTCTCACGCCCCAGAAGCTGCTAGAAACACGCTCTAGAAGTTCCTTTTCATGCCCCAGAAGCAAGTTAGCTTCTGATCCTCCAGAAGCAAACCAACTTCTGAACCCTTCAGAAGTCCAACTTCTGGACTTTTTTCAAAATTCATTCTAAACAAGGTAATTAAATGACAAGTCAACAAAATGGCTCAATGGAAAATCTTCATTTCTAAGCCAAGTGTCCAAGGTTCAAACCTCCTTAGGACCAAAAAACTCTTTTTTTTTCTCAAGTTTCTAGCAAACTTAAAACCTTTTCAAAAACCATTCAAAACTTCTCATTTTGAGATGATTTTTTGCACACTTGTCATTCAATAAGCCTATTTTATGATTATGTCAAAAAAATCCAAAAATATTTTCTTTTTGATTATATTTTTATTAAGTGAAAAATGGGACATTTTAAGTATTTTTTTTAATACTTTTCAAAAATGTTTTCTTTCCAACTTTCAAACTTAAATCTTTTTCAAAACTTCTTGTGAATATCCTTCACTTTTCAAAATCATTTTCAAAACCTTTTCAAAAACATTTCAACAAACATACACACCTTTTTTCCATGATCAATTAGATTTAAAGATAAACCAAACCAGATTTCTCCTTAAATTCCTTAATTGATCATGGGCCTCCCTCACGGTGTAAGTCTCAACCCTCCTATGTACATATTCATTCCCTTGTACATAAACACCCCTTCGTGTACATATTCATTCCCTTGTACACATGCAAAAACCTTGTAAATATTCAAGTTACACTTGCTTTAAACGCTTGTTTTACACACTTGTTTATATTTCCTTCATAAACTCCTGTGAATACACATCAGACACTTGTTTATATAACTGTTCAGTTATAACATAACTATTAGCCTAACAACTAGGTTCCCCTTATAGCCTCCTCTTAGGCTTCGTATAAGATAACTCATTCATTTGAGTTAGCCTCCTCTTAGGCTTCATATAAGAAAACTCACCAGTTGAGTTTAGCCTCCGCTTAGGCTTCACATAAGACAACACTCCCCTACTGAGTCAACCTCCTCTTGGGCTTCGTTGAGTTTAGCCTTCTCTTGGGCATCAAACAAGAAAGAGACCTGGAAATATCTTAACAGCCTCCTATTGGGCTTCCAATACAAAGAATCACCCGCGCTAGGATAGAACCCTGAGAGTATGATTTCACGGTGAAATCACTCTTGTAATCCTAAGAGGATGGATTACCGGTGAAACCACTCTTAAAGCCAAAGCCAGCCATACCCTATAGCCTTCTCTTGGGATAACAATACAAGGACCCTCGATGACCCTCGGAATGCCTTCTCTTGGGCTATCAATACAAGGACCCTCGATGACCCTCGGAATGCCTCCTCTTGGGCTTACAATACAAAGACCCATAGGCTTCTTAAAAGCATCCCCCTAATCCAATCAATTTCTTCTAAGAGATTTAGACAATTATCATCTCTATGGAAGAAGTATCTCATCTATCACATTGCATACAATCAACTTTTCAAATCACACTCTTTTCAAACAAAAAAAAACATCTTTTAATCTGTAAGTGGTAACGCTTGTACACTCAAGCAAAACACCTAATACTTACAATTAAAGATTCAATCATCTCTCAAACATCTTTCTTAACTCGTAAGTGGTAACGCTTGTACACTCAAGCAAAACACCTAATACTTACGATGAAAGATTCAATCAATCAAACCTTCAAAATGTATGTGATGAAATAGATTAGATACATTTTTCATTAAGATGACATTTGTCTTTGTCTCTTAATAACATCTCGTTGCTTCCACTAGCATAAGTGGGAACTATGATTGCTCTGACTTTCTCAACATCCCTTTGAGAATACGTAGGCACAAGGTCTCATCCTTGGCGAGCATACTTCTTTCTCCCTCAAACCAAACAAACCATAGCTCCCTTTAGATCCGAGCTACAAATGCTCTGATTCCCATTAAGGTATATGTATGTAGAAGATCCCAATGATCTTTGCGAGCACAATAACAACAAAACCTAGGATCCCACATAATCGATCCTTCTTAAAATCCAAAGGAGAAACTTTCCCAAGAATAGAAATAGCAAATTAAAACACACAAACATATCAAATTATTCATATATAAAGCTATAGATAACTATATATATTTAGGGTGCCACATCTATTCCCTTTATATAACAAACCCCCTTGCCCGGAATCTCCCCAATGCATTGCGTCTAGTTCGCGCTAGTCGTAATGCATATCATATTTATTGAGGGTATTGCAGCTTTCCACTTTTTCATCTCATTTTTTTGTGTTGGAAACAATAAAGCTTGATGCTCGCGGCATCTTTATAAACAAATCAAAAGAGTAAATTGTTTTGAGCCAGAGAATTCGAATTCAGATTCGATTCTCTCGCGCGTCACTTTTTAATGCGAACAGAAAAAATGGCGACTCTGCTGGGGAGTACGCTAAACTTTTATTTTCAAAAAAAATTATGACTCTGCCAAAGAGCACCAAGCTTTTTTTGTTTTCAAAAGAAAAAAAAGGGTTAAGCTTTCATATGTGCATATGTTTGTTTTTCTTTATTGTGAGTTTTCACGATTTCATCTGATGGAAAGAAATCCTAACCCGGATTTAAGAAACATTTTAAGATCTAGGTGGGGGTATAGTCCTATTAACTTGTGAGAAGTTCCATTACTTACTAAGTTAATTTGAGATCCCTCTCTCAGTGGAGGTTGTCTTGGGAGTATTTGTGTTTAGCAAGTATTTGCGAAGACATTTTGCTTTCGAGAGAACTAACGAAGCTGAGTGGCTGTAGAACACATAACCCATCCTGGCCATTTAGGATGTAGTGCAGAAGCTATTCAAGGTGTAAGCTTGAAATAGTTGTCATGCGAAACTACGATCAAGCGAGTTTTTCTTGAAAAATATTATTGGACTTCGAGTATTCAACAAATCTGATAATATTTCAAAGAGAAGCATTGAACCTGTATTATCAGTAGAACATGTTTCACAGATGAATAAGCCCTTAGAACTTACCCACGTTTGGTTCTTATCGTTGGCCTCATGCTCGTGACTTCAAACGCTTGAACATGTGTATAACCACTAACCATGTTTGTATCTTTGTGGCATTTATGCATTCATTCAAAAACTTCATTTCTCTTCCCATTTCCAAAGAATTTAGAGATTTTTCTTTGTAAACATTTTAGGTTAGAGTGATGGACGTCAGAAGAAGATTTACCAAGAAATAAATTTTTAGAATTCCCGATGTAGGAAAGTTAAAAGAGTTAGCATCCTTGGTAGAAGATCCCTCGGATTTCAGAAAACGCTATGGAACTCTTTTAACTGTCTTAAACACTAATGTTGATGAAGGACTTCTCAAAACTTTCGTTCAGCTTTATGATTCAGTCTATCGCTGTTTCACTTTCCCTGATTATCAGTTGATGCCTACTTTGGAAGAGTACGCACACATCCTAGGTATCTCAGTATCAGACAAGGTGCCTTTCAATGGTTTGGAAGCCATTCCTAAGCCACCAGTCATTACAGTAATGACTCATTTAAGAAAATCTGAGATAGACAAAAACCTAACTACCAAAGGGAAACTCTTAGGACTGACTTCAAAGTTCCTAATAGAGAAGGCTTTTAAATTTTTTGAAGTTGGTAGCATGGTATCCTTTGAAGCTGTTTTAGCTTTGCTCATCTATGGATTGGTGTTGTTTCCCAACGTCCTAAGTTTCGTTGATATCAACGTCATAAGAATCTTTCTGATTGGAAATCTCGTTCCCACTTTTCTTGGTGACACATATTTCTCCATTTATCATAGGAATCATCAAGGAGATGGAACTATTGTGTGTTGTGTACCTCTGTTATTCAAATGGATTGTCTCACACTTGCCTAAGTCTCCTATCTTCCGCGAAAACAAAAACGGTTGGCATTGGTCTCGAAGACTCATGTCTCTTACAAACGACGATATCTATTGGTATACCTTGGCAAACAATGAGATGGAAATCATTGAAAGCTGTGGAGAGTTTGCCAACGTACCTCTCATCGGTACGAAAGGAGGAATCAACTACAACCCATTCTTGGCGAGACGTCAACTCGGGTACACAAATTCCAGTAAACCTCTTGGTTTTACAGTAGAAAATTACTTTTATCATGAGGGGGAAGATTCCCAAGGTTTGAAAGCCAGAATGATAAGAGCTTGGCATCACATCCGAAGGAAAGAAAAGGGTAATGCAAGGAATCGTGTAGCCATGGAAATTTACACTTCTTGGGTAAAGAAAAGAGCGAAGGAATTCTGAATGCCTTATGCTTATGAAGAACCCATGTTCCGAGTGGTATCTAAATCAACCACAATTCCCGTTGAGACTATGGGAGAATACCAAGAAGCTTTGGCTAAGATGAGGCTAGAAAAAGAAGCTTAGGAAGACAAGTTTCTTAAGACTGACTTTGAAAATGAGAAGCTTAAGAAGCAGGTCAAAGATCATGAAAAAACGCTCTACTTCCAAGATGAATTGCTCATGGAGAAAGATGAGAAGATTCGTCGGAAAGATGACGCGATCAAAAGATACATCAAAGAAAGGAAAAGAAAGCTTGAAGAAATGACAACTAGCAATCATGCTCCTGACGATTGGAAGAAAGTCATCAACAAGCTAAAAGCCGAGAAAGCTGAACTGAAAGCTTACTATGGGAAAGAAATCCTAAAGCTGAAGCTACATCAAGCATTTGGTTCTTCATCAGACGAAGACGCTTAATTAGTTTAGCTTTATTTTTATCATTTATTTTATCATTGTAACAGTTGTGCTCCAAAAAAATTGTTGTTGTAATCTTCCTTCAATATTAATAAAATAAGAGTTTTCCATCCAAATGTTTACTAGAAATTTCTCTTTTAGCGTAAATTCTTTGGAAATTCTTTTCTCTTTGCATTCATAATCATGCATCATACTTTGCATCTCGAGTTTGTTATTTAGAGTCTTATCTTTTGGAATTTTTTCCAGAGAGAAAGATCGTCAAGCTGTCGCGTCTTAGAGTTTCTCGACTACGTTCACAGTCAACTCGTAGATACAATACTCGTGCAAATAGGAGAAAAGCAATGGAAGATTTTGAGCAAGAAAATGTTGAGCTTCGTGGTACAGTGGCAACACTTCAGGAAGAGGTGGAGAGACTCACTATTTGGTAAGTTCGTTGGCAACTACACAAAATCAGCAAACAACATTAAAAAGTCAAAATCAAGCGGCGATCTCAGAGATCACTACTACTCCAATTTCAGCTGCTGTTGCAGTCAGTAATCCTCTCTTCAGTCTGCCAGAAGGTTATCCATGAGGCATGCCTTTCAATTTCAGCATGGGATGTCGTCAACACACTTCTGAAGTACAGGCGGACCGCGATTGAGGTTCCTACTTTACATAACTCAGCATTTACTCTGCAGCACGGAGTAACTTTTCCTCAAGTCACTATGTTAGTTTCTCAACCGATCATGACAAACTCAGCTTCTGTAGTTCACGCTACTGCGGACGAAGAAGTCTATCATTATCCAGGAAACAACACGAATCCTCGTGGCCAAATGGAAAATCTCCAGGAATAATTCCATAAGATGCAACTTGAGATCAAAACAATCCGTGGAAAGGAATTGTTTGGGAAGAATGCCCACGATCTATGCCTAGTTCCTCGCGTAAGGATACCCGTTAAGTTCAAAGTCCCCGACTTTGAAAAATATAGAGGAAATTCCTGCCCGCAAAGTCATCTTACAATGTACGCTAGGAAGATGTCTACATATAATGACAATCACCAATTGCTCATTCACTATTTCCAAGAAAGTCTCACCGGTGCCGCACTAAAGTGGTACATGGGACTAGATAGTGCAAATATCCAGACATTCAATGACTTAGGCGAAGCCTTTGTCCAACAGTACAAATTCAATTTGGACATGGCTCCAGATCGAGATCAACTCCGTTCTATGTCTCAAAAGGAAAAGGAGACTTTCAAAGGATACACCCAACATTGGAGGGAAATTGTTGCCCAAGTTAATCCACCATTAGAAGAAAAAGAAATGACCAAGGTCTTCCTAAATACTCTTGGCCCATTCTACTATGACCGCATGGTCGCCAGCGCTCCCGGAGATTTCACCGAAATGGTAAGCATGGGGATGCGACTAGAAGAAGGAGTCTGAATAGGGCGCTTAACCAAAGAAATGGGGTCTTCAAGCGGAACCAAGAGAGTCAGAACGGGTTTCCCGAAGAAGAAAGAACATGACGTTGGAATGGTATCCCGAGGGAAACCAAGGAAAAATGTCAATCACCGACAACAGGTAGCCACGATAGCACCAGTTGTTAATGCAAATTCAAACATGGGAATTACCCCGCAATTTCAACAAAATCAACAGCCTCGACAGCAGGCCCAACAATTCAACAACAATCAGAACCGTACTCCTCAAATCTCGCAGTTTGATCCAATTCCGATGACATACACGGAATTATATCCTGCCTTGATAGAAAGAAATCTTGTGCAAACAAGATTACCACCTCCAGTACCTGACAAGTTACCCTGGTGGTACAAAGCAGATGTGTCTTGCCCTTTTCATCAAGGGGCACCAGGTCATGATCTCGAACACTGCATAGCACTGAAAGCCAAAGTTCAAAGATTAGTGAGGGCTAATCTTCTCTCCTTCAGGAATGCAAATCCAAATGTGCAAGCAAATCCACTTCCTAATCATAGTGGACATACCGTGAATTTGATACTAAGAAATACAGATCGGTATCTTGTCACCAACATAAATCTGATAAGAGGAAGCTTGGTACAACTCCACGCTACATTCAGCACAATGGGCGCCTTTTCTAAACATGACTACACAACCTGCAGAATCTGCTTTACAAATTTTCAAGGATGTCCAACTGTGAGAGCAGACCTTCAACGGTTAATACACATTGGCGACATTCAGATCTTCAAAAACAGGAATGATTATGACATAAGAATGGTAGGGTATTATCCGCATGAGCTTTTAGTCTCAGATATCAACTTGGAAATTCCCGAAGTAAACGTCATTATCCCCTACTTCCATATGCCCAAGTGTGTAGAAGTTGAGTACAACTGTTCAAGAGTTCCAGACTCTCCCTTGGTAATCTGTCTACCTGGTCATGTTCCTTACAACTCTGACAAAGCAGTTCCCTATCAGTACAACACAACTATGATAGAAGATGGGAAGGAGAAACCTATACCAACTCTTTCATCCGTAGTCAACGTCGCTGAAATAGGACGAGTAACACGAAGTGGACGTGGGTATACCCCGTTGCCACCAAAGCAACCCATTGCTCCCGCTGTTGGACAAAATCCTATTGATACACCTCCTGAGAATCCTATGGGAATTCTTGTTGGTAATCCAAACATAAAAGTTGGTCCGTCTGATGGAACCAATGTCAATTCAGACTTCGATGAGATTTTAAAGATGATCATGAAGAGTGAGTACAGAGTTGTACATCAACTAATGTAGACTCCCTCCAAAATCTCAATACTCTCTCTACTTCTGAATTCTGCAGCCCACCGAAAAGCCTTGATGAAAGTACTAGATCAAGCTTACGCAAATCACGACGTGACTACAGAACAATTTGGTGGAATTGTAGGCAACATAACAGCTTGCAACAATTTAAGCTTCAGTGATGAAGAACTCCCAGAGGAGGGAAGAGATCACAATCTTGCTCTACATATCTCTATGAATTGCCAATCAGACTCTCTGTCTAACGTGCTAGTGGACACTGGCTCATCCTTGAATGTAATGCCAAAAACGACCCTCGCTCGTTTATCTTACAAAGGAACACCGATGAAATCCAATGATATAGTGGTCAAAGCCTTCGATGGATCGAGAAAATCCGTTATTGGGGAAGTCGACCTTCCGATGACAATTGGCCCACATACCTTCCAAATTACCTTCCAGGTCATGGACGTGCCAGCTGCTTACAGTTGTTTGCTAGGACGACCTTGGATACACGAAGCAGGAGCAGTGACATCCACGCTCCACTAAAAACTGAAATTCACGACAAATGGGAAGGTAGTAACCATTATCGGTGAACAAGCTTTATTGGTAAGCCATTTGTCCACTTTCTCCTTCATCACTGCCGACGATGTTGAAGGGACGCAATTCAAAGGACTTTCGTTAGAAGGTGAATCTACAAAGAAAAACAGATCGTCTATCTCCTCTTACAAAGAAGCAGCGCAGATAGTGAAAGATGGTAATGCCGCAGGTTGGGGATAAGTAATAAATCCTGTCAACAACGAAACTAAAACAGGGCTCGGATTTGCTCCAGTATTTCCAAAAGCCAATGAAAAGGATGAAACTATTCGTCCAATCAAAGAAGTATTCCACAACGGAGGTTTCTTAAACCCTATTCTTCAAGAGGTCAATGTTCTTATCGATGAAGGTAATGAAGACAACCTCTCCAAATCCAAAGAGTGGAGCACTTATCTTGATAGCTCTGAATATGTGTCCTAGGAAGAATCGTACGCGCCGTTCTATCCTCCTATAGACCAATTCAAAGGCATGTTCCTACAAAAGAATGAAAATGAAATTCCACCTATCCCCTCTGAAGTTTGGGATACCTTGGGAGAACCAAGCAGAAAGTTTGACTTCATGGTGAGATATACTGATCCTGAAAGCTCAAGAATCAGAATTGAAGACATCCAACCAACTGGATGGGACGATCCTCTTGAGTATCCCAGTCAACCAGAAGAGTCATACACATCTTCTCGATCTCATCATCAAATTGAGACCCCGAATGAAAATCTCTGCTTCAATACACCCGCCAAGGATGTTAAGCCAGATTTTGATTATCACTACGTCAACGCAATTACGAAGAGGATCAGGATGATAATTCTGGAAACAAGTTGGAAAGTGTCGTGGACAATGAGTCTCTTCGCCCAGAAGATTGGGAAGTACATCCCAAAAATCCGAATACATGCCACTTGAAACACATATGCTGCATTCTATGTTTCTCGACCTGTCAATCAAGCGGAAGAAGATCGCTTCAGCAACACAAAAGGCAAGGTCAACCGACCAGAGTCTTCAAAGCCTGTTCGACCAACGATCAAAGTCTACACAAGAAATAAGCCAAAAGGAAAACTACCAGAATATCTAGACTTCCAGAGAGTTCGCCACTATTGGAAGCCTGTTAAAGCTCAGACTGATGTTCATAGTTCTAAGTAGTTTATCTTGCTTTTGTTTTGAACTCTCGCCTCGCCCAAGGCAAGGCGGAGAGATGTTTTATAGGGTTTAGCTTTTAAATAATTTCTCTTTGTCTTGCCCAAGACAAATTAGTTTGTATTTAGGGCTCTGTTTCATATTGTGAATCATATATAAAGGCGTTGTTTTGATTCCACATTTTGTGTTTGTTTTTCGTTTTTACCCTTTTCCTGGAAATGGTAATCCTAAAAAACCCAAATAAAAACAAGAAATAAAAAAAAATAATAATAATCTGCATACACTTTCACCTTAACTTTTTCTAAATAAAAAAAAGAGAAAGAAAAAAAGAAGAGTTAATTAATCAAACATAAATCAAACATGCAGATTAACAAATGGACAAATCCATTGAACGCAATAACTCAACGCGCTCTCTCAACTTTGAATTCCCTGTGTTTGATGCCGAGGAAGAAGATGAAGAAGAGATCCCGGATGAGATTTCCCGACTACTTAAGCACGAGGAAAGAATCATTCAGCCTCACAAAGAGCCTTTGGAAGCAATCAACTTAGGTTCTGAGGAAGACAAAAAAAGAAGTAAACATCGGAGCTCTACTCGACAACAAAGTCAAGGGAAAACTGATAGATCTTCTCAAAGAATACGTTGATGTGTTTGCTTGGTCCTACTAGGACATGCCAGGTTTAGATACCAGCATCGTGGAGCATCACTTGCCATTAAAACCGGAGTGTCCGCCAGTTAAACAAAGACTGAGAAGAGTTCACCCAGATATGGCCGACAAAATCAAAAAGGAGGTTCAAAAGCAGCTCGATGCAGGTTTCCTCGTCACCTCTGAATATCCTCAATAGCTAGCCAACATAGTGCCTGTCTCGAAGAAAGACGGAAAGGTCAAAATGTGTGTCGACTACCGAGACTTGAACAAAGCAAGTCCAAAAGACGATTTCCCACTACCGCATATCGACATGCTAGTGGATAGCACCGCAAAGTTCGACGTCTTTTCCTTCATGGACGGTTTCTCTGGCTATAATCAGATCAGAATGGCTCCCGAAGACATCTTTCATCACGCCATGGGGCACATTTTGCTACAAAGTAATGCCGTTTGGATTAAAGAATGCAGGCGCAACTTACCAAAGGGCGATGACTACTCTCTTTCATGACATGATGCACAAAGAGGTCAAAGTCTACGTGGACGACATGATAGCAAAGTCTAACACTGAAGAAGAGCATATAGAATATCTCTTGAAGTTGTTTCAACGACTAAGGAAATTTCAGCTTCGCCTGAATCCTAACAAATGCACCTTTGGGGTAAGATCTGGAAAACTCCTAAGTTTCATCATCAGTCAAAGAGGTATTGAGGTTGACCCTGACAAAGTCAAGGCTATTCAAGAAATGCCTATGCCACAAACAGAGAAGCAAGTAAGAGGATTTCTTGGACGGTTGAATTACATCTCCAGATTTATCTCTCAGATGACTGCTACTTGTGGACCAATATTCAAGCTTCTCTGCAAAAATCAAGAGGTTGTGTGGACAGAAGATTGCCAAAGAGCGTTTGACAGTATCAAAGAATACCTGTCAGAACCTCCAATATTGATTCCTCCAATCAAAGGAAGACCATTAATCATGTACCTTACCCTACTAGAAGATTCCATGGGCTGCGTGCTTGGATAGCAAGATGAAACCGGTAAGAAAGAGCATGCCATCTACTACTTGAGTAAAAAGTTCAAAGATTGTGAAACTCGTTACTCCATGCTCGAAAAAACATGTTGTGCTTTGGTGTGGGCTTCGAAACATCTCCGCCACTACATGATCAATCACACAACTTGGTTAATCTCCAAAATGGATCCAATCAACTACGTCTTTGAAAAGCCTACCTTAACAGGAAGAATCGCTCGATGGCAGATGCTATTATCTGAATATGACATCCAGTACCGTGCCCAAAAAGCGATCAAAGGAAGCATTCTCGCCGATCACTTGGCTTATCAACCGATCAACGAATACCAATCTCTCAAGTTCGACTTCCCTGACGAGGATGTTATATACTTAAAAATGAAAGATTGTGACGAACCATTACCTGAAGAAGGTCCTGATCCAGAATCTAGATGGGGCTTAATCTTTGATGGAGCAGTTAACGTTTTTGGCAATGGAATTGGGGCAGTCATCATCACTCCCGAGGGTTCTCATATCCCGTTTTCTGCCATATTGCTATTTGATTGCACCAACAACATCGTAGAATATGAAGCTTGTATCATGGGTATTGAAGAAGCCATCGACTTGAAGATCAAGATCCTTGACATATATGGACATTCATCCCTTGTGATCAATCAAATCAAAGACAAGTATGAAACTCATCATCTTGGTTTGATTCCCTACAGAGATTATGCAAGACGTTTGTTAACCTTCTTCAACAAAGTTGAACTGCATCATATCCCTCGAGATCAGAATCGAATGGAAGACGCCTTGGCCACTCTATATTCCATGTTCAAAGTCAACCATTGGAACGATATGCCTAAGATCCATATCAGATGCCTTGAAAGACCTGCGTATGTGTTTGCAACTGAAGCAGTCATCGATGATAAACTGTGGTTCCACGACAACAAACGCCTCCTTCAAACTCAGGAGTACCCACTCGGGGCATCGCACAAAGATAGAAAAACTCTAAGGAGGCTTTCTAGAAATTTCTTCCTGAATGAAGATGTGCTATACAAAAAAAAACTTCGACATGGTCCTGCTCAGATGCGTGGATAGACACGAAGCAGACATGATAATTCACGAAGTGCATGAAGGGCCTGTGGAACCCATTCAAATGGGCATGCAATGTCTAGAAAATCTTGAGAGCAGGATACTATTGGATAACAATGGAATCCGATTGCTATAAACACGTCAAGAGATGTCACAAGTGCCAGATCTACGCAGATAAGATCCATGTGCCACCGACTCTACTCAACGTTCTTTCCTCTCCGTGGCCTTTCTCCATGTGGGGCATCGACATGATTGGGATGATCAAACCAAAAGCGTCCAATAGACATTGTTTCATTTTAGTGGCTATCGATTACTTCACCAAATGGGTCGAAGCAGCATCTTACGCCAACGTTACAAGACAAGTGGTTGTGAGGTTCATCAAGAACAACCTCATTTGTCAATATGGAGTTCCAAGTAAGATCATTACAGACAATGGATCAAATTTGAAAAACAAAATGATGAAAGAACTGTGTGAGGAATTCAAGATCGAGCATCATAACTCATCTCCTTACCGACCAAAGATGAATGGCGCCGTAGAAGTTGCCAACAAGAACATCAAAAAGATCGTCTAGAAGATGGTCATCACTTACAAAGACTGGCACGAAATGCTGCCATTTTCTCTACATGGCTATCGTACTTCAGTACGTACTTCAATAGGGGCAACTCCTTTTTCTCTAGTATATGGCATGGAAGCAGTGCTCCGCGTAGAAGTTGAGATTCCGTCGACGAGAGTTCTCATGGAAGCTAAATTATCTGAGGCCGAATGGTGTCAAAGCAGATACGACCAGCTGAACTTAATTGAAGAAAAGCGCCTCACCACTCTGTGTCATGGACAATTATATTAAAAAAGGATGAAGAAAGCCTTCGACAAAAAGGTTCGACCTCGTGAATTCCAAGAAGGCGACCTCGTGCTTAAAAATATTCTGCCTTTTCAACCGATTCTAGGGCAAATGGACTCCTAATTACGAAGGCCCATACATCGTCAAAAGAAGCTTTTTCGGCTATGACTCTCACAACCATGGACGGTGATGAACTCCGCATCCTGAATGTTGATACAATCAAGAAATACTTGTCTAAAAAGACAAAAGAACATTTCGGTAAGTCGAAAACCGAAAAGGGCTTAGGCAAAATGAGCGTCTCGGTGGACTGAAAACCTGAAAAGGAGGTCCAGGCAAAAATTAGAGACAATAAACAGAAAATTATCCTGATAGATTGAAAACCTGAAAAGGCAATCTAGGCAAAAATTAAGGATCAAAATGACAAAGTAATCGATCACCAGATTTCAAATCAAGAATCTTCCATCAATGGATCTTCAATCAAATCTTCTAAAGCAACAAGCACAGTTGGAATTCAAAGTTGTTAGGGAGAATAGTGGTTATTGCTTTCAATGTAGCCTTTTCCCGATAAATTATCATTTCCAACTCTTGTAAATAGTCCATGGAATCACGCCTTTGGCTGATTACCATTCTATCAATAAAACTTGAGTCTTGTGCCCATTTGTTTGCAATTCTTGCTTTATTCTGTTTTGCAAAATAGCGTTTTTTTCTTGTGAAAATCACTTTTGAAACTAAAAAAAAAGGTTTTAAATGAATTTTACTTCAAAATTTTGAAATAAAAGCGAAATTTTCCTTTGAACTATGAACACAGAAAGAACTTCAACAGTTTTCTCCATGAGTGTTTCGACCTTTGAAAGATAAAACAACTGCTAAGAAGACTTCTTTTCCTCGAAAGAGATCATCAAAGGACGGTATTCTTATCCGAAAAGAATCCCCAACAAGGTTTCTAGTAAAATGCCTTTTCCAAAAAAAGTTTAAAGCATCCAACTCAGATTCATCATCAATAAGGTCTACGCCATTGCTGCAGATTTTGCTGAGTATTTGTTTGAACTGTGACATAGTCCTTTTCCCAAATACTTTTTGTTGTCTTGTCAAGTATCGTCAGCATACATATGACATTCATGACATTCATCATTCATACATATTAGCATCATTAATGCATTCCTGCATTTCTCAATGTTTGCTTCAATATCACTTGTTTAGGTTGCATTTATTCCCAAAAACAAGTGTGGGTGTGTCATCTCTCCAGTAGATTATCCCCAAGCAGAAAAATACATTTTTCTCTCTTGTCCCCCAACTGAGATCGTTCCTCATTGGGTACGAAGTCTCGATTGACCGTATCTTTCCAGTTCATTCCTGGATAGAACGTTGTCTCTAACCAACTCAGGTTTAGATTTCAAAAAATATCTACCTGCAAACAATAAGCAATAGCCTCGTCATCCGAGCTGCTTATTTTCTTTTCATCTTGAAACTTATCATAAAATGATTGTTCTTCTTAGCAAGTTCAATAATGAAAGTTCAAGAAATTTCCACAGTTGTCTTTCTGTCTAAGGAAAACCTGTGCCTTTTCAATCAAAATGCCTGCATTTTCTCAAGAGAGAGATCCCTGGCAAGATTGTAGCTGTGAAAATAGAAACTCATTCGAGATATGTTTCCATCATTTTCTGTTATTCACAAGGCTGAATACTCAGTAAAATTCTAAAGAATTACCTTTTTATAGTTATCACTTTGCTGATAATTGGTAATATCTTTAGAACTCATTACCATAAATTATCACTAGGCTGATAATTGGTAATATCATCTTTAAATACCTTAAACATTGTCATAAGGCTGACAGAAGGTAATCTCCTCGTTTCCCAAAGTGAAACAGGTATTCACTTAAATTGTGAATCTATTTTCTCAGTGAAACATTGCTTGTTTCCCAGCAAATAGGATTCTCCTTTCTTAGACAGATTGAGATATCCTCATAATCTTTCCCCCAGCATATCATTCTTTGATATCTCCTGGGTGAATTTTCTGCAATCATTTTGCATCATTCGCATCTTTTGGTATCTTAGGACCAAAATTTGCGTATTCTGATATTTAAGTCTCTTCACACCTATCGAGACGAAGATCTTCATCTTCATATCTCAAGTTAAAGAAACTTAAATAGGGGCATCTGTCATACCCCAATTTTTTACCTAAGATACCACCTTATATATGCATCACTGCATCACTAACAATTTCATAACAGAATAGATCGTGCGTGGCTTCTAGAAGTCAAAGTTAGGGTTTCTTCAAAATTTCATCTGTTCAAGATATAATCAATTAGGGTTTGAGTTTCCACTCACCTCAATTGTTCTATCTTAATCGATCATCAACATTTGATCTTCAAATTCCCAACTTTTTCTCATGATCTACCTTGAATCGACCAATTAGGGTTTTGATCGAAGATAGTGAATCATTCACTTTCTGCTCAATGGATGACCTATTTGATTGAATAATGATCTTAACATCTTCAATACAACATCTTGACCTAATTTCTTGGTTCAAAACATTGCAAAGTCCATGTTTCTTCATCAGACAAATTCTGAATCATCTGATGAAAATTCATCTGCTCAAAAAGTCAAACTTTGACTTTTGGTCAACTTTTTCAATTATAAAAATATTTCAAATAATCCATCATGATCATAAAAAATCAAGAAATGTGAAAAAGTCAACAAAAAGTCAAGATTTGAATTTTTTCTAACACTTAGAAAACATTTCAAGTGTTAAGAAACATGGTTTTTCCTCACTTTCTAGGCCATTTTTCACCTAGATCCATTTGGATTCAAAAAAAACTCAAAACATGAAAGTTGTAGCCCTTGTTACAAGCTTTCCAAAATTTCCAAGAACTTGCAAAAACACTTTGTCTAGCTAGGCTTTTGATTTTGAAACATAGAGCTCCAAAACCATGGAATTCTAAGATCATGCTTCAAAATTATAAGTCATTTTTCACAAATCTCTCTTCTAGAAGCCTTGTCATCACTTAGAGATAGATTATAACTGATAAATATCCATTATGCATGATTGAGAAGAGGATTGAATCAAAGAAATTTTTTAACCATGGTTAGAAAGTAACTTTTGCATTAAATGCAAAAGATTCCTTCTTACCACTTAAGTAAGTTGCAAAGCTTTCTCAATGATAACCTTGCCTTGTCATTCAGATTTCTTGGCCTTTAAATAGAGGTCATTTATTCATTTTGAAACTACACCAAAGCTATCATAATCAAGCTTTCCATCTTTCTTTCTTAAATTCCAAGTTTCAAAGTTCAAAGAGGGAAATTTTGCAATCTCCAAACCTTGCAAAATCTGAGCAAACTTAAATTTCTAACATGTTCTAAACATCATTTAGAAGTAGTTTAAAACCTAAAACCACCAGAAAACAAGCTAAGAGACAATTTTCTACACAAAACTCCATTTGTGCAAGTTTTGAGCCAAAACTGCCAAACTAGAAAACTACTCGTGCTAGCCTTGATTTCTCACTTCAAACACATCCTATACATCATATAGAGATTGTCCATACACTTAAACAAGTTCTGGAACAGCTCCATTACCATCTTCCATTTTCAAAGTAAGCAACTTGCAACTTGACTTGGTCAGAAAGTTCCAGCCATTTTCAGAACAATCTAAGAGTGGGAACACACTTAGTGAGGTTCACGGAAGCTAAATCAATCCTTACTTTGCACCTGGAAGCAGCCAAACTCGATATGGTATTTCATACCAAGAGGTGAGATTTCAAAACTTTGATACCTCCTTTCATGCGTTTTTAGCTTTAAAACTGAAAAGGAAAATGTAGATATCCAATCACTAAAGCTATCTGGATCTTTAATTTAAACTAAAATCAACTGAGTTCAAAGAATTAATCACTTTTTCAGTTAGGGTTTAAATTGGGATTATTAAAATTCGTGTTCATCTTTGATTAATAATGTTAACAAGATACATGGTCAAAATCGTGATGGAAATCTAGACATAATTGTATTTTGAACTTTTAAAATTGATCAAGAATGAAGAAATTCGAATCTGGAAGCTATGGCCATGTCGCGCCTGTCCTACGAAGAAGATGAAGTTGGTTTCAGAAATTTAAAAGCAAGGCTTAAAATATATATTTGTATTTTAAGTTAAAACAATGGATGTATAGCCACCCCAGTGGTAAAGCCAGCACGCCTTAAAATGGTCCTTCGCCTCAAGGTCCAGGGTTCGAATCTCCCTGGAACCTTTTTTTACAAAAGGAAATAACAAGCTTCTAAAGCTTGTTTCTCCAGAAGTCCTTCTGAGGCTCAGCCTCTATAAGTGCTTCTGAAGCTTCTACCCCTAGAAGCTCTTCATTTACACTCTCTCCAGAAGTACTTCTAGTACTTCCATCTCTAGAAGCCTGAAGCTTCTAATGCTTCTACCCCCAGAAGCAAGATTTCTCAACATGCTTCACACGCAGCCAGCCACAAGAAGCTCCATGCGCTCATGCCTTCTCACGCCCAAGTCTAGCAACACGCCCGTGCTCAAGCCCGAAGCAAGTTAGCTTCTGATCCTCCAAAACAAGGTAATTAAATGACAAGTCAAGCAAATGGCTCAATGGAAAATCTTCATTTCTAAGCCAAATGTCCAAGGTTCAAACCTCCTTAGGACCAAAAAACTCTTTTTTTCTCAAGTTTCTAGCAAACTTAAAACATTTTCAAAAACCATTCAAAACTTCTCATTTTGAGATGATTTTTTGCACACTTGTCATTCAATATGCCTATTTTATGATTATGTCAAAAAAATCCAAAAATATTTTCTTTTTGATTATATTTTTATTAAGTGAAAAATGGGACATTTTAAGTATTTTTTTAATACTTTTCAAAAATATTTTCTTTCCAACTTTCAAACTTAAATCTTTTTCAAAACTTCTTGTGAATATCCTTCACTATTCAAAATCATTTTCAAAACCTTTTCAAAAACATTTCAACAAACTTACACACCTTTTTTCCATGATAAATTGAATTTAAAGATAAACCAAACCAGGTTTCTCCTTAAATTCCTTTGATCATGGGCCTCCCTCACGGTGTAAGTTCCAACCCTCCTATGTACATATTCATTTCCTTGTACATAAACACCCCTTCGTGTACATATTCATTCCCTTGTACACATCCAAAAACCTTGTAAATATTCAAGTTACACTTGCTTTAAACGCTTGTTTTACACACTTGTTTATATTTCCTTCATAAACTCCTGTGAATACACATCAGACACTTGTTTATATAACGCTTATATAACATAACTATTAGCCTAACAACTAGGTTCCCTTATAGCCTCCTCTTAGGCGTGATAAGATAACTCATTCATTTGAGTTAGCCTCCTCTTAGGCTTCATATAAGAAAACTCACCATTGAGTTTAGCCTCCGCTTAGGCTTCATATAAGACAACACTCCCTCTCCTGTTCTCCTCTTGAGTCAAAAAGAAAGAGAAAATCTCTTAACACCTCCTATTGGGCTTCCAATACAAAGAATCACTCGCGCTAGGATAGAACCCTGAGAGTATGATTTCCCGGTGAAATCACTCTTGTAATCCTAAGAGGATGGATTCCCGGTGAAACCACTCTTAAAGCCAAAGCCAGCCATACCCTATAGCCTTCTCTTGGGCTAACAATACAAGGACCCTCGATGACCCTCGAAATGCCTTCTCTTGGGCTAACAATACAAGGACCCTCGATGACCCTCGGAATGCCTCTTCTTGGGCTTACAATACAAGGACCCACAGGCTTCTTAAAAGCATCCCGCTAATCCAATCAATTTCTCCTAAGAGATTTAGACATTTATCATCTCTATGGAAGAAGTATCTCATCTATCACATCACATACAATCAACTTTTCAAATCACACTCTTTTCAAACAAAAAAAAACATCTTTTAATCTGTAAGTGGTAACTCTTGTACACTCAAGCAGAACGCCTAATACTTACAATTAAAGATTCAATCATCTTTCAAACATCTTTCTTAACTCGTAAGTGGTAACGCTTGTACACTCAAGCAAAACACCTAATACTTGCGATGAAAGATTCAATCAATCAATCCTTCAAAATGTATGTGATGAAATAGATTAGATACATTTTTCATTAAGATGACATTTGTCTTTGTCTCTTAATAACATCTCGTTGCTTCCACTAGCATAAGTGGGAACTATGATTGCTCTGACTTTCTCAACATCCCTTTGAGAATACGTAGGCACAAGGTCTCATCCTTGGCGAGCATACTTCTTTCTCCCTCAAACCAAACAAACCATAACTCCCTTTAGATCCGAGCTACAAATGCTCTGATTCCCATTAAGGGATATGTATGCAGAAGATCCCAATGATCTTTGCGAGCACAATAACAACAAAACCTAGGATCCCACATAATCTACCCTTCTTAAAATCCAAAGGAGAAACTTCCCCAAGAATAGAAATAGCAAATTAAAACGCACAAACATATCAAACTATTCATATATAAAGCTATAGATAACTATATATATTTAGGGTGCCACATCTATTCCCTTTATATAACAAACCCCCTTGCCCGGAATCTCCCCAATGCGTTGCGTCTAGTTTGCGCTAGTCGTAATGCATATCATATTTATTGAGAGTATTGCAGCTTTCCCCTTTTTCATCTCATTTTTCTTGTGTTGGAAACAATAAAGCTTGATACTCGCAGCATCTTTATAAACAAATCAAAAGAATAAATTGTTTTGAGCCAGAGAATTCGAATTCAGATTCGATTCCCCGCGCGTCACTTTTTAACGCGAACAAATACTCAACATATTTTTAACAAAATAATTCAACCACAATTTCCTACTAATTTATTTTAGTTACCCCGTCAAATTTTATTTAATTCCGAACAACTAATTATACCGCCTAATTCAGCTATTCGGCTAAATCGGGACTGTTATTAATATTATTCTGCTGCTACCGTTATTGACTAAACTTCCTGTAAAATTAATCAAACTTTCTGTTAATTAATTCCCATTGATCCAACTTCATCATTGCTATGCTAAATCCATATTTCTGCTAAATTCTTGCTACATCTAAATTTCTGCTACAACTATTAATTTATATTTTCTAAACCTGCTAATTCTCTTATATTGATTATTAACATGACTATCTACTAATTAATTTTCCCTTATATCAACTACTATATCTAACATAACTATACGACACTTACTTACCTAAAACAAGTGTCAGCATTATCAAATTCAAACTACCTAGTCCTATATCAGTAAACAAAATACCAAAACAAAGTTGAGGAAAGGGAGTGTGGGGCCCCCATCTCTACATGGGGTGACCGCCCCTATCTTGTATGTATCATAGTTCTTCTATTATTTTCTTATTCTACCATGCATAACCTATTTGGCACTTAGTTAATTTTCAAACAAAACCAATGGCCAACTACACATATCCAAACAAGGCATAAAGTAATGGGCACTCATTCTTCTCTTGGCGTGACCGCCCCCTTCTTGTATGTATGTATCATGTTTCATTTTTTTCTTCTTTTCCTTTTCCTAACAAGTATGACATGTTTGGCAATTAATCATTTTTTTCAACAAAACCAACTGCCACTTAATTGGTTTCCAAACAAGGCCTAAGGAAATTAAAGGGTGGGGCGCCCACCTTGGCCTCCCTAGGGCGTCCGCCCTTTGCATGGTGGGTCCCACTCTTTTTTTTCACAAACTTGGGACGGTCGTCCCTTAACTCCTTCTTCTTCCTACGTTTTTACAACATTATTCTGTATCGTTTGTTCTTATTAACTTACCCAGTTTGCATCTAATATTTTTTCAGAAACACTTCGATTTAGGAAATTAATTAAAACACCTAGCAAATATGAAATTACTACAGTACAATCCAACAACAGCAAGAACATGTACAATTTTTATTCATCACAATTTTATCAATGACAGCTCACAACAATTCATCCAAACTCAGCAATTTCAACAGAATCACAGAAAATTAATGTAACCCAATCCCACATATTAATCCTCATACTTCCGATTATAAAATCCGAACCCCACCCTTACCTTGGATTGAAGGCAGCTCAAATTACTTGGTCGAATTTTGCGAATCTAACCGGACCCTAATTTTGCAGCAGATAAACTACTATGAAATTTCTGATTTTTAATTCAATTCATCGACATTAATTTACTACTACTTGGTATAATGGAGACTGTTCTTCCTATTTTCCTCCCGCTGGCAACTTGTTCTCAAACCCTTGCTTTGATTCTGAACTGCTACGCACAACTTTTGCTTTTAGATTTTGTTTTTCTTTATACTTTGTATATACCACTTACAAACTAATAACCTAATAAAATAATGGGTCACTAATAGTCTTAATGGGTCTACTATACAATAACCACTTATTTGCTATTTCACACCCACAACTTAATCCAACTAAATTAATTAATATTCCAATACAACTAATATTATTTTCTAATATAATTTCTCCCGGCTAAACCGACTAATTATCCGATTATCCGCTTAATTGCTCAATCTAACTTATTAATCCAATAATGCCTATTACGATAATTCTGTTAATTCCTTCTTCGACTAAATTCCAACAAACAAATCCTTAATAATTCATTTAAATAATTAAATGAATTTTCGAGCGTTACAAATCACATATTTTACACATAAATATTACAGATCAAATAACACAAGTGGTAATAGAATAACAATATGAAACTCAATATTTATCAATAGCAATTTTAATTTTAATTTGAGTTTCACTATTATCCACATATTATGCATTTAGAATCAAAGAGATTGTTAATTTTCATTTACATTTATAATTTAAAATCTCCTTATAACAAATAAAATTCTTAAAAGAATTTTCATAGATATTTTATTTCTGTATTACGTTGGTATTTGAATTGTTTCAGGTATTTGCATTAAGTAGGACCAATTGAGCAAAGAAATGAAATTTGAAGAATTATCTAATTAAAGTGTGAAAGAAATGAAAGAGGGGTGTGAAAGCAAAAGGAAGAATTAAGAAGATAAGAGATTGTTATGAATTTTCAGCACTAAAGCCCAAAGAAAGCAAGCAAGCACGCACTAAAAGCCCAAAGCACGAAGAAGCTTTCCACTACACGCGTGAGGCGCACGCCTCAGCCTCCCTTTCCCACTTGAGGCGACCGCCCCAACTCCCTTGCATGAAAGTGAGACGCCCGTCTCTTTAGCTGCCACGTCAACCCTTCAAGACTTTGATAATTTGTTGAGACGACCGTCTCAAGAGGGCAGTTGGATTTGAGAAACAAATTGGACGCACGTCTCGAGTAGTTCCTATTCTTTCGGTCAAAGATATTTTGAATTCAACGAAAAAGAAGGAAAGAAGGCAGTTACGAGTAACAAGTATAAAAGAGAATCAAAGTGACCAAGCCAAGGGTCCTCGCCCTGTTTTTTTGCTACGCATTAATTTTTTTCCAACATTATTTTGTATTTCCAGAATTCAAGTTATATTCTTTTGAGCATTTGTTTTTAGTTGTATTTTCTTTTCCTTCAAAGTACTAGTCCTACTATTTCCAAGTTCAAGTCAGCATTGTTTATTTTCATTGGAGATTCAAGAACCTGTACCAGTTATTCTGAAGAACAAAGTTTATTTCAAGAATTTAAGTTACTTCAGGTTTTTATTTAATTGCTTTATACAAGTATCTATTTGCATGAAATTTATCTGCCTGGCTATGGAATTATTTATGCATGTTGAATATTCTGGTTTATGCATGTTTATTTTATTCAATATGTCTGGCTAATTAAATTTGATATCGGTATGTAACTAGTTAAACTGAAGGGATCCGGAACAAACTGGCTTAACTTTATTTCGTATAATAAACACTTTTTCTGATTTAGATATCCAATTTAATCTATTAAAAAAGGCTTAGAAACCAACAGAGCGAAAGTTTGAGGTTAATAAACTGGACTAAAGTTAGAAACCAACAGAGCGAGAGTTTGAGGTTTAAAACCCAGATAGTGGATACTACGTATTATTTTTAAAGACTGCGAAAGCGTTTTAAAACTGATTAAACTTTATTTATTTTCAAAAAGTATTTTTAAAATCAGTGGGATAGCAAGAGCATACATTAGAGTTTAAACTTATAATCTGATTCAATAGAGCGAAAGTTTGAGATAAGATTTTTAAATAAATATCGTTTGCTGAAAAAGGGTTATTGCTAGTTTGAGAAAATAAGCCAGTGGAAAGTCGGATTCTCTAGGTTAGCGAATTACATACTGATATTCGCTTATTATTTCGACTAGATTAAGTTTAAGTACCCAAGAATTCCCCCAATTTATTTATTCGATAGCTTTAGCTTTACACTGTAGGTTTAGATTACGTTAGTTCGGTTTATAGTCCCTTAGGTTCGATATCTTTTAAAACTACGCGATATGGCTGTATACTTGCAGTCTTCCGATTAATAGACGATAAAGTCGCGATCAGAGTGAGATTAAATCCCAAGTATTTTAAATATAAGATTATATACAACATTTTAATAACTCACTCAAATCTCAAATGCTACAATTATAATCACACATATTTGAGAAACATATTATGTTATACGCAGCGGAAAAAATATGAGACTTAATTTTAACTATTATTGAGGATATAACAGAAATAGTCATAAATTTTATTACTAACATAAGACTATAATATCCTCAATATAAGTCTGCATAAAATAAAATAATATTAAATAAATAATATTTGTTTCTCATTTCTAATATAATTGACATGTTAAATTCTCTCACTTGATAGATAATAATAGTTGAATTATTAACTCAAGAGTTTATAAAATATTTTCAATATATATTCAACTATTTTATCTATCACACAATTATCATGTCAAGTAACGTCATACTGATAGGCTATGCCCACCACTTACATAATACTTAGAGAATTGAAATTCATTTTAAAAATATTGAAAATAAATTATTGAATTTCATAAAGAATTACATGTCCTTAAAAAAATAATTTCTTATTTCTCAAATAAGAATTTTAAATCTCAAACACATTGAACAACACAAATTATATTAATAATATTATACCAATAGGTTATAAGTACTATCAATATAATATTTATTATAACTTAAATAATTTAAATATTTTACTAAACAAAATTTGTATAATTGTACCAACGATATGTGAGTTACAATCATACGAATTAAGAATGTTTATATTTCATATAAATAAGAAAATTTGTATAATTGTATCCACGATAGGTGAGATTACAATTTTACAAATTAATTGTGATTTTTTATTTTCCAGAATAAAACTCTCAAAATACTAAGATTTATATTTATACTCATAAAATTATATTTTTATTTATTTATTTAAGTGTATAACAAGAAATCAATTTATGACGATAAATAAAGAGTTTTTAATTTAAAATACGCATTTTTATATTTTTCAAATGGAGTTGACAATATTAGAAACAATTTCTCCTTATATGCAATTATATAATATAAGTCACAAGGTAAACAAGTCATAAGTCAATAGTAAGCCATTATGACAAATAAAATATTCAAATATATATAAATTACCTTAATAATTACTCAAAATGACAAGACAATGTTAAATAATAATTTTGAATTCAAAATGTAAAATATTTAGTGTCTAAATCAATAAAATTGAGTCTAAAGTAAATTCAAAATGTAACACATTATTAAAATAATTTAGAATAGTGTTACTATCAAAAGAAATTTTACACCAAATATTTTATACTAAAATATTGAGAATATATTATATAAAATAGTGCATAATTTTCAAGTTAATTAACATAGAATATTTACATAAATTTCACAAAAAAATCTTCAATCACAAATTAAGAATCTAATATTAAAACAATCAAATATTCTTGAACTGATTCAAATAAATATTCTGAAGATAAATAAAATCATAATTTCATTCCATAAATAAAATAAAATATCAAATCATTTTATTATAGAATCAAAACAAATCGATATGTATAATGACACGTCAAATTAAATCGATATAATCTTATTTAATTTTAAATAATGAGAAACAAGAGATTTAAAAATAAATTATTATTTTTTTTTAATAAAAAATAAATTATTATTAATTTCAAAGAGAATGTAATCTTTATCCGAAGATTCATTAAACTTTGATGACTTTTAGAATATCGGAGTGTCATCTCAAATGGTCCATAAATTAATAACAAATCATAATTTTATTTCATAAATCAAATAAACATATTAAACTAATATATCATGAAATAAAATCAATTTTCTTTCTATCAAACTCGAATTACTGCATGATATTTTTATTATTATTATTATTTTCTTTCTTTTTTTTAGATGTTTTATCATCCCACTTTCACATGAAATAAACTCTCTAATTTAAGAGGATCTATAGTGAATCAACGAGGAATATTAGAACACACAAATAGGTTGAATATTAAACTCACAAAATACAATAAGAATTACCAGTGTTAATTATGTTTTCGACGGCGAGGTGCCGAGAAGAAAGAGTTTCCAACCATTTGTAGAATTACCAACGTGAAGCATTCAATCTAATTGGTAAATTGGTTGATGAAATCACACAAACCCACCACCAGCATGTACGATCCATATATAATCTCAAACTAAAAAATAGCAGTAATAACTTTGTATAATATCAGGGTTGTGATTCAAACAATAACCATAAAATATGCCTAAATCGATTTTGATATCAATTGATAGATTTAATTGATTCAATCGGCTTGATGTTAATTAATAAATTTAATTAAATCAAATAGATATAAAATACAGCATATCACAAATCAAAGAATAATAATTATAATAAAATTATTGTACTTTATAGAATTGAAGAGACTATCGATGTACCTTTTAAAATTATAGAAATCGTCGTCAGAGAGTATGAGGGAATTAATACCCTCATTGTCGTTTAAGGTTTCAGACTAAATTAATCGTTTAATGGCGCAACGACTAAATAGCTAAACGACTGAGGGTAAAAACCTCTCATCACTGAATTTTAACTGAATGGTCTAATCCATCACAGTCCATTCAAAGACAATAACACAGTTAGATAAATTCATCAATATGTGCTTAATAGCAATAAATAATAATAATAATAATAATGATCGTACCTGATCAGAAGGTGTCTTGACCCAATCTGCAACGGTGGCCCAAGGTGAAAGAGGGGGAAATAGGGGGTACCTGCAAGATACTCCGATGCCAAAGTAAGTAGAGGCAGAGAGAAAGCAAACAAGTGAGAAGAGAGTAGAGAATGAGATACCTGACCCTCTCAAGTGAGAGGGTATTTATAGCCCCCAGCGCTGGGCCAAGATCCGATTAGTGGGCAGAAATCCAAGCCCACTAGCGGATTGCTAGGGCTTGCGTATGCATGGAGGCCAGCACGTGGCCTCCTCCCTAGATTGTCGTCCGGGAAATTCGAATTTGTTGCGAAGTTCCTGGAGGACGTGTGACGATTGAGACGATCCAGTAAAAGGATCCGATATTCCCGGGGGGCACGTGGCAGCCAAGGACCGCTGGCCACGTGGCCCCGCGTGGACACTCCAGGTTGTTTCCCAAGGGCATTTGGACCTTGATTCTATTGGACCTAGGATATGGGCCAGTCCAGAACAAATAATAATAATAATAATAATAATAATAATAATAATAATAATAATAAATTATTATTAATCCAAAATTAATTAATTAAATAATTAATTCAAAATTATTTTTTTAAAAAATATAATTATTCTCACGCAAAACACACAAAAAGACTTATTATTCCATAAAATTTAATGGAATCAAAATAAATATCTAATCACTAACTTTCTTAAAAAGTAGTTCACCCAAAAAAAACCACTTAAAATATTTTTAAAATGGAAAATTAAGTCATTAATTTTTTATTCTGGTAGCTAGTCAAACCCAAAAATGATTACAATTTATTAAAATGGGGGTAGTACTAACTACTTTGCCAGCTACCCTAACAATATACATTTATTGAACCTCATAAGAGAACTTCCTCAATTTGTCATTATAAATAACTTTAAAAAAAGTATTATATTAAATTATAAATTATTTCACAATATAATATATTATCAACACTATTTTTATTATATTCGTAAACAGTTGCTTATCTTTTTAATATTTAAAATTTTTATAATAATAATTATATTTTTTAATACATGCCAAAAATTCAAAATAATTTATATTAGAAAAAAAAAACAAATGGACATAATAGGTACTAAAATGAGACAAAAACAGCGTGGGCAAGATTCATAGAAAGAAGACAGCACCAGATCTGAGCAAGACGACCATGACACTGACCCTTATTTTTTAGATATTCTCATAATCATTAAACTATAGTATCTATTTTAATCATAATATAATAATATACTATATCATTATACGTGACGTGCCCTTTCTATACGTAGAATAATTATCCAATTTTATTAGCCTATTCAGTATTAATCATAACTTAACTAATTAATTATAATTAACCATTTGTTTTGATTCTCTTCTCATTCTTGAAGTTTATATCAATTTGAAGCTACAACTACTTTATTTCAATTTTTATCTTTTTTTAACAAAGCGGTTAAGCAACAACCTCTTACACTTACACGCATGTGATAAAAAGAGACAAACAATATTTCCAACAAGCGAGGCATTCTCGTGCATGATTTTATTTTGTACTAATAACCCAATTTCTATTTTATGATTTTGTTTTATTTTTCTATTTAAGAAAGCAATCACATTTAATGTAATTTAATTAAATTTAAACTTTATTTTTTAATTTTTTACTTATATGTAATCCAAATCCAAAGTCATTTTATTGCATTTACTTCAAGATAAGTGTGTCACTAAAACTAGAGGTTGAGCCTTTAAATACAAGAACAAAGGTGTAAGGAATCATTCTTCATTAGCTTGTGTTGGTTTATACTTTATAGTTTGTTTGTTCCTAAACCCCAGAAGGATAATGAGAGCGACAGAGATTGTGTTGGTTTTGATTTGGTTTCTTGGTGTTTATGTTTCTGCTTCTTTTGTGCCAATGTTAGCTATGATCATAGAGCATTGGTTATTGATGGAAAACGCAGGGTCTTGATTTCTGGTTCTATTCATTATCCTCGTAGTACTCCACAGGTCTCTTACTCTTTATGTGTCTCTGGTGTCTGACATGCAAAATGTCAGATTAAGACTTATGTTCTCTGGTGTCTGTGTTTGTGTCTGTGCTCATAGATATGTACTATTTATACAATTTTTCTTTGAGGATTGGACTAACAATGGTAGTATTGTTGTTATTGTAGATGTGGCCAGACCTTATTCAGAAATCTAAAGATGGAGGAATTGATGTTATTGAGACTTATGTTTTCTGGAACTTACACGAACCCGTTCGAGGCCAGGTTCTGTTCTTTTTCCATTATCTTTCCACTTTCATATTGCTCTTCTGTCTTTTACATTACATTTTGTGAGTTTTCAAAATTAATGATGGATTACATATTTTGTCTTGGCAGTATAATTTTGAAGGTAGGGGGGATTTGGCTGGATTTGTGAAGGCAGTAGCAGCAGCAGGTCTATATGTTCATCTCCGGATCGGTCCATACGCTTGTGCTGAATGGAATTATGGGTAAAATTGGATTTTTTCGATGTGTCAATTTTAAGGAGAGTTTCATATTAGTATCTAATCATTGGCTTTAATTTCTTTTTTTCTTCTTAATCAGTGGTTTCCCTCTTTGGTTGCATTTTATTCCGGGAATTAAGTTCAGAACTGATAATGAACCATTCAAGGCAGAAATGAAGCGGTTTACCGCAAAGATTGTGGATTTGATGAAGCAAGAGAAGCTCTATGCATCACAAGGAGGACCTATCATTTTATCTCAGGTTTCATTCTCTTGAAAAACATACAAGCCAATTTTTCTTTTTGTGGGAAATTATTGCTTGGTTATTTGTTTTGTAGATTCTTAATGACCTAATGCATAGTCCTTTAATGTTAAAATATTTACTTGTTTATGCCAGATTGAAAATGAGTATGGAAACATTGACAAAAGCTACGGTCCTGCTGCTAAAACCTACATCGATTGGGCAGCATCAATGGCTACATCTCAGGATACCGGTGTTCCCTGGGTTATGTGCCAGCAAGCAAATGCACCCGATCCAATTGTATGTTTTCTCCTTTTAGCTATTCACACAGTTTTATGCAGTTTACGTTTTACCAGATTATATTTTTTTAGTGAAAGCCGAAAGAATAGGTCTCTGTGCACATCATACGGTTTCATTTTACTATCTTCATGGTAGAGCTATCTTACCATGCTGATGTCTACATTCGTCCTACTTGAATTCTCACAGATTAATACGTGCAATGGATTTTACTGCGATCAATTCACACCAAACTCTAATCAGAAACCAAAAATGTGGACTGAGAATTGGACTGGATGGTTTGTAGTGACTTTCCTATTTATATCATTTTGTTATGTGAATGGAGTCCTCAAAATATGATTTGATTCAACTTTTTCCTCATATTGCAACCTTTTGAAAACATAGGTTTCTTGCATTTGGAGGCGCTGTGCCTTACAGACCTGTAGAAGATCTTGCATTCGCTGTTGCACGTTTTTTTCAGCGAGGTGGAACTTTCCAAAATTACTACATGGTAATGCAACCTGACATATAGTTAATTTTGTCAAAGAGTGGTTATACTGTGTTATTGTTTCATGATACCTTACTTCAAAATGTCATCTGATAACGGGTTGTTGCTGTGCTATAATACTGCAGCATATAGCTGAAATTGAACAAACCTTTATTTTTTTTTGTGATTCCCTATTGACAACATTGCATATAGTTTAAACTCAAAGTTAATGAGTAAGGTTGTAAACCAACTGATCCCACGCTTTTTTTTGCTTGCTTGCTCTGAAATAGTACCATGGAGGGACTAACTTTGGCCGAACAACTGGTGGACCTTTCATTTCTACGAGTTATGATTATGACGCACCTATTGATGAGTATGGTATGCAATCTTTCAACTATCATACTTATTTTGATGGTATAGAAATGTAGAAAAATATAAATATGTTACTTCTTGATGCAGGAATTATTAGACAGCCCAAATGGGGCCATCTTAAAGATTTGCATAAGGCCATAAAACTTTGTGAAGAAGCATTGATAGCTACAGATCCAACCATTTCATCTCCTGGTCCAAATCTAGAGGTAACAAATAAGAGGCACTCAAAGCTTTGATCATAGTTTGCTGGTTTAAGTTTCAAGTTACTCAGTGACATGAATGGTTTTGCTATATCTCTTACGATTTACTGTTCAACCTCAGACTGCAGTTTACAAGACAGGATCTGTATGTGTTGCCTTCCTTGCTAACACTGGCACGAACGATGCAACAGTTACCTTCAACGGCAATTCATATCACTTGCCTGGATGGTCTGTGAGCATCTTACCAGATTGCAAGAGTGTTGTTCTAAATACCGCAAAGGTTTGCCTCATCAACTCCCAATCAAAATCTATAGTTCAATTTACTAGACCAAGTTTTAAACTTCATGTGATTAATCCATCTATTGGTGATATCTTTTCTTCTATTTTTTTGTACAACAGATTAATTCTGCATCTACAGTTTCAAGCTTTGCAACTGAATCTTTAAAAGAAGAGGTTGATTCGTTGGGCAGTTCAAGTTCAGGATGGAGTTGGATTAGTGAACCGGTCGGTATTTCAAAGGATGATGCATTCACAAAATCTGGACTGCTTGAACAAATAAACACGACGGCCGATAGAAGTGACTACCTGTGGTACTCATCAAGGTATAAGGGATTCCAAGGTTTAGATAGCTTTATCTTGACGATTGTTATTCCGTGCCCATGTTAATCTTTTTCAATTTGTTTTGAAGCATTGATGTTGAAGATACTGCTGGTGCTCAACCTGTCCTTCACATTGAATCCCTTGGTCATGCCCTTCATGCTTTTATAAATGGGAAACTTGCAGGTATCTGTCTTTACTTCAATAAAATATTTCACGAATCATGCAATGAAATTTCGATATGTTAATACCGAGAACTTTTTTCAGGGAGTGGAGTAGGAAACAGCGGAAACGCTAAGGTCAAGGTGGACATCCCTATTACACTTGTAACCGGAAAGAACAAAATTGATCTCCTGAGTTTAACAGTGGGACTACAGGTTCATATTTTCTGATTATAAAGTACAAAATATGCATCTACTGGTCCATTTCTCGTTTGTACATTAGCTAATGTGAATTTTACGCCCACAGAACTATGGAGCTTTTTACGACCTAGTGGGCGCGGGGATCACTGGTCCAGTAACATTGAAAGGTTTGAGAAATGGAAGTACTGTTGATCTTTCCTCACAGCAATGGACATATCAGGTTAGTCTTGGCTAACTTAAGGCCTGTTTTTGTTTCTTCTTCTGAGTTTTTTTAATGAAGTCATAGTTTACATGTCTGTATTTTTGTGAATGCAGATTGGTCTTCAAGGTGAAGATTTAGGTTTGTCTAGTGGAAGTGTTGGAAAGTGGAATTCACAATCTAACTTACCTACAAATCAACCTTTGACTTGGTACAAGGTAATCTTATCAAGAATATATAGAGCATTTGTTAAAACTCTCTAGTTTTTCTTCAGCTAACTAATCTCAATGTGTTATATTAGACGAACTTTGTTGCTCCTTCTGGAAGTAACCCAGTTGCAATTGATTTTACGGGGTTGGGAAAAGGAGAAGCCTGGGTGAACGGACAGAGCATTGGGCGATACTGGCCAACATACGTCGCTCCAACTTCTGGTTGTACTGACTCATGCAATTATCGAGGAGCCTATTCTTCATCGAAATGTCTCAAGAACTGTGGAAAACCATCACAAACATTGTAAGTGTTACATTTTCCTGCATGAATCACACCTAAAAAACTAATGTGCTTAGATACTCATTGAGTCACTGATCCTGTAGATATCATGTACCACGCTCGTGGTTGCGATCAGACAGCAACATTCTTGTATTATTCGAGGAAAAGGGAGGCGACCCTACAAAAATATCTTTTACTACAAAACAGATAGAAAGTGTGTGTTCACATGTATCTGAATCTCATCCTCCACCTATAGACATGTGGAATTCAGCTACAAAATCAGGAGGAAAGGTTGGTCCTGTACTGTCATTGGAGTGCCCTTATCCTAATCAGGTGATCTCTTCTATTAAATTTGCAAGCTTTGGAACTCCTCTTGGAACTTGCGGGAATTTCAACCATGGACGCTGCAGCAGCAATAAGGCTCTATCCATTGTGCAGAAGGCCTGCGTTGGATCAAGAAGTTGTAATATTGGAGTATCAAATAATACATTTGGAAATCCATGCAGTGGCGTAACCAAGAGTTTAGCTGTTGAAGCTTCTTGTAAATAGACACGTCGCTTCTCTAGCCTTCCTACTACTACCTAGCTAGGACTCAGCTAATAGATCAAAATGATTCCTGATTATCTAAGTAAGATGCTGTTAAAGTTGTAAATTAGACAGAATGATAATGCAAAACAGTGCATTGTTCATTCCAATAAAATATTTGAAAAATAAAAAAGTGATCTCTAATGTCCATGAGTTTTTATGCTATTTTTACGCAAAAGTGTGGTTTCTGTCTCACAAGACAAGTTGTTCTCATTTCTCAGACATAGGTGGAATGAACCTTTTAAGACAAACTGAACCTCCATTTTGGTAGGATAAGGATATAATCACTTAACAAAAGATCAAAATAAATTATTCTTCACAACACAAAAGAAAGTATACATTAATATTAATCAGTACAAGTACAAATTTCGACGAAAATAAGGATCATGGGCGACATTTTAGGCCCTTATTTATCTGGAAACATTACAACATAACAAAACCAAAATAAATGAAATCGGCAATTCAATCAGAGAATCTCTTTTATTTTTCATGATCTGTGATATGATCAATATTGAGCAATCAGCCCTTGGCTAATAGAAGGCCTCTCGAACCTACAGAGTTTGCAAGATGTTGAAAAGAGAGATGGAGTTTGGTACTTGTCTTCTCCTCCCATCATTGGCATAGAAACACCTCTCTTTACAGGACTGACGTAACTTGGCCTATAAGTTTGACCCAAAACTCCTTCAATAGAATCACTAGGATTTTTAAACTTGAACTGTGTCTCCAAATGAGCATAAGCATCATCTGATGGCAATTGGTAATTATGAGCTTTGTTTTCTTTTTCTCCGATAGGCCTTACCCTTATGTCCATTTCAACCAAACCAGAAACAGTCACTCTAACACTGTTTTTATCGTCTGTTCTCTCCACAACCACTTCCCTTTCATCTCCATTAATCTTCCATTCCACGTCACCATCAGTAGGAATAGTTACTAGTTCACCGTCCCATTTCACTGTAAGAGAGTCAACATTGTCATTCCATTGAGTTACTCTGTTGGCTGCAATAACAAGAGTGTGAGTGTCGAACATGACAGAAAGTGCTTGCACCCATGTGTAGTCGCGGGTCCTTCCCTGAGGTCGAGTACCAATGAAGTGCGCGTTGATTTGGAATTCGTCATCTGAAACAATGGCAAAGTTTCCTCCTGTGGCTCCATGGAAGTAGAACATCACACCGTCACCACCAACAAAGCGAGGATCATAGCACAATGAACCAAAGCCATCACAGTTTGCTCTTCTAACTGCAAATAAACCATACAAACTCAACATTAATTTGTCTTCTAATTTTATTTGAATATGAACTACCCTAAAAAAATTTATAGTCATCTTACCTTTGCAAGTGGCTTCACATTTGTTGCTGCAGTCAAGAAAACAACCTTTATCCTTCTTGTTCTTCTTTGGCTTCCTGACTTTGCACTCTTCTGGACATACAAGTGTCTTGAATTGACAACGATTTTTCGCGTTGCAGAAAGCTCGCTCCTGTCCTGATTTCAGAGCTGGCAACTTTTCAGACTTGGCGGATTCATCATCTTTCGGAGTCTTCCTTTTTGGTTCTTTCTTCTCCTTCTCCTTACCATTACCGTTGTCACCTTTACCATTATTCTTCCCGTTGTTACCTTTACCATTATCCTTACCGTCGTTACCTTTACCATTATTGTTCCCATTGTTACCGTTACCATTACCATTACCGTTGTTACCGTTGCCATTTCCTTGGCCTTGAGCAATGGAAGCTTCCATAGCTATAAGTAAGACAAAGAAGGCCACACAGATACTCAACTTTCCTCTAGCCATCTTTTGTTACTTCGCTATGCTTATTTAGTGATTTTGAATAGCTTCAATGATGCAAAGGATATATTGATTGATGGAAAAGTTGCATGTATCGAAGAGAATATATAGAGACTTTTGGTATATGAATATTGGCCTAAAAGTTCGGCTTAAGATTAGCAAGTATCCTTTTTCTAAGCACGTTTCTTAAAGTTTATGCTTTTGCTTGGATTAGTGATATATTATTCAAAGCTTAATAGTATTTTCTTAAAAACTAGTTAACCATTAAAATGGCACTTTTTTCCTGATCTCGAGGTTCAATTCAATAATACTGCTCGTTAACGTTATGAGTACGATAATGTTACGTAACTAAAAAATTGTTAGATTGTGATTTAAGACTTGGCTATTGTAACCTTTGACGGTGAAAGCATTAGGAATGAAATTAGCTGTAACAACGTGATTTTATGGGTAGAGTTTAGAACAAGAAGCTTGAAGTGATGGCATGTGAGTTTTATAAATAGCTTCCCTAATGAATACTTTACAAGAAAGTCAACCGCACAATATAGTTGTTGATGAAGGTGAAAATGCTTCTTTTGGTTATCAGAGTAGCAAGATAAATATCACATAATTCAAAATAAGAGATTAAGTAGAAAATATTTACATGGAAATCTTCAACAAATAAGAGAAAAACCACGGGCACCGGTAGAAAAGATTTTCACTAAGTAAAAGAAATTACAACACTTCTCTCTAAATACAAGGAGAGAACAAATTACACGATCTTTTGTAATAGGAGAACACTCACTAAAAGAACCTTACAAGAGAATACAATATTTTCTTTTCTCTCTTATTTTTCTTCTTAATTACTATGTTGTAATACTATTTTGTGGTGTGTTACAAATGAGAAATGCATCTTTATTTATAGGTGATTATCTTTACAAAACCATGGAAGATTTACAAAATCATGGGTGCAAAACCATGGGTGTTCACATGCTTTCTTTGACACAATGATATCTTTGAACCACATAATTTCCTTAACCATATGATTTCCTTGACCATATGATTTCTTGGACTCACATGATTTCTTTCTCACATGATTTCTTTGATCAATAAATTGTGACTTTATTCAATCACAATCCTCGACCATAATCTTTGAACACTTGACCATAATATTTGACGATCTCCCACTTAAAGTCACATTTGCGATCTTGCAAAATTTTCTCTACCTTGCCAACTTCATGTTGATTATGCTTCTAATAGGCCATAGGGAGACCTACACCATGCAAACTTATCAGAGTTGATCGGTTTTGTCATTGCATCAGCTGGATTATCATTGGTGTGAATTTTCTACATATCCACACTTCCTTCATCTACTACATTTCTGACAAAATGATATTGAACTCTTATGTCTTTTGTTCTGGAATGAAAAAATGGATTTCTTGCAATGTGCAAGACACTCTGACTGTCACAATACACAATAATCTTTTGTTGCTCATGACCAAGTTCTTCCAATAACCTTTGAATCCAAATTGCTTCTTTACATGCTTGGGTAGTGGCCATGTATTCGGCTTCTGTAATAGACAAAGCTACAACAGTCTGCAATTTGGATAACTAGCTTACTGCTCCCCTTGCAAGTGTGAACACATAGCCAGTAGTAGATTTTCTCTTATCAAGATCGCCTGCAAAATCTGAATCAACATAGCCTCTAATAGTGAATTCTGATCCCCCAAAACATAATGATGCATCTGAGGTTCCTTTAATGTATTTAAGGATTCTTTTAACAACATTCTAGTGTTCATTACCTGGATCTGCCATAAACCGACTGACCATTCCAATTGCTTGCGCAATATCTGGTCTAGTACATATCATAGCATACATAAGACTTATCACCGATGATGCATACGTAGAGACATTTCCATCCTCACCGCTTCGTTGCTAGGATTCATACTTGAGGATAATTTATAATTGACAAGAAGTGGGATAGATATTGGCTTACAGTCTTGCATATTGAAGCGACGCAAGACTTTCTGAAGATAATTCTTCTGAGAAAGCCAAATCCTTCTATCTTTTCTGTCTCAGTGAATTGGCATTGTAACACCCCATCTAGATACCCCGAATATATTAATTAAATTAATATCTAAATCATCTTTAATCAGAGTTTAACACGGTAACCACGGGATGTCACAATTAATAATTAAAACAAACCTTCATTCAAACAGTAGCCATGCTACACTGAGGATCATCATCCAACAATTCAATCATTATAAGACCATGTCTTACACAGCAGAAATACCAAAATAAAAATTTAATAAAACATCATAGTTCTCAAGGAATTCAAATCCAAAACTATTAAACAATAATGATTCTCTTAACTAAGCGTTCCCCAGTGTTACAATCTAATCGAGCATGACACACACACGGACTAAAAGATAAGCTCTAGAGCCATCCTCACCGACTCCTCACCGCTAATTTAATCGAAATGGTAAAGTAAGGGTGAGACTTCTCATAATTAAAGCATATTATAAGTCTTTCAATCAATAATATATCACAAGCATATTATTTCACCCACTTAACATAAATTCAGATTCACACACACAATCATATTCATCATGCTTAATCATAACCATCAACGAAGAGTAACACTGGAAGACATCCTAACATGTTACCACTTCATACAAATACAATGCAGACTCAATGCATGCGGTACCGACACGTGACCAAGTCACCCAACACCGATCCATCATCAACCGGATACGGTTCCATCGATTCGTCCATAACCACTCGGACACGAATCCAAATAACCACTCATCCTCACTGCATATCGTTATCGGCAATCCAAGTCAAATTCCGCACAATGGGAATTAACTTCACCAAAATAATGCATATGCACGCACATCAATAGCATTAAACATTAATCAGTCTATGTATACATTCTTCTAACATAACTGAATCACAACAACCAACATGATATATCAACCAATCATGCATACATCAATCATCAGCATAAACATGCAAACCAATCAACATGATATATCAACCCATCATGCTTACATCAATCATCAGCATAAACATGCAAACCAAATCAACATGATATATCAACCAATCATGCATACCTCTAACATCATCATAAACATGCCATTACATCTACACCTTATCAGTAACCCCATCACCAAAGGTCCTCTAATACACATACATCATTATGTGTCAGCAATAATCGTTTATTTCGAAATTCGACCCCTTTCCAAAATAATTTCCAAGTTTTCTAAAATATTTTCATTTCATAAGGTAGAGCATTAAATTTATGAAATAACGTCCAAAACGGCGCTCAAAATGGACTTACGGTTTGAAAGTTATGAATTTTTGAAGTTTTAGAATTTTAAAAAAAAATAAGGCAGAACCCGGTTCCTACCTATACAGGAACCGGTTCCTGCAGAAGTTCAAAAAGGCGCTTCTGGAAAAATGTATGGGAACCCGGTTCCTACCCATAAAGGAACCGGTTCCTGAGTACATTTTTCAGGTTTTTACAAATTTTTCAAAGGGCAACCCGGTTCCTACCCATACAGGAACCGGTTCCCACGTGTTAAAATGTCATTTTCTGCACTTTTGACAGCCATCCTTTCATTTTCAATCAAACCCATTTTTACCCATACGAACTCCAACATGGGAAACACTAAAACACATCATTTTGCATCATCTATCACATCAAACAACATATTTTCATCATCTCTTTTCATCTACTGACACCCTAATTGATTTCAGTCCATCATCTGACACCGTCTGACACCATCTGACACAATTAGGTATACATCCATGGAAACCTAGGAATTCCTAAACATAGATTTCCTAACATGCTATGATCTATAATATTAACATCAAAACCGATAATATGTAATAACCAATCAAAATCACCCCTTACCTTGTGGGTTCTTCGATTTCTGACGCTCCTAGGTCTTTTTCCTTCTTTCCTTCTCTTCTCACTTCACGTATCTTGTTTTCTCCAAAAATGATTCCTTTTTTCCTCTTTTTCTTATTTAATTCCTTTTATTCCTTTTTAACATAATTAAAATAAATCAATTAATGTGAGTAGAGTCTTTTACTCCTCACACCCCACTTTACTCAACACACATCCAATAAATCCATAATTAATCTCAATAATTCAATATATTAAATAAATTATGTTCTCAATTAATTTAATAATTAAAATCATAATTATTTAATTACTGAATTATTTTCGGGGTGTCACAGGCATCCCTAAAATCTTTTTTGTTGGTCCCAAGTCCTTCATATCAAACTCCCTAGCCAACTATGCATTTAATTCTTGGACTCGATCTTTGTTGGGTCCTACCACCAACATGTCATCCACATACAACAACAAAATTATAAAATCATTATTATCATCAAACCTTTTGTAATACGTACAATGGTATGAACTTAATCTGTTGTATCCAAGGCTCGTGATGAAGGAATCAAATCTCTTGTACCAACACCTTGGCGCATGCTTTAAACCGTACAAAGATTTGGTCAACCTACTAACTAATTTTTCTTTTCGTTGTTCTTCAAAGCCTTCGGGTTTGAGCATATATATTTCCTCTTCAAGTTCTCCATGAAAAAATGCAGTCTTTACATCAAGCTGCTCAAGATATAGATCAAATGCATCACACATTGCCAAGACCACTCTAATTGTGGTGAGTCTTACCACTGGAGAAAATATTTCATTGAAACCAATACCTTCTTTTTGAGCATATCCTTTGACCACCAATCTTGCACGATATTGTTCCACCTGATAGTTGCTATCTCGCTTAATTTTGAACACCCATTTATTGCCTATGGCTTTTCGACCTTTAGAAAGTTCAATAAGTTCCCATGTGTTATTTCTATGCAAGGCTTCAATTTCCTCCTACATTGCTGCCATCCACAGAGAAGCATCTAAACCATTTAATGCCTCGTGAAAGGTCGATGGTTCTCCATCTTCTGATAAAAGAAAATATGCATCATGACTTGCCATCACATATTTTGAGTCCCATAATGGTTTTCTTATCTACGTGTTGTTCTTCTGGGATCTTCATTATTGACCTCATTTGGTTCTTACTCTTCGGGCTCTGGCTCTGCTTCATAAGAATCATTTTCTCCTGACTTTTCTTCCATCTCCACTGTATTAGTCTCATTTATAATGTTGTCATCTTTGTGCCCTTTTGTATTTCATTTTATATAAATATTACATCTCTGCTAACAATAATCTTGCGGGCAGTGGGATCCCACAGACGATACCCTTTCACATTGTCAACAAAACCCAAGAATGTGCATTTCCTGGATTTTGGTTCTAGTTTTGTTCTTTCTTGGGAGTTGTACATCACATACACAGGACATCCAAATACATGCAAAGAAGAATAATCATCTGGTTTTCCCTTCCACGTCTCAATTGGTGTCTTTAAATCAATTGCAGTTGATGGAGATTGATTTATCACTGTAGCACGGTGGGAGAACTGACTTGTTTGTTTTGCGTTTTATCGCAAATATGCGGATAGCAAGAGTCGCCAACGAATTTTATTTTGTCCAATAAAGGAAAGGTGAAAAGAACAAGAAAAACCTTTTATCGATTCTGAGTACGGGAGGTAATTATGAAAAAGGGAAGGTATTAGCACCCTTTCCATCCGTAGTTATCGACGGGCTCTTAATTGCTTAGCTCACTTTTTTTGAAAACTTGTTTTCTGTGTGTGTGATTTGAAAAGTATTTTGAAAATTATTTTGCTTTGAATTTGTAATGATTCTTGTATCAGTCCTCAAGAATGTATACGAAGTGTTTGGAAAAATATTTGTTTAGAAAAACGTAACTTTGTAATGATTCTCGTTGGAATGTATACAAAGTGTTTGTTTGAAAATATTTTTGAAGAGAGTGTGAGGTGTGAAAATAATTTTTGATGGAAGCAAGCAATTTAGAGTCTTATTACCTACTCAGAAAGGGTCGTTCTTATTATTTTCCTTCTCCTTTAGGACAGCGCTATCCATACCATTAGTTGGTAGGTAACTTTATCCGTTGGATGTGAAGGGACGGGCGTAGGATCATCGTATGGTCATAGAAGGAAAAATTGTAAGGATACCTTATCAATTCGAAGGGACGATCATCACTTATTCGTAGGCAACAACCGAGGGACGAGATCATATATTTGTAGGCAACATCGAGGGTCATCGAGGGACTATGATCTTTGTAATGATTTTGAACCGAGAGACTTTTGCTAATGGTACCCCTATGTTCGAGGGACATGACCGTGTTTATCCGAAAGGCTACAAGAGAGAATACCCTAAGGCTGCAAGTGTGCAATAATGATTCAATTCATATATGTTATATTTGAATTTAGAGTTATGTAACGGTTGATTTTAATTTTGCCATACAATCCTATTAGCATACATCTAAGCAGTGTATATACAGTTTATATGAGAGTGAAGAAAGTAAAAGTGAAGAAAATAAACCATACGCTATTACAAGACTTTGGGGAAGATACGGAATAAGAGGTGCGGAAAGTAAATCTACGCTATTACAAAAAAACCTTGCGACCTATACATCAATTTCTAGAATTTTAAATGCGAAAAAGCAGTAAATAAATAATGAGAAAAATGTTTTAATAATTGTGAAAATACTCTAAACCCTAATTATTAAATAAAAATATTTTTTGGTATTTTTTAGAGTTGATTTTATTTGAGAAAAATAATTAAAAGTCTAATTTTATGGTTAATTAAACAATTAATTAAAAATAAAAGAAAAAAATATTTTTTTGTGTCAAAAATTAAATTAAGATTTTATTAACCTAATTCTAAAAAGAAAATATTTTTGTGATTTTTTGTTGTATTCCCACAAAGTTTGGTTTCCAAGAAAGGATTGTTACCAAGAAAAATATGTATTGACTCAAGCAGTTTGAAAACTTGCTTTTTGTGTGTGTGATTTGAAAAGTCTTTTGAAAAGTATTTGAAAAGTATTTCACTTTTACTTTGTAATGATTCTTGTATCAGTCCTCAAGAATGTATACGAAGTGTTTGGAAAAATATTTGTTTAGAAAAACGTAACTTTGTAATGATTCTCGTTGGAATGTATACAAAGTGTTTGTTTGAAAATATTTTTGAAGAAAGTGTGAGGTGTGAAAAGCATTTTTTACGGGAGCAAGCTATTTAGAGCCTGTAGATAACTACGGATGGAAATGGTGTTAATATCTTCCCTTTTCATAATTACCTCCCGTACTCATAATCGAGAAAAGGTCTTTCTTGTTCTTTTCACCTTTCCTTTATTGGATAAAAGAAAAGTCGGTGGCGACTCTTGCTATCCGGAACATTTGCGATAAAACGCAAAATAAACAAGTCAGTTCTCCCACTGTATTACAGAACTGGCAACTCTGCTGAGGAAAGTTGTAACACCCCTTCTAAAATACCCCGAATAATTATTTAATTTAATTATTAAAATCAACTTTAATCAGAGTTAACATGATACACAAGGGATGTCACAATGATAAAATAAACAAAACTTCAATAAAACACAGTAGCCATGCTACACTGAGGGTTACTAGCAAAAATAGTTGATTAAATTAAGACCATGTCTTACACAGCGGAAAATACCATAATTCAAAACGGAATAACACCAAATCATATTTATTCCTAAATTAATCCAAATAACAATTGAATAATGAATAACTCTTCAATCAAACGTTCCCCAGTGTTACAACCTATCAGAGCATGACACTGACATGCAGACACAAAATAATATAGCTCTAGAGTCATCCTCACCAACTCCTGAGCTGCTAACCTTAATCTGAAATCATTAAAGTAAGGGTGAGATTTCTCATAATTAACATGCATTATAAGTTTCTCAATCAACAATATATAACAACATATTATTTCACCCATTTTAGCATAGATTCAGATTCAACACGCAGATACAACCATACAAGTCATTATGCACAACAAATAACAACAAAATAATTGTAACACTGGAAGACATCCTAACATGTTACAATCCCATGCAAACACAAATGCAGACACAATGCATGTGGTACCAACACGTGACCAAGTCACACACACTGATCCATCATCAACCGGATACAGCAGTCATCGATTCGCCCAGACACCACTGAGTCAAGAATCCAGCATAACCACCACTATCCAGTGGGTACGGTTAACGACTATACAAGTCAAATTCCACACAATGGAAATTAACTTCACCAAAAATGCATATGCATGCACAACACCAGCATGCAACATTTAATCAGTCTATGAAATGCATCAAACCATCATAATTGAATCAAATCTGAAACATGATATTCTCAACAATCATGCACACAATCAACAGCATAACATGTCTTTCATTCACATAAATCAGATACCTCAATGCCACAGGTACACTACCTCCCATACGCCAAATACACATCGAATAAATAATCACTTATTTCGAAATCCGACACATTTTCCAAATAATTTTAAGTTACAGTAAATTCTTTCATTTCATAAAATAGAGCATTTAATTTAAGAAATAACGTCCAAAACGGCGACTAAAACGGACTTACGGTTTGAAAGTTATGAATTTTCAAAGTTTAGTATTTTTCAAAAGGTTACAGTGAAACCCGGTTCCTCCATATGCAGGAACCGGTTCCTACGAAGTCTGAAAACATGCCCCCTGGAAAAATGTATGGGAACCCGGTTCCTCCAGGTAGGGAAATCGGTTCCCAGAGAAAAATCTCATTTTCTTTGGAAAAATTACACGTGGAACCCGGTTCCTCCATATGCAGGAACCGGTTCCTGCGACTCACAGAACCATAATGCAGTTTGACAGCAACAGTCAACAGTTTTTCCAAAACCAATTTTCATTCTTTCTAAAATGTACCCATACGTTCCGACACCGTAAAATCACTCAATCACATCCATTAACATACAATTTAACACGTTCTATTCATCATTATAGACCCTATATCATACGAACCAATGAATTCCCTACAATCTGACACAATAGAGACAACTCTACGGAAACCTAGAATTTCTAAACCGGGATTCCCTAACATGATATGATCTATACGGTTAAATGCAAAGCCGATAATACACAATAATCAATCGAAATCACCCCTTACCTTGTGGGTTCTTCGACTTCCGACACGAAATGGCTTTTTCTCCTTCCTTTCCTCTTCTCAATTTCACGTACTGTGAGTTTCTCCAAAAGTGATTCCTTTTTCTCTTTTTCCTTCTTTTATTCCTTTTATTATTCTAATAAAATAAAATAAAGTAATTAATGTGAGTAGAGCCTTTTACTCCTCACACCCTCACTTTACCCTTCACACCACCAATAATTCCACTTCCATATAATTTAATTGATTTCCAATAATCCAAAATATTAAATATTACATTCCTAATTAAATTAATAATTAAAATCATAATTATTTAATAATTGAATTATTTGGGGTGTCACAACTCTCCCAACTAAAAGAGTTTTCGTCCTCGAAAACATACCTTAAACGAAACATTCGGGATACGAGTCCTTCATCGACTCTCCATCTCCCAAGTGACATTCCCATCTGGTCCTCCCAAGCCACTCTTACCAATGCGATCTCTTTCCTCATGTTTCAACTTCGATCCTCAATTCTCGTACCGCTTCAATCAAATTCTCGTACTATCTACTTGAATCTCATGTGACGGATCAGTAATGTACTTCCTCAACTGAGATACATGGAAAACGTCATGCAAATTTGCAAGTGACGGCGGTAAAGCAATCTGATACGCCACCTTCCCAATTCTCTTGGTAATCTGAAACGGACCAATAAAACGTGGAGTCAACTTCTTGGACTTCAAAGCTCGACCAATACCCGTCATCGGAGTAACCCGCATAAACACATGTTCTCCTTCGCTAAACTCAAGATCTTTCCTTCTCTTATCATGATAACTCTTCTGACGACTCTGAGAAGTCCTCATCTTCTCCTGAATCATCTTAATCTTTTTCAAAGTTTGTTGAACAATTTTTGGTCCAATCACAGCACTCTCTCCAGATTCATACCAACATAACGGCGTCCGACACCTCCTACCATACAATGCCTCAAACGGAGCCATACCAATACTCGAATGAAAACTATTGTTGTAGGTAAACTCAATCAATGGTAGATAACTATCCCAAGCTCCACCTTTCTCCAACACACAAGCTCTTAACAAATCCTCTAACGAGTGAATCGTTCTCTCGACCATCATGCGAGGATGATAAGCAGAACTCAATCGCAACTTAGTACCCAAAGCTTCCTGCAATCCCGTCCAGAACTTAGATGTAAACCTCGGATCTCGGTCCGACACAATACTAGAAGGAATACCATGCAAACTCACAATCTTCTCAACATTACCGACCTCTCCATCGGATAATCCATTCTTATCGGAATGAAGTGAGCGATTTCGTCAACCGATCAACAATAACGGATAGAATCACAATTCTTCGTCCTTGCAAACCGGACACAAAATCCATAGAGATTCCATCCCATTTCTATTCCGGAACAAATAACGGTTCCATCAATCCTGACGGTTTCTGATGTTCAATCTTTGATTTCTGACAAACCAAACACGCATACACGAACTCAGCAATTTCCTTTTTCATTCCAGGCCACCAAAACAACTTTTTCAAGTCATGATACATTTTAGTAGCACCGGGATGAATACTTAGCCCACTACGATGTCCTTCTTCCAAAATACTTTTTCTAATCTCGGCAACATCCGGAACACACACCCTGTCACCAAACCTCATAACGCCATTCTCATCAATCCGGAACTCACCTCCTTGACCTTGGTTGATCAATGTCAACTTGTCAACTAAACCAACATCGGACTTCTGTCCATTTCTAATCTCTTCCATAATACCACTAGTCAGCTTCAACATACCCAATTTCACACTATTCGGAGTAGTTTCACATACCAAACTTAAATCTCTGAACTGTTCAACCAAATCTAACTCACGAACCATTAACGTTGACATATGCAAGGACTTCCTACTAAAAGCATCTGCAATGACGTTTGCCTTACCAGGATGGTAATTCAAATCGAAATTATAATCCTTCAGAAATTCCAACCATCTCCTCTGCCTCATATTCAACTCTTTCTAATCAAAGAGATACTTCAGGCTCTTATGATCATTGAACACCTCAAACCGAGAACCATATAAATAATGCCTCCATAACTTCAAAACAAATACAACAGCTGCCAATTCCAAATCATGGGTCGGGTAATTCCTTTCATGAATCTTCAATTGTCTCGAAGCATAAGCCACAACCTGTTTATCTTGCATCAACACACCACCTAATCCCATCAGTGACGCATCATAATACACAACAAAGGACTTCGCCGGATTTGGCAAAATCAAGATCGGAGCACTAGTCAACCTCCTCTTCAGCTCTTGAAATCCTTTCTCACATTCAACATCCCAAACAAACATTTGACCCTTCCTGGTCAACTTAGTCAACGGCAACGCTAGTTTGGAAAATCCTTCTATAAACTTCCTGTAATAACCTGCAAGACCCAGGAAACTACGGATCTCAGAAGCATTCTTTGGCGCTTCCCACTGAGATACTGCTTCTACCTTCGTAGGATCCAAAGCAATTCCATTCTTGGAAATTACATGGCCAAGAAAACTCACTTCACTTAACCAGAATTCACATTTGGACAACTTCGCATAAAACTTCTTCTCTTTCAACAATCCCAATACAACTCTGAGATGTTCTGCATGCTCTTCATCATTCTTCGAGTAGATTAAAATATCATCAATGAACACCACCACAAACTTATCAAGATACGGATGAAATATCCTGTTCATATACTCCATGAAAACACCAGGTGCATTAGTAACTCCAAACGGCATAACAGAATACTCGTAATGTCCATACCTCGTTCTAAATGCAGTTTTCTGAATATCCTCCGACTTCACACGAATCTGATGATATCCAGATCTCAGATCAATCTTACTAAATACACAAGCTCCAATTAGTTGATCCATCAAATCATCAATCCTCGGCAAATGGATACTGATTCTTGATTGTAACTTTATTCAATTGTCTGTAGTCAACACATAATCTCATTGAGCCTTCTTTCTTCTTAACCAACAACACCAGCACTAGGACGAATAAACTTCTTCTCAAGTAACTCTTCCAACTGCTTCTTCATCTCAGATAACTCAGATGCCGACATGCGATAAGGGGCCATCGACACCGGACTAGTTCCAGGAATCAAATCTATAGTAAATTCCACTTCTCTCTCAGGTGGCAATTCACTAACGTCTTAAAACACTTAAAATTCATTCTGGCCGCGATCCATCACTTCTTGCCTTTCCTCCGTCTCTATTGCGGAATACAACATAAACACCACACACCGTCTTTCACGGCTAGGTTCATCTTTAACCGACATAGTCACATCTTGACACCAACCTCTTGGGAAAAATAATCGTCTTGCAAGCGGTTGATATGAACTGGTTGAATTCCAACCGTTCATTCCAAGGATGATATCAAGTTGTTCTAGCGGTAGGCACACTAAATCCATACGAAACCCCTACCAAAATCACAATGGGACAATTCCTACAAACATACGGAGTAGTCACTTAACCCGGAGTGTCAATAACCATACTTCCATCCATATTAGAAATTTCCAAATTCAATCTTTTAGCACAATCCAAAGAAATAAAAGAATGTGTAGCTCTAGTATCAATAATCGCAATCAAAGGTATGTCATTAATAAAACATGTACCTTTAATCAGCCGATCATCTGGCTTAGTCTCTGATCCAGACAATGCAAACACTTTACCACCAGCTTGCTCCTTCTTGGGTTTTGTACACTGAGGACGAGTATGACCCTCTTCACCATAGTTGTAACAGGTCACCACCCTCACTCTGCAGTCATTGGCTACATGGCCGGGTTTTCCACACTTGAAACACTTCCTATCAGTACCCCTGCAGTTCACCATACGATGTCCTGTCTCACCACACTTGTAGCACTTAATGGAAGAACCAGAATCTCCTCCACTAGACTTCTTCCAACCACCGGATCTCTGATTATTCCTATCATAAGGCTTACCACAATCCATCTGTTGCTTACCTTTCCTATCAACATACCCTCGAGCACTCGACTTGGTGTTAGCAAGATCTTCCTCCAAAATCCTACTACAGTCCACCAAATCATGAAATCTTCGGATGCGCTGATACCGAATACCCTGCTTGATCTCATCACGAAGACCATTCTCAAACTTGATACATTTGGAAAATTCTCCATCTGCATCGTTAGTGTAATGAGCATAATACTTCGCCAATTCAGTAAACTTCGAGGCATACTCACTTATAGTCTTATTACCCTGCTTGAGTTCCAGAAACTCAATCTCCTTCTTGCCTCTGATATCCTCAGGAAAATACCTTCTCAGAAAAGCCCTCCTGAACACAGCCCAAGTCAACGCAATACCATCTTCTTCCATTTCAGTTCTAGTAGCAACCCACCAGTCATCAGCTTCCTCTTCTAACATGTGAGTACCATACCCCACTTTCAGCTCCTCAGCACAATCAATTACCCTGAAGATCCTCTCGATCTCCTTCAACCACTTCTGAGCACCTTCGGGATCATGTGCACCCTTGAACAATGGAGGATTATTCCTCTGAAAATTCCCCAATTATGCATCGGCCCGATCACGACTCCTGCGATTCCCTCAAGCACACACCAAGATTCCCAATGCTTCAGCAATAGCATCATCGTTTCTTCCATTACCTCTTTCGGCCATTGTTCTGTAACATTACAAAACAATCTCATCAGCACACAAGTATCGACAGTGTTATCTTACACTAGTCGCATACAAAAGGGATAACGACACTAGACAAGACCGACTATGCTCTAATACCACTATTGTAACACCCCTTCTAAAATACCCCGAATAATTATTTAATTTAATTATTAAAATCAACTTTAATCAGAGTTAACATGATACACAAGGGATGTCACAATGATAAAATAAACAAAACTTCAATAAAACACAGTAGCCATGCTACACTGAGGGTTACTAGCAAAAATAGTTGATTAAATTAAGACCATGTCTTACACAGCGGAAAATACCATAATTCAAAACGGAATAACACCAAATCATATTTATTCCTAAATTAATCCAAATAACAATTGAATAATGAATAACTCTTCAATCAAACGTTCCCCAGTGTTACAACCTATCAGAGCATGACACTGACATGCAGACACAAAATAATATAGCTCTAGAGTCATCCTCACCAACTCCTGAGCTGCTAACCTTAATCTGAAATCATTAAAGTAAGGGTGAGATTTCTCATAATTAACATGCATTATAAGTTTCTCAATCAATAATATATAACAACATATTATTTCACCCATTTTAGCATAGATTCAGATTCAACACGCAGATACAACCATACAAGTCATTATGCACAACAAATAACAACAAAATAATTGTAACACTGGAAGACATCCTAACATGTTACAATCCCATGCAAACACAAATGCAGACACAATGCATGTGGTACCAACACGTGACCAAGTCACACACACTGATCCATCATCAACCGGATACAGCAGTCATCGATTCGCCCAGACACCACTGAGTCAAGAATCCAGCATAACCACCACTATCCAGTGGGTACGGTTAACGACTATACAAGTCAAATTCCACACAATGGAAATTAACTTCACCAAAAATGCATATGCATGCACAACACCAGCATGCAACATTTAATCAGTCTATGAAATGCATCAAACCATCATAATTGAATCAAATCTGAAACATGATATTCTCAACAATCATGCACACAATCAACAGCATAACATGTCTTTCATTCACATAAATCAGATACCTCAATGCCACAGGTACACTACCTCCCATACGCCAAATACACATCGAATAAATAATCACTTATTTCGAAATCCGACACATTTTCCAAATAATTTTAAGTTACAGTAAATTCTTTCATTTCATAAAATAGAGCATTTAATTTAAGAAATAATGTCCAAAACGGCGACTAAAACGGACTTACGGTTTGAAAGTTATGAATTTTCAAAGTTTAGTATTTTTCAAAAGGTTACAGTGAAACCCGGTTCCTCCATATGCAGGAACCGGTTCCTACGAAGTCTGAAAACATGCCCCCTGGAAAAATGTATGGGAACCCGGTTCCTCCAGGTAGGGAAACCGGTTCCCAGAGAAAAATCTCATTTTCTTTGGAAAAATTACACGTGGAACCCGGTTCCTCCATATGCAGGAACCGGTTCCTGCGACTCACAGAACCATAATGCAGTTTGACAGCAACAGTTTTTCCAAAACCAATTTTCATTCTTTCTAAAATGTACCCATACGTTCCGACACCGTAAAATCACTCAATCACATCCATTAACATACAATTTAACACGTTCTATTCATCATTATAGACCCTATATCATACGAACCAATGAATTCCCTACAATCTGACACAATAGAGACAACTCTACGGAAACCTAGAATTTCTAAACCGGGATTCCCTAACATGATATGATCTATACGGTTAAATGCAAAGCCGATAATACACAATAATCAATCGAAATCACCCCTTACCTTGTGGGTTCTTCGACTTCCGACACGAAATGGCTTTTTCTCCTTCCTTTCCTCTTCTCAATTTCACGTACTGTGAGTTTCTCCAAAAGTGATTCCTTTTTCTCTTTTTTCCTTCTTTTATTCCTTTTATTATTCTAATAAAATAAAATAAAGTAATTAATGTGAGTAGAGCCTTTTACTCCTCACACCCTCACTTTACCCTTCACACCACCAATAATTCCACTTCCATATAATTTAATTGATTTCCAATAATCCAAAATATTAAATATTACATTCATAATTAAATTAATAATTAAAAATCATAATTATTTAATAATCGAATTATTTGGGGTGTCACAAAAGTACCTAAAGAGAGGTTACCTTAGGGTTTTAGGTCACTTTTAAGTCGTTTTCTATTTGTTTTGTATGCTTTACTTTTAAGGGTATGTTTGGGTATTATACTTGTAGGGGGTCCTACACCTGGATCCAGGTTTCCTTAGGTAAGTAGCAATAGATCGTCGTGACTGTCCAGCGTAGACCGAAATAGTTAAATGATGACTACGGTTAGTGCGACACTTTGGATATCCTGATGTTCCTCATGTTCAGTTGAGGAAATATTTGGCATCTGCGTGGTGTCATTAAGCATTAACTAAACTTTTAGAAACCTAATTGACCCATCTTGGCCATTAGAAGGTAGTGAGATAACCGACTTCGGTGCAGACTGAGGTTGGTTGATATTCGATGCTACGCTCATTGAGATTCGACTTTCAGGATGTTTCGGTTGACCATTTGGTAGTCATATTGAAATAAAGCCTGCGAGAAAGATCCGTGCTGTGAGATTCCTAGAACCCGATTACTATTGTAGGACAGGTTGAACCAACTTAAACTCCGGTAGGGTAGACACATATACCTCATGCAAGTCTTAAACCTAGGGTTGTTGTGTGAATTGTTTGTGCTTGCTATTTAAATATGACATCATGACATCATAACATCATAACATCATAACATCATATCATCATAACATCATATCATCATAACATCATATCATCATAACATCATATCATCATAACATTTCTAACCATTTCAAGGACCTAGGGATTTATCTTTGCTCTTTGTTGTAGGGTTATGGCTTCTAGGAAGACTATCCAAATCAACTTTGTGGGAATACCTTCTCAAATCAAGGAGTTAGCCTCACAAGTTCCTGATCACTCTCAGTTTATCAAAATGCATGGTTATCTACTCGACTTGATTATCTTCAGTTTTGAAGAAGATATGATGAGTGTCGTATTCTAGTTCTTTGATCTGAAACATCACTTCTTTACATTCCCATATTATCAGTTGGTACCTACAATGGAAGAATTCTCTAAGATACTTGGGATACCCATTCTTGACCAGATACCTTTCATTAGTTCAGAAAATGTTTTGAAGTTTGAAGACATTGTGGCAGCTTTACACCTAAAGCGGTCAGACATTGAAGCTAATTGGGAAACAAGAAGTGAATTTAAGGTTTTGCTTTCTAAGTTTCTTATAAAGAAAGCTCGAGAATTCTTAAAGTCTATGATTTTCCATGCTTTCGAAGATATTTTAGCTTTACTAATCTATGGCTTGGTGTTATTCCCTAATCCAGATCGATTCATAAACGTGAACACCATCAAGATATTCCTCACTCATAATCCTATGCCTACTTTGCTCAGAGATATTTTGCATTCTCCTCACACTCGTACTATGAAAAGGCAAGGGACTCTCATGTGTTGCATACCGTTATTATCCAGGTGGTTTATTTCGCACCTTCCTCGATCAGTGATGAAGAATGAACAAAGCTTTAAGTGGTCTCAAAGGTTGATGTCACTCTCTCATTCAGATATTCGTTTGTGTCTCTACCATAAAAAAGACTTCACTTTCATTGAGGGTTATGGAGAATTCCCTAATGTGCCACTCCTTGGCATAAGGGGAGGTATCACTTACAACCGTTCTCTAGAACTATGACAGTTTGGTTATGCTCGAAGAGATGGTCCTCATGATATACTTATCCAAGACATTTTATTTGACAACGACAATGATCTCCAAGGTTATCAGCGAAGATTTGTGCACGCTTGGGGCATGGTGAAGAAAACTGATACCAAGACCTTGAGGCATAAAAATTTCATTCCTTGGGAACCTTACCTCAAATGGGTGCGGGATCGCGCCCAAAATCTCATGATGTCATATGTTGCTATTCTACCAGTAATTATGGAACCTTTTGCCGAAGGCGATGAGTCTTATACCATTCTTCATCCAGATATGCCTACCGATTTCGAAGAATTGAAGAAATCTTGGATTCAACTTAAAGAAGAAAGGGATACATTCGAAGCTCAGTATTATGCAAGCGAGAAAAAAGTGTTAGAGCTGATGAAACTACTTCACGAGGAACAAAGCATTAACACCTATGTCAACACAAAGAGGAAATGTCCATGGGAGGCCTAAAACACTAGGAATTTTACTTTTGTACTTGAACTTTCTCTTGTATTTACTAATCAGACTAATAAAAAGTTTGTTCGTGCATGTTTTCCAAATTTAAATTCCTAAGGTCCTTGGAAACATTATATTTCATTGCATATCATAGCATATCATTTCATAATAAGTACTTTGAAGACTGGTTTTCTTATTCTCTCACTGTTTATTTCAGTAAAACATGGCTCTCGAACAAACTGTCAAAGATCTCCAGGCTCAGAACGCTCAGTTCCAAGAGATGTTCACCAACTTGGCCCAAGGAAAGAAAGATCTGAAAGAGCTCATCACCAAGAAGAAGAAAAATAAAGTACATGGCGTTCTTAACTTTAGAAGAAGGTTCAAAGGTCTAGTCAAGGTAGTCAGACAACTTAAATTCTCAGAAAAGAGCAGTGAAACTGAAGGAAGTGTCAAGGCTAATGAAGGAAGCCATCATGGGTCTCAAGAAGAAGAAGGAGAAGATTATATGAGCGAGCAGTATCCTCCTAACAACGAGAAGTATAAGCAACTCGAAGACCGTCTGAATGTTGTGGAAAATCTGAAAATGCCAGGACTAAACTTTGATGATTTAAGCCTGGTTCCTTGAGTGGTGATTCCCCGCAAGTTCAAAGTTCCTGCTTTTGCTAAGTATGATGGCATTTCATGTTCGAAACTTCATCTAAAGTCCAATGTTCAGAAGATTCAACCACACACTGCTGATAGGAAGTTATGGATGCATTTCTTTCAAGAGAGTGTGTCTGAAGCGCAGTTAGAATGGTATTATCAGCAAAAGAATACTGATATTCATACCTGGAATGATTTGGAAGATGCTTTCTATAAGCAATACCAGTACAATGTTGAATTAGCGCCAACCCGCATGTAACTACAAAATATGTCTATGAGTCGTGATGAGAAGTCCAAAGATAGCTCAAAATGGAGAGATCTAGCAAGCAGATTCCAGCCACCCTTGTATAATAGGGTTGGTTGACATGTTCATGGGAACGCTGACAGCCCATTCTTCAAACATTTGATTGGAAACTCTTCAGGCGGATTCACTGAGCTGATACTGACAAGCGAACATATTGAAGCTAGAAACAAGAGTGAAAAGATTCAAGTTGATACATCTTCAAATGCGCCGAAGAGATCTTTTGGTGGGAAGAAATAAGCTAATGTTGTGTATGGTCAAAATAACCGTGATAAAGGTGACCGCCATCAATTTGTGGGGGAAATCCTGATCTCTAATCCCACATGAGTGCAACCTCAACAAGTGGGTAAATCTTATTGTTTCATTTTTAAATGACATAGTATTTGGTGGCATAAATAAGTCTGTACCCCATGATTACTTGCTTCCAGAATTAAAGTTTCAATCCCCTTTCTACTCGTTAACCCTAATTCCATCCCCTTTCTCCATTCATTCTCTCTCTGTTTTCCTAATTCTTGGTCGTTCACCCCTACCATGCCATTCTCTTCGTTCACCTTATATTGTGTCGTTCTCTTCGTTCACCATCTGCTTTAGAGAAAATGTTATGTCGCCTGCTTTAGTGAAATCTCGAGTTGGGAGGCTTTGTGGATGTCATTATCGGATGGTATCGTATCAATGCAGGAATGGACCAAACAAGGGAAGGTTGTTTTGGAGATGTCCTAGTTGGAGTAGTTCTGAAACCTATAATCTCTTTATATGGGATGAAGATGTTGGTGAAAATTCTAGAACTGAAGATGGTGCCATTAGGAACTTAGAATTGGATGGCTTGGCATTTGTGGGTTATGTGAAGTCCTTGTATGAAGATGAAAGGAAGAATAAGAAGAAATTGAAGAACAAGTTGAAAAATGAGGAATTCCATGGAAAATTGAAGATGATGTTTCTTGTTGTGTCCATTTTGATAAATGTGTATTTTGTTTTCAATTATAAATGAGGACAATGCAATTTGTTATGGTTGTAATGAAATGAAATCTGTATTTGGATTAATGTAATGAATTTCAATTAATTTGCACTCTGTTATGATTGTGTACTTGGATTAAAAGTGTATTGTAATGAATTGCAAAACTTTATAATACATAACAAAACTTTGATATAGATTGTGTACAAGGCAGTTTGTTATGGTCATGTAATTGGCTGAAATGTCTGGTATGAATGTTGTTGAAATAAATTGCAAAATTTTGATATAGAAAACTTTGCAAAACAGAATAGAATTCATAATATAACATTAATTAGATTCATAGTACAGAGTAATTAGATTCATAGATTTATTGGTTCATACATAACAAAATATAGTACAGAGAACGTAAAATTTGTTTGAGTCTTCATTGAGTCATGTTCTTCTTGATGTCACTCCATTTGTTCTTCCCACAAGCACTGCCAATAGTTGTTTCTTCTTCAGGAATTACAACTAGATCATCTGGATCCCTTTCAGGCCCCTTTACATCCTTTATTTTCAGTGTCTTAATTATGTCACTCTTTCTACTTGGAGATGCAACAATCTTCTTCTTTTTCTTTGGTGATACCATCATTTTTACCTGTTATGAACACAAAGATTTACATAATTGTTTGACAGCATACCAAAAAAGCATATATCAGTACAACAGAGAAACTTACAGGGTCACTCATGGCTGGGTTGTTGGCTGGAGTAGATACTTGTTTGATAGTGGGTTTAGGAGACTTTGGACATTTACCTATAAAGGTTTTGGGACCAGACTTAGTTGTTTTTGCAGGACTATGACCAGGACTCTCTTCAATTTTTAATGGTACAATATCTAGTATTTCATCATCATTCAGCAAAGCTTCCAACTCATCAGGATCTATACCACAATACATCCTCATTGCCTCGGCTGAACTAACAGAATTCTGTGACATGTAATCCCCAACTTGAGTTGGTGTTTTAGTAGCAGCATCTTCAGGAGCATAAGTAGATGCTTGAGTAGTTGCATCCTCAGTAGCTTGAGTTGGTGCTTGAGTAGATGCATGAGTAGTTGCTTGAGTAGAGGCATCCTCAGTAGCTTGAGTTGGTGCTTCAGGGGCATGAGTACTTGCTTGACTTGGTGGAGTAGATTTTGTTTTCTTTGTAGCAGTGGGCTTTGTTTTCTTTGTAGTAGTGGGCTTTGTTTTCTTTGTAGCAGTGGGCTTTGTTATCTTAGAAGTGTTTCCTCTTATCTTTGTAACATTTGGCCTAGCCTGCAACAAAAAAATGTGACATTTCATTGAAATATTATACATGGCATAAAAGCAAAGTTTGTGTTCATTTGAGATACTAACCCTTTTCTATCTGCGTGGCAACATCAAGCAACATCACTAGCTCTTTCAATGGGAACATCAGTAGAAATTGTATTTTCAGTGGCAACACCAGTTACAACATCACCTTCAGTAGGAACTGTTAACTGTTTGTGTTTCTTACACGTCCTTTTATTGTGTCCATATTCCAAACAACTCTTACATTTGTGGCTTGTGTTTGTCCTTTGCCACCTTGTCTGAGTTTCCTCATATGGCTCTCTTCTTTTGAGTTTCTTTGATCTAACAGGACCTCTCTTATAACTTGGTGGCAAGATTTTAGGGTCAGTAATCTTTGGCCATTAATGGGACTGATAACCTCATTGTAACATGATACATAGGTAGACTTGTGGTAACACTTATCTACATACTTAATGGAATTATCTAGCTTCCTATGTATGGCTGCAACATTATGTCTACATGGGATCCCAACCAAGTCCCAAAAACCACAAGAACAAGTATATTTTTTCAAATCTACAATAAAACTATTTGTGAATTGTACATGAGTGACTTGAAAGGTAAGTCTACCTCCATATGTTGGAAGCCAGCTAACACTTATTTCTATCTCCCTATCTAGCCTTCTAAAGGGTTTAGACATGATCTCTCCTTAGGAATTCTCTACTTTCTCCCTAAGAGTAGCAAACCTACCCATAAGATAGTTACTAATCCACTCAAACATGGTAATTATAGGTTTATCCATTTGCATCAAAATAGTAGCATTGAAAGATTCACTTAGGTTGTTCATAAGAACATCACACTTAGAGTGCTGAGGAAAGGCATGTTTACGCCACTTTTTCTTGGGAATAGCATTTAACCAGTCAAAAGCATCTAGACTTACCTCCTTAATTTGATTCATCTTGTCCTCATAAGTTTCAAAATATGTTGCCTTTGCTGAAGTCATAATAAGATCTCTATACAGTGTTCCACCTCCAAACTTCTTGAAGTTAGCATATAGGTGCCTTAGGCAAAACCTGTGTTTAAACTCAGGATACTCTTCCTCAAATACATTCACCAATCCCTGCAAATAATTGAAAGTGTCATCAATAAGTAACACACATTAAGCACAAAATATCAAGTAAGCATACCTTTTGTTGATCAGAAATAAATCACCATTTAGTGTCAGAACCTATGTCTTCAAAAAGTAATTTAACAAACCAACTCCAAGTATCTTTACTTTCATTTCCCATAACCCTAAAGGCAAGGGGAAGATACTGGTCATTGGCATCCCTATTTACAGCTATCAATAAGATTCCACCATATTTGTTTTTAAGGTGACATCCATCTAACCTTATGAATGGTCTACATCCAACCTTCAATGCTCTCTTTGTACCATCAAAGCACATATAACACATGTCAAACCTAGGTGGCAAACCAAAAATGTTCAGCTTAAAGGTATTTACTTTGTTTTCCCTTCTCAATTCTTCTCCATATGATCAAAGCATGCTATATTTCTTGGTTGAGTCTCCTTCCACAACCCTTCTAGCTAGATGCCTTGCCTTGAATGCCCTAAATCCAGTAATTTCTGTAGCAAACCTTAACCTGACATCTGCTACAACTTCATTCAGCTTCATACTTGAATTGTTCTTCAACTTGTCAACAATAACTTTAGAAACCCAATCAGCATTTGCACTCTTGTTGAAAAGCTTCCTTCCACATTTGTGCTTCTGAAACAGTATTTTAATCCTAAATGATGTTGTTCTCAAAATTCTACTGCATAATATAGTGTAATCACATAGTTTTTCTCCTTACAAACAACCCTACACCTTACACCATCATTTTTGGCAAACATAACCTCCCTACAATTCAACACATTGTGTTCCAATACAGCCTTTTTAAATTGCTTTAGATAAGAAAATTCCATTCCCACCTTGAATTTAAAATCTTTTTTAAAGTTTTCATCTTCATTAAACCTTATCCCTGCAGACCTACCATCATCACTATCATCATTTTCCCCACCATCTAGCTCATCTATGATGTAATCATCATCATTGACATGTTCCCTATCCATCTCTGCTGTAGTGAACCCTTTATGTATGCCTTGACCTGTGTCAGTGCCATCTGCTTGAACTGTGCCAGTACCATCTACTAGACCTGAACCAGTACCATCTGCTTGAACTGTGGTTGTACCATCTCCTTGAACTGAACCATTACCATCTACTTGACCCTCACCAATAGCATCATCAAAATCGTGCATCCTCTTCTCTTCACTATCTTCAAAGTGTATACCATCCAAAGAGTCTTCTGATGATTGACTACCCTCACCCTCTTCACTTTCCTCAACATTAGCATGGCCTTTTTCTTTCTCTTTTAACCTCTCCATATCAGTCTTTCCACCATTACATGACTTTGCCTCTGTATATATCTCAACATCACACTTAGTCTCCTCAGCACACATAGCTAACAAACTTGCATCCTCATCATTAACAAGGGGTTTTAGATCATTTTCAAGTGACCCATGTTCAGACTTCCACCACATCTTCACCTCTTCACGATTAAAAGACGAATTCATACCCTTAATTATGTCACATGCTTCAAAGTAAGACCAGAAATCAGGATCTTGACCACACACTGCATAAACATCCCCCCTTCGTATCTCATGCCTTCTTCCTTTACAAATGACCCTTTTGTATGAAAAACAACCTTAAATAACCCCATTTCCTACAAAATTCACGAAACGTAAGGGTATATCAGACATTACCATAGATTCTAGGACCACATACAAACAATCCAAAACTCACAGCCATTAAACTATACATAGTGGGACTTACCTAATCGTCGTTCTTGGGACCGAAATAAGGGGCTCCACCTTCGTCAACGCTGGTGTGGTACAGTAGCTTTGGCTTTTCAGAAACAGAGAACATTTTTTCAAGGGACCACAAGAAGGAATGGAGAAAGGAAAGGAATTAGGGTTCAACGAGAGAGACATTGGGTTTAATTTAGGTGAAACAATTGGGTTTATGCCAGCTCAACATAAAATTGGGTTTAATTTAAAATGAAACAATAAAATTTACCCACCTGTCATGCCAGGTCAGCATCCGTTAATGGTTTTTAACGTGGGGGACCAATTCCTCAGACGGAAAATATTGAAGGGACCAAAACTGGAAGGAAAATATTTAAGTGACTAAAACCGAAATTTGGAAATTTTAGAGGGACCAAAAACATATTTTACCCATAAAATAAAATGCAATCATTTAAAAAAATACAACTCAAAATTTGTAATTAACTAAAAAGTGAAAGAAAAAAAAGTAAATATAAAAATATGTAAAATACAAATGAGCACGAAAAAGCTCCAAATCATTCGATTATCTTGGAAAATAAATCATCAGTTTTTTTGGATGAAGACTCCTGCAAATCTCAACTCAATAGTCTAGAGTATACAAGAATTTAATTGGATATTATCGAACCTCGTCTAGATGGCACCCTAACAAAAGATCATTACAATGGCTTATTAGTGTGTATGCATAAGTTGGAGGTTGAAGATGAAGAGCAAATGCAGAATATTTTTATAGTATCATCAAGTTGAAATGATGCATGAATGATGTATTTATAGTTTTGAAAGTTTAGGTCAAAAAAGAGATTTTTGAAATTAAAAATATTTGAAAAATTCACCAAAACAATCAGTATGTGTCGAGCTGGAAATTGTATGTGTTGACCTAAATGGATGTATGTGTCGACCGAAACAAGTCAAAAGTTGCATGCTTTAAAACAACAGTAAATGTGTCGACCTGAAATTCGTATGTGTTGACACATACAATATTTTTTCTTGTAATTTTAGAAAAGCATCAGTTTGTGTCAATCTGTATGATGTGTGACACCCCAAAATAATTCGGTAATTAAATAATTATGATTTTTAAATTATTAAATTAATTTAGGACATAATTTATTAATATATTGAATTATTAAGATTAAATGATGGAATTAATTGGGGAAGAGAAGTAATATTTATTTTATTTATGATAAAAAGGAATAAAATAAGGAAAGAAGGAAAATAGAGTCATTTTTGGAGAAAACAAGATACGTGAAGTGAGAAGAGGAGAAAAGAAGGAAGAAAACCTAGAAGTGTCAGAAGTCGAAGAACCCACAAGGTAAGGGGTGATTTCGATTGATTATTGCTTATTATAGGTTTTGATTTTGATATTGTAGATCAAAGCATGTTAGGAAATCTTAGTTTGTAAATTTCTAGATTTCCATGGATGTATCCCTATGGGTGTCAGATTGTGTCAGATGGTAGGTCTAAAATGATTAGAGTGTCAGATACCAATTATGACTGATAGGAAGATGATAATTGATGTGATAAATGATGCAAATTGATGTATGTTGGTGTTTCCAATGATGGAATTCGTATGGGTAAAATTGGATTGATTGAGGATGAAAGGAATGCTGTCAAAAGTGCAGGAAATGGCCCTGCAACACGTGGGAACCGGTTCCCAGTGGGGAGGAACCGGGTTCCACTTTGAAAACTTTTGAAAAACTGAAAATTTGTACACAGGAACCGGTTCCTGCATGGGAGGAACCGGGTTCCACGTTGTTTTTCCAGAAAATATGAAATTTTACTTCTGGGAACCGGTTCCCTACCTGGAGGAACCGGGTTCCCCATAAATTTTTCCAGGGGCGTTGTTTTTCTGAATTGTGGGAACCGGTTACTCCCAGGGAGGAACCGGGTTCCACTGAAATATTTTTGAAATTTTTAAAACTTCAAAAATTCATAACTTTCAAACCGTAAGTCCGTTTTGAGCGCCGTTTTGGACGTTATTTCCTAAATTTAATGCTCTACCTTATAAAATGAAAATATTTTAGAAAACTTGAAATTATTTTGGAAAGGGATCGAATTTCGAAATAAATGATTTATTAACTGACACATAATGATGTATGTGTAGTAGAGGACCTTTGGTGATGGAGATATTGGTAATGTGTAGATGTAATAGCATGTTTATGCTGATGTTAGATGTATGCATGATTGGTTGATATATCATGTTGATTGGTTTGCATGTTTATGCTGATGTTAGATGTATGCATGATTGGTGATATACCATGTTGATTGGTTTGATTCAGTTATGTTAGATGAATGTATACATAGACTGATTGATGTTGCATGCTAGTGATGTGCGTGCATTTGCATTGTTTGGTGAAGTTAATTCCCATTGTGCGGAATTTGACTTGGATTGCCGATAACCGATACCCGAGTGAGGATGGGTGGTTAGGCTGGATTCGTGTCCGAGTGGTTATGGACGAATCGATGGTACTGTATCCGGTTGATGATGGATCAGTGTTGGGTGACTTGGTCACGAGTCGGTACCGCATGCATTGAGTCTGCATTTGTGTTTGCCTTGAATTGTAACATGTTAGGATGTCTTCCAGTGTTGCAATTCTTTTGGTTTCTATTGATTATGCATGATGATTTATATGAATATGGTTGTGTGTTGGATTCTGAATTGTGTTAAGTGGGTGAAATAATATGTTTGTGATATATTGTTAAATGAGAAGCTTATAATATGCTTTAATTATGAGAAGTCTCACCCTTACTTTACAATTTCAGATTAAAGTTAGCAGCTGAGGAGTTGGTGAGGATGGCTCTAGAGCTTATCTTTTAAGTCTACGTGTCGGTGTCATGCTCGATTAGATTGTAACAACGGGAACATTTAGTTAAGAGAATTGTTATTCGCTTAACTGCTTATTGATTCTTGAGAACCATGATGGTTTATTAAATTTTGGTTTTGGTATTTCATGTAAGACATGGTCTTAAATTGATTGAATTATTTGGATAATGATCCTCGTGTAGCATGGCTACTGTTTGAATGAAGTTTTATTTTATCTATTAATTGTGACATCCCTCATTTGCCGTGTTAACTCTGATTAAAGCTGATTTTGATATTAATATAGTTAATATTATTCGGGGTGTTTAGATGGGGTGTTACATGATGCATGTGTCGGCCTGAGCCTTCCAGAGACTACAGGCTTCAAAATTGAGTTGCATGAGTCGACCTGAAATTCGTATGTGTCGACACATGCAATGAAAATTTATTCAAAAACTTTTTTTTCAAGACTTGGACCTGAAATTTGTATGTGTCGACACATGCAATAAAAAGTTATGCAAAAACTTATTTTTCAAGCCTTGGATCAATTACAAAATGGTTTTTAATGGTTCATAAGACCTCTGATGCAAAGGAGTGCCACAAGACATAAAGCTACCGTCAAATATACAGAAATGCTAACTTTTTCTAATTTTAACATCATGCAAAACATCTAATAATGAAGTTGTACTCACATGGCAGAAATTATGTTGCCCCCTAGAAGGGCGACGACCATATGTCGCCTTTAGAGAAGTATTGTCTCTCCTCGGTGTTTTCCTCTCGCTCAATCATGGGAAATGTGGGATAAGACGTTTCTTGGGAAAAGAGAAGTCAGGGACAATAGTTGGTTCACATTTCTCTAGAAAATAGAGATTCAACGGTCCACCATTGACTAAGTGGGTGGTGTTCGAGGTTTTAACTCGACACCCCAAAGTGAATGAAAAGACCAAAATAGCCCTACCAAGATTTTTCACATATTTTTTAAATTCCTGGTACCACACTGAAAATTTCAAATTTACAAGGTGATACTGGAGATTTCATGGACATACCAGAAATTTCATGAAAGAGTGAGAATTTACGGTATTTTATGCCAAATTTCTGGTATTTTGTCACGGAAATTTAGAAATTTCTGGTAGTTCAATATTTTTTAAAATTATTTTCTTTGTTTATTTGAGTGAGGACCATGGGAAAAGACGACACCGTTATGGGCAGGCAAACTGATAGAGTGGAAGCTCAGGCCCGAGTTGATGAGGCACAAGCTTCCAACGCCAAAATGATTTCCACATATGGCCTTAACGTCTTCATTGGTTTTTAACACAATCAGGTTGTATTTCACTCTTATATCACTATCAATCAATTCTTTCAGAAACTCGGTCTTACTCACCCTTTTGCTATCGATACCATGCACCAATTGATTCAATTTATCTATCAAGTTGGCGAGCGATGTGGCGCCTTTTTGATGCTTGAATTCAACACGGGGATTGTTTCTGTTGAAAAACACTTTTGTCTCAATTAGAAATTGTGGAACATACATTTTTTTAGATGTCTATGTCTCTAACATGTGCGTGTATTTATACAAATGGTGATGCATTCTAAACCACACAAATTTGTCGGTGCAAATAGAATCCTCCAAAGTTGACATCAAAATCATGATTGTTAAGAAAACTTGAATTATGAAACTAACAAAAATATCAGTATAATTGAAATTTCAGGTACTGTCTCGTAAATTTGAAATTTCCGGTGTACCAGAAATTTCATATGAACTGCGAGAAATTGTTAAGTACCAGAACTTTAGTATTGACTTACCGAAAATTTCCTCTATACTAGAAATTTCACTTTTTCTACCGAAAATTTCGTTCGGAAATTCTTCTCAAATCAGCAAAGGTATTTCAAGAATACGACAATTGGGGGTGTAAGGTTCAAGTGGGGGTGTCAAATCAAAACCTCGCGGTGTTCCTTCGAAAAAAACATAGGCCCAAAATCTCTATAAATACTTCTCCCTTAACGAAAGAAGGATAAATCATAACTTACATCATACCTAAAACATAGTGCTAATATACATAGTTAGTCACGTGAGTAAATCCTCTAAAATCACAATTAAAATCATTGTATATGGCTTCTCTTCTTGCCACAATAGAAAAACCCTAACTAACCACCATATAAACCTACTGAGGCCTCTAAATAAGACATACCCTTGTAGAGATATCATGCACACATATATATTTTTATTAGTATAACGATTTGAGCTTTTGAATGTTAACCTAAAAAGCCCACCTCACTCCTTCGTACCGAAAGATCACTCCACCTCATCAAAACTCTTTTACATTCAATCTCCACCTATTTCTTATTATGTTCGCGACACATATAGCATTCATTTCAAAATAGAGTAATAGTGGAGAATGCCTACACGGTATAAGCTGATATGATACCAAATTATTGACTAAATAAAATAACTTCTTTAAAACAGTCAATTTCAATACGGCACCCCGTTAATAAAATCCATAACATGGCTACTAAAATGAGACAAAACAGTGGCAGGTAGGCAAGAATCATAGGAAGAAGACACCACTAGATCCGTGCAAGACATCCATGGCATTGAACCTTTTTCTCATTTTCCTTTTTTAGATATACTCACAAATTCACAAGCATTTAACTATAGTATATGTTTCGATCATAATACACTATTATACTACATATTAAACCATTTTTGTATGCATATTCTTATCTTTTTTCACAAACCGGTTAAGCACCAACTCTTACACTTACAATCATGTGATAGAAAAGACAACAAAAAGTGAACAATAATTCCAACTAGCCAGCCATTCATGTGCAAGATTTTTATTCTTTTGTACTAAGAAAGCAACTCCATTTTTAGAATTTTTTATTATATTTTTGTTTTAAGAAAACACTACATTTTATTTGCATTATTGCATTATTTACTTGAAGATAAGTGTGTCTTTAAAACAACAACTTGGGCGTTTAAATTCAAGTAGCAAGAACAAAGGTGGAAGTGGAATCATGAGTTTGACACAGGTTGTGTTGGTTTTGCTTTGGTTTCTTGGTGTTTATGTCCCTGCTTCATTTTGTTCCAATGTTACCTATGATCATAGAGCATTGGTTATTGATGACAAACGAAGGGTCCTCATTTCTGGTTCCATTCATTATCCTCGTAGCACTCCACAGGTATCTTTATCTTTATCTTTGTGTAGATACGTAACACATACTTCAGTCTAATGTCTAAAGATATGCGTGGTGTCCGAAAACGTGTCCGAAATAGTTACATTTAGTCACTTCAATTTTTTTCAAACTATTATCGGTATGTTTACTGACATGTGTTTGGTGTATGTGTTTGTGTCTGTGTGCTAGTAGATATGCACTATTTATTCATTTGTCATTGATGTTTGAACTTAACAATGGTGGTATTGTTGTTATTGTAGATGTGGCCAGATCTTATTCAGAAATCCAAAGATGGAGGAATTGATGTCATTGAGACTTATGTTTTCTGGAACTTACATGAACCTGTTCGAGGCCAGGTTCAGTTCTTTTTCACTTTCATATTGTTCTTCTGTCTTTTACATTGCATTTTGTGAGTTTTCAAAATTAATGATGGATTACATATTTTGTGTTGGCAGTATAATTTTGAAGGTAGGGGAGATTTGGTTGGATTTGTGAAGGCAGTTGCAGCAGCAGGTCTATATGTTCATCTCCGAATCGGTCCATATGCGTGTGCGGAATGGAATTATGGGTAAAATTGGATTTTTTTTCAATATATCAATTTTAAGGAGAGTTTCATCATAATATGTAATCCTTGATTTCAACTTTTTTCCCTTCCTAAACAGCGGTTTCCCTCTTTGGTTGCATTTTATTCCGGGAATTAAGTTTAGGACTGATAATGAACCTTTCAAGGCAGAAATGAAGCGGTTTACCGCAAAGATTGTGGACTTGATGAAGCAAGAGAATCTCTATGCATCACAAGGAGGACCTATTATTTTATCTCAGGTTTCATTCTCTTAAACTCTTACCAATTTTTCTTTTTTGGGGAAATTATGCTTAGTTGTTTGCCATGCCAGATTGAAAATGAGTATGGAAATGTCGATATACACTATGGTCCTGCTGGTAAATCTTACATCAATTGGGCAGCATCGATGGCTACATCTCTTGATACAGGTGTTCCCTGGGTTATGTGCCAGCAAGTAAACGCGCCTGATCCAATTGTATGTTTTCTCCTTTTACCTATCCATAGAGTTTTATGCAGTTTATGTTTTATGCAATTATATATTTGGAGTACAATGTGAAAAAATAAGGTCGCTCGGTGCTTATCACACTGATAATTTTTGTAATATTCTATCTTAAATGCTCACAGATTAACGCGTGCAATGGATTTTACTGCGATCAATTCACACCAAACTCTGACAATAAACCGAAAATGTGGACTGAGAATTATAGTGGATGGTTAGTAGGGACCTTTTCTATTTAAGTCATTTATAGTTATTTGAATGGCATACTCAAAATATGATCTAAAAACTCTTTCAAATCACAGGTTTTTTGCATTTGGAGAGGCCCTGCCTTATAGACCTGTGGAAGATCTTGCATTTGCTGTGGCACGCTTTTTCCAACGGTGGAACTTTTCAAAACTACTACATGGTAATATAACCTCACATGTGTTGTCAAATAGAGGAGCTATAATAGCATAGCGGAATTTGAAAAAATCATTATTGTTACATAAGAATATGTTATTGTGGCGCTATAGCACTGTAACATAACAGAATGTGAACAAACCTTTATTTTCTGTGATCCCTGATTAAAAATATTGCATGTAGTTTAAACTCAAAGTTACTGATACTACAACTTTTCTTGGTTGCTTGCTCTGAAACAGTACCATGGAGGGACTAACTTTGGCCGGACAACTGGTGGACCATTCATTTCCACTAGTTATGATTATGATGCACCCATTGATGAGTATGGTATGCTATCTTTCAACTATCATACTGATTTTGTTGGTATAGAAATGTAGAATAATATAAAATGTGCTACTTCTTGATGCAGGAATTATTAGACAACCCAAATGGGGTCATCTTAAAGATTTGCATAAGGCCATAAAGCTTTGTGAAGAAGCATTGATAGCTACAGATCCAACCATTTCATCTCCTGGTCCAAATCTAGAGGTAATAAATAAGAGGCCCTTAGTTTTGATTACAGTTTGCTTGTTCAAGTTATATAATATTCCGCGACGTGAATGGTTTTGTTATATCTCTTTTTATTATTCAATGTAAGACTGCAGTTTACAAGACAGGAGATGCATGCGCCTTCCTTGCTAACACCGGTATGACCGATTCAACGGTAACTTTTAACGGCAATTCATATCATTTGCCTGCATGGTCTGTGAGCATCTTACCAGATTGCAGAAGTGTTATTCATAATACTGCTAAGGTTTGCCTCATGAATTACCAATCAAAAGATATAGTTCAATTTACTAGACTGACTTTTAACCTTCCTGCGATTAATCAATCTATTTTCGATAACTTTTCTTCTATTTCTTGTTCGCAAAGTAATTGTCATAAACTAAAGTTACTTTTCGTACTACAGATTAATTCTGTGTCTATGACTTCAAGCTTCGCGACTGAATCTTTAAAAGAAGAGGTTGATTCTTCGGACAGTTCAAGTTCGAAATGGAGTTGGATTAGTGAACCGGTCGGTATTTCAAAAGCTGATGCATTCTCAAAATATGGACTACTTGAGCAAATAAACACGACGGCCGATAGAAGTGACTACTTGTGGTACTCATTAAGGTATACCAGTTTCAAAGATTGAGAAAGTTTTATTTTCACTTACACTTCTCCGCCCTGCACGTTAACCTTTTTTAATTTGTTTTGAAGCATTGTTGTTGAAGATAATGCTGGTGCTCAACCTGTTCTTCACATTAAATCCCTTGGTCATGCCCTTCATACTTTTATAAATGGAAAATATGCAGGTAATAAAAGAAAAGATTATATATCGATACATTATTACCGATAGATCAATATGTTATTGCGAGAACTTCTTCAGGTAGTGTAACAGGAAACAAAGGAAAAGCTAAGGTCAAGATGGACATCCCTATTACACTTGAAGCTGGAAAGAACACAATTGATCTCCTGAGTTTAACAGTGGGATTACAGGTTCATATTTTCTTATAACAAAGTACATAATTAGTCATCTACAACAACAAAATCATGGTTTTTATTATGCATCGACTAATGTGGATTTTAAACACCATAGAACTATGGAGCATTTTTTGACAGAGTTGGTGCGGGGGTCACTGGTCCGGTAAAATTGAAAGGTTTAAAAAACGGAAGTACGGTCGACCTATCGTCCCATCCGTGGACATATCAGGTTAGTCTAGGCTTAACTTAAGGCCTGCTTTTGTTTCTCATTTTGAGTTTTGGTGAATTAGTTTCATTTTTCCGTTTTCAGGTTGGACTTCAAGGTGAAGATTTAGGTCTGTCTAGTGGAAGTGTTGGACGGTGGAATTCACAATCCACATTACCTATAATTCAACCTTTGACTTGGTACAAGGTAATGTTATTAAGCATTTATTAAAATTCTCGAGTTTTTCTTCGGCTAACTAATGTTGATATGTGTTATATTAGATGAAATTTGTTGCCCCTTCTGGAAGTAACCCGGTTGCAATTGACTTCACGGGGATGGGAAAAGGCGAAGCTTGGGTGAACGGACAGAGCATTGGGCGATACTGGCCAACATACATAGCTTCAAAGTCTGGTTGTACTGACTCATGCAATTATAGAGGATCCTATGATTCATCCAAATGTCTCAAAAACTGTGGAAAACCATCACAGACATTGTAAGTGTTAGACATTCTTTTCTACATTAGAGAACTTAATCGCACCAGAAAACTAATGCGCTGTGATTGTATACTTGTTCGAAAAAAAGTAGACCTTTTAAATACTTATTGAGTCACTGATACTGCAGATATCATGTACCGCGGTCATGGTTGCAACCAGACAGCAACATTCTTGTATTGTTTGAGGAAGACGGAGGCGACCCTAGAAAAATATCTTTTGGTACAAAACAGATAGAAAGTGTGTGTTCACATGTATCTGAATCTCACCCTCCACCTATAGACACATGGAATTCGGATACAGAATCAGGAAGAAAGGTTGGTCCCGTACTGTCACTGGAGTGCCCTTATCCTAATCAAGTGATCTCTTCTATTAGATTTGCAAGCTTTGGAACTCCTCGTGGAACTTGCGGAAACTTCAACCACGGACGCTGCAGCAGCAATAGGGCTCTAGCCATTGTGCAGAAAGCCTGCATTGGATCAAACAGTTGTAATATCGGAGTATCAAATAATACATTTGGAAATCCATGCAGTGGCGTAACCAAGAGTTTAGCTGTTGAAGCTGCTTGTACATAGACACGTTGCTTCTCTAGCCTTTCTTCTATATCGAGCTAGGACTCGATTAAATAGATCATGATGTTTCCTTGATTAGCCAATGGAAGATGGTATTATAGTTGTAAACTAGACGGGAATGTGAATGCAAAACAGTGCATTGGTCATTACAATAAAAGAAGATTTGAAAAAACTGAAGTGATCTCTAATGCATATAATTATCGTCAAAGCAACATTTTAGTTCAAGACTATTTTTTTGGAAATCCTTAATGAGTGGATTGAACATTCAACTATTTTGCATGCTGATCATTCGGGGGTTTCACTCACTGCCATTGAAGTTTTGTATGAAGCCAGCATGCATGATCAATTTCTACTGAAACTTCAAACCAATACTAAAGTTGTATGTGTTTGAAGTGAATTGATCTGCAACTCCTTCTTTAGATGCATGTCTTTGAGAATTACTACTAGAAGAACAATTTCTGTTAACTCAAGGGACCATACCATTTATTACTCACGTCGTTTATGTGGCCTATTCTGCCAAAAGTAAATGAAAATGCCGATGAAAATAAGTGATATGAAGCAAGTTCAATGTTTTTCTGCAAATGCAATTTTGTCATATTGCTCACAATTGCAATAGGAAATTGTGTCACTGTTGCAAGTTTAATGTTTTTCTGACGGGCATCACGTTTTATAGTATCGGATTAAAAAATCTCTATTGTAATATGGGCTCAAAAATTACTAGGAAATTTCTTTTTCTATCTAGTGGACTTCTTCTAGATCCCTGATGTAAAACTCAAAATATCCCTAGGTTTCGCAAGTGTACTTGCGAATTAACCCATAATTTATCAAAAATAAGATGAATTTGCAAGTGCACTTGCGAATTCATCTATAATTTCTTATTTCGCAAGTGCAGTTGCGAAATCTATGTTTTGGTTTAGAAAACAAACAAATCAGTCATACCTCCTCCTTTTTCTATGCAAACAAACATTTTTTCTCACTTTCTACTCTAAACTAAACTCCAAACTCACAAATTTGTGTCCCTCTCTCCATTTCAATTCCAAGTGTTAGGGTTGATTGTAAGTCTAATTTCTTTAATAAAGAAGGAGGTTAAAAAGTAGCTTTTTGTGAAGTCCCGCATTGCTTAGTGTGGTGAAGCAAGGGAGAGACCAAGGCTATATATTGGACCTAAGTTATTGTTCTTAGATATACCAATCAATAGCACTTTAAGCTTATATTTAACTTTTAGTTTAAATATTTGCTTTGTAAGAGTGTGGTTGTACTAGGGGTTTGGGGTGAGAGTAGAGAAGTCTATGTGTTGTAAAAAAATTTACATAGTAATAATTCTTTGGTTGTCTATTTAGACAACGGTTGTGGTTTTAGTGGTATTAGAGCTTTGGCTCGATGAGATATCACAATTCTTAGTATTCTTTGTGGTTGCAGCATTGTCTGATCTTCCACATAAGAAAAGAATTGTGATATTGTGAAGGTGCTGAAGAATGGTTGGTATTGTGAAAGTGCTATTTAGGGAGGTTCTGACCAAGGAAAGACTTGGTATTTAAGCGTGTCCGTTGTGACCCACCTCTCTTTCCTGGGAACCTACCTGGTGAGTAAACATGCAGACAAGGATGTCACAATTTATTTAAAATAAGTTTCACACAATGTTTTCTGAAGAACGGAATCAATTGAAATAATTAAAGAACATGTTTAACACAGCGAAATATTCTCCATAACTTGGATAATTCAAAAACCACAAAATATCATCAATAAGGTCAATGCCTTAATCCCACAAAATTAATATCCAAGTAAACAATTAAACAAAACAAGAGTTTAATAGTAACTCTAAAACAAACGTTCCCCAGTGTTACAAATCAGAGCATGACACCGGACTCGATAATAACGTAGTCTAGCTCTACGAGCTATCCTCACCAAAGCGCCTAAGCTGCTAAACTTCAATCTGAAAATGATCAACAGGAAAGGTGAGACTACATCATAATTATTAAGCATTATAAATTCATACAATAATCAAATATCATAAGCAATTACTTCACCTTATTTAGCATATTCAGATTCAATCATTTCATTACCAGAAAATACATAAGTCGTTAACATACAACAATCATATTATAACACTGGAATTCTTCCAATCATGTTATAACACATACAATAATGCAATGCAACAAGACTCTATGCATGTGGTACCAATCGTGAAATAAATTCACTATACTGTTCCATTCCAACTCGGACACAGGATCAACATTCGTTCCATTCCAACTCGAATACGGATACGCCTCACCTCCCATTCCAACTCGGAAACGGTTATCGGCCAACTAATTAATTCCACACAATGGGAATCAGCTACAACAACAATGATATGTATGCATGCACATCTTTAAAGCATGCAATATCAACACCGATTATGATAACAACTTCTATCATAACCTCTAATCACATACAACATACACAAGCAATTACATCCCAACTTGTAATGCTATCACTAACATACATAATCCAGCAATATTACGCATTCATAACAACACCACAACAAACACATCGTTATACATAAGTCAAAGTATGCAAACCATGGATAAACCAAGCATAATTTAGAAAAATCGGACTTTTAAGATAAAATTGAGCTACTGCTATTTTCTTCATTTTATAAAGTAGAATATTTTATTTAAGTCACGACATCCAAAACGGCAATTAAAATGGACTTACGGTTTGAAAGTTATGAATTTTTCAAAATAAGTATTTTTCCAAACCTTTGGTAACGGTTACCACCAGAGGTAACCGTTCCCACCAAGTCGATGAACCTTTATTTCAAAACACGCGGTAATCGGTTCCCCATATAGGGTAACCGGTTCCCACGAGACCTGATGCAAAAATTCTACATTAACAGCAACAACATCATCCCAATCCATTCCAAATACGAACCCAGCCACAACAACACCAAAACAGTTCCAAATACATGATTATTGTGACACCCCAAATTAATTCAATTATTTAATAATTAGAAATTTAATTATTAATTTAATTAAAGGTTTAATTATTAATATTTTTGGATTAATGGGTTTAATTATTTAATTAAATAAAGGAAGGTTGGGGGTGTAAAGTTGAATTAGAGGTGTGTGGAGTAAAAAGCTCTACTAAATCCTAATTAATTTATTTCTATTATTTGGCAAATAAAAAGGAATAAATAAAGGAATAAAAGGAACAAGTGAGGGAAAGGAAATAAGGATTTGCATTCTACGTGAAGTTGGAGAAGAGAAGAGAAAGAGAAAAAGCCAAATGAGAATTCAAGATTCATCGCGGTAAGGGGATTGAATCGATTATTATGCCTTATAGGTTTTGATGATCGATAGAATAAATCAATCCGTTAGGAATCTCTAATTCGGATAATTGAATATGCCCTAATGTTAAAATCCGACGAAAAACCATAATCGAGGCCGAGGTCTAGTACAAAAGGAGCAGTTGGATGTAGCTTCCCCATCTGCACCGAGGAGTCGTTTGCATCGGCCTTCCTCTGCGTATGAGCGGTGCACGATGAGCGATATTTAACAAGAGTTCGCGTGAGGAGGTAGAGAATGTTCGGTACTTGAGCAAGCGGAGCAGGCCTATCAGGGAGGACAATTTGACACCTCCCTTTTTATTTACTACCATGACCATACCGCCCGCCATGTCTGGGAAGGACGTGTATTTTTGTTTGCAATTTTTCACTTTATATTTTTTTCTGGGACGATTGTAATAATTATTACTTTTTTTGTTTTATGAACGTAATCCTATTAAGCATACTCCAGGAAAAAATTTGAATGTCAAAGGCTCAATGGTTCCATGATCGTGATTGGATTCGGTCTTTCTAGATTATGTTGTACAGGTTACGGCACTATAAGCTACGACATACAGGGGCTTTTGCTGAGAGTTGGAACAAGGATACCTCTTCCTTCCACTTTCCTGTTGGAGAGATGACCATCACCCTTGATGATGTTGCCTGATTTCTCCACCTACCTATCAGAGATAGGTTGAACCATCACAAGATAACAAGAGTCGATTGGTGGATGGTTAATTATCTAGAGCTAATCCATATAGGGATGACTACAAAACATCTAATGGGCGCATATAAGGTTCTAACATCTGAAGGATTTGTATGAGGAGCACCTGGCTGTAGTAAAAGGTGTCGAGGAAGAAGAGGACGAGATTTTTATTCAGTATCACCGAGACTATGCCATTCAGTGTTACTTGATTTTCTTGATCGGCACATCCGTATTTGTGAATACAATGGGGACCTATACATATGTGACCTACCTGCGGTATTTTATGAACCTGATTACAGTTCGTGAGTGGAATCGGAGGGCGCTGTTTTGGTATACCTCTACCAAAAGCTGAATGAAGCTTCAAATTGGAGGGCGAGGGTGCTCACTGGCTCATTCACACTCCTCACGGTACCTTTTTGTTTTCAACTATTAACTTTAATTTGTTTTGATTAATTTGTACTTACATATTATGTTATTGTTTTTGTAGAGTTGGATAATAACTCATTTCCACCGCATTCATGGTTTCGAACCAAATGATGATTATACAGACAACATGCCAAGGGCTTCCAAGTATCGTCTCCATAGAGGGAACCATAAAGTAGCGGCGTACCGGGTGTATCTTGGTCACACCAACCATGATAACATCAATTGGATGTCATTTGAAGATTACAGGGAGATTATCATGTTCGATCCCATCTCTTTATACTCCAGATGGCTAGCATATGGATATAAAATTATGGTCAGGTATCTGCCCGAGCAATGTATCTTCCAGTTTGGCTATGTGCAGATGATACCTAGATCTCCTTTTCATGTTGCTCCCGACATAATCGTAAGGCCGGATCTCGACGACATCTTCGAGGATTGAGATAATCATATGGTGCCACAGGACCATCGAATGATGCAGGCGTCCCATAATTGGAATTGTGTTGAGGGTTACGTGACATGGTTTTTTAACGTGTCACACCCTCTCATGACACCGGATGGTCTTGGACGTCCACCGACACCAACTCATGAGGAGCTCATGGTGAACAACCAAGCCTAGGATGACCATGCGATTAATCTACTTCCCATTTGTTAGTGGATCTGCCTACTTGGACAGGAGGTGTGGATACATGGATTATCGATACACTGAGGCGGTTGTCGTAGTTAGAGGATCGTTAGTGAGGCATCTGGTGCATCGCAGTACCGCAGGCATATGAGGGTGCATAGGATTAGGATCAGACATACTTGTGTTATGTTTTTTGATGTTGTTGTTGTAATATGTTTGCCGTACTTATTTTTTGAACAATTATTAATATTATTATTTATGAACATATATTAATATTATTTATTGACTGTATTGTTATGTTCGTATTATATTTTCAATTCAGATCATAAAATATTTGTCTGATTGTAAAATATATTGTGAAATAGTGGAATTGATGAAATTTTAAATAAAAAATGACACAAATAGAGGAAATCTCGCAAGTGCACTTGCGAATTCACCTCGCATGAGGTTTTGCAAGTGCACTTGCGAAGAAACCTTGTTTTTGATAAATTATGGGTTAATTCGCAATTGCACTTGCGAAACCTCCTGCGAAGCGAATTCGCATGTGCACTTGCAAAGGGTATTTTTGAACTTTCAGTGGTGAAATCCACCACCACTAGGTGTATAAAAAATTCTCAAATTATTATCTGAATCTTAACGGGCTTCCGACTATTCAGTCTTAAACGGACTATTTTTTTATACTCCTTCCGTCTTAAAATAATTGTCATAGTTGACACTATCACACAGATTAAAAATTATAATAAACAAAAGAGAGAGTAATTACTTTACCAAATTATTCTAATCAAATATTGATGTATTCAAATTAGCATTAATTTTAAATAAAAATAAATGAAAATGATAAAGTAATAGTATTTATTAAAGGGTACAATTGAAAGATTAAAAATAAAGGACATTGGTAATATAAATTGACAAATATTTTAGGACCAATAATTTTTCTAAATGCGGCAATTATTTTGACACAGAGTGAGTATCAGTTTTTATATAAAATTTAAAATAAAAATATAATAAAAAATTATATTATTTTGTATCTAATGCATCTTTAATTACTATATTATTTTTTATAAAAACTACGATATGTTAATAAATGTATAAATTATATAAAATAATATTCAAGTATCTAACATAAGAGAGACGACTAATAAAATGTGAGGAAATTAAAAAAGTAAAACATAAAATAATTATATTTTAATTTAAATATATTAATGTATAATATTTAAAAGAGAAAATCTGAATAGAAAAAACATAAAATATATTGAGGTGAGAAAAATTAATATGTTATTTTGAAGTAAGACAACATAAATATAAATATATAATTAAATATTTATCATGTTTCGTTCAAATGACTCTATTTTATTATGCTTCTTTCCATTCCATTCAATTTATTTTAAAACATTTAAATATAGCATAAAAATATAATACAGTTTATATTCTTCTCCATTCGTTCTGTTCGAGACAGTGTTTTAAAAATCGGTCTGGATCAGACGGTTGGATCGTGTAAAATGGAAACCGGTCAGATAATCGATCTGGTTTAATTGTTAGATCACTCATGTCATTGAACCGGCACGAACCAGTAAACACCGGAAAACCGACGATTTTCTTAAACCGACGGTTTAAATGCATTTTTTATTTTTTAAATTAAAAAATGTCATTTTGATTATTTTAATTAAATATGAAAACGAAAAATAAATGAAATAAAAAATAAAATAAAATAAATAAAACAAAGTAATCATATCATTGACGAAAAAGTCATTGTGGATACGGTTGGTTTTATCAGATGATTTTAATATTGAAGAAGATGATCTTAATATTTAAACAATTTTTTCTCCTTTGAACTAAGTTTAGTACACATTGAAGTTATTTTGTTATAAACTATTTAATGAGATTATCTTGTAATTAAATTGTGTTTGCAATTAGACGTTATAATTTTGTACTATTTTATTATGTGTTATACCTTTATTTAAAATTTGAAGTTAAATTATGTACTTGTAAATTTATGATATGACAATTAAAAAAAATATAAATGTTAGTTATATTTTGTAGAGACTGAATCATCTGATTTGACCAGTTTTATACATATATAATTGGGTTATAATGACTGGTCTATTCAACTGAGTTATCCAATTTTATCTGGTTTGGTCATGTGATTCGACCAGTGACCCAGTGGTTCGACCAATAAACTAGTGACCCAGTACTCTCATCGGTTTAATGACCGGTCTGATTTTTAAAACACTAGTTCTGGTCTATTTTGATCCATTTTCTTTTAAAATATATTAAAAATATGGCAATGTTGATTTACTTTAAAAGCAACTGATAACACGAAAATGTATCACATATTTGGCTTGATATACATAGATTATATCTCTATTTTATTTTAATTATGTTGCTTTATGTTAGTATTACGATGGTATTTTAATGTATTTCAGAAATTTAATGTTTACAAGGCTTGCTTGAGAAAAGGAGTAAAAATGAGGAGAAATGAAGTAAAAATGCATAAAATATAAAAGAAAAGACATAAGGCCCAAGGTGAAGCCAAAGCGCGTGGCCCACCACAAAGGTGTGACGATCGTCACACCCCCTCTCTCACCAAGTGTGCCGATCGGCACACATGCCCAGGACCACTCATATTTTTGTGACGAACGTCACACTTTTGAAGGAGCCTTTTTCTCCTTACTTATTGCGAACGGTAAGGAAGGTTACATGAAGCTCCTATATTTTTCTCATTAGCCAAGTTTCCCTAAGACTCTCTCCATGAGGAAATTACTCCTAGTTTTTCTCCAAACGAAACTATATAAATAGTTGAAATTTTACGGCAAAGTCTCTCTCTCTCTCTCTCTCTCTCTCTCTCTCGTACATTTTCCACCATTTTTCGTTCATAGCTTTTTCTTAGAATGTAAAAGTAATAGTTCTCCACATCGGGGGACTATTCCAAGCTAGTTTTAGGATTTATTTCTATCGTTTAATTTATGTATCAGATTTAAGTTTGTCGACGTATTTTCAATTTAAGTTTTCTTTGTTTCCATTTTCTGCATTTACAGGTTCTTCATTTTACTGCTTTATTATTATTATCATTGTTATTCTTATTATCGCATTCTATAATTTTTTAAGCATGTTGTCATTGATAATATTTACTATGTTTATGTCGTTTTCCTTTGATTTCATGTTTAGCTAAATAGTTTAGAGTCCGGTGTATGAGGACCGTCGTTACCGACGGGACTCGGTAGAAAATAATAGGTGCGAATTTATGATTAAAATTCTGTTTTGGTTTTAATTTCTAAGTCTAATTTAAATAGCCTTGTCACGAGAGTGAGAGGTTAATTAACACGATTTTTTCACGAGAGTGAGAAATTAATTAAGGTTAGAGTTGGCACTGCGAAAGCGTGGGGATCAAACCGGATAATGGAAATTAGGCAACAAATCTAAATAAAGCGAGAGCGATTTAGATGCATTTAGGATATTATTGCCTTTCAAAAGATATTTCTTAGTTACCAGACGAGCGAGAGCAAAATCTTGGGATTAGGAAGTATGACTTTAGTTAATACCGTGAGATCGTGAGACGGAGTCTTTAAGTTGGTATATTCTACGGAACTAAGTTATAGTCGTCATTAGTACCCGTTTTCTATAATTCCTTCAGGAATGCGAAAATCATATCCCGGTCTCGTTTTAGTATTATTTTCTAAGTTCATTTATTTCAGTTTTAGTTCTTAGTTTTCCCCAAATTAAATATTTATTAGCCTTAGCTTTACAAAGCAACGATAGTTACAGTAGGTTGACATTGGTCTTTGTGGTTTGACAATCTTTTATACTACTTCAATATTTCCATGCACTTGTGAAATTTACCGACCATGTTTTTGGCGTTGTTGTCGGGGACCAACAATCAATATTGTTAATCTGTTATTACACCGTATAGACTAAGGCACTCTTATTTCTATAATTATGTATCAACCAAACTTTTTATAGAACTCCCATTCTCAGTATTTCGAGGTATCACAAGAATCCCATAAATCTGACCTCGAAATACTTATGGAGAAATTTAATGCGTCACCAACTCACTCTCACCCAAATTACCTCTACAACTATCAATCCCATCATTTTGAGGAATCACAAGAATACCAAAGACCTAATCTCAAAACATCATTGGAGGATTACAATGTGACGCTAGCTTATCCTCAACCAAATTTCCTCTACAATCAACACGCCCAATATTTTGAGGAGTCGCAAGAATACCAGAATTCCACTCTCGACGCGTTAATGGAGGATATGATTGCTACACTAACTCACTCTAGGCTAGAATCTACGATGAAACACTTTGTAGAGACACAAACTATCCACAATTAAGAGGTACGAAAACAAAATCTCGACAATAATGAAACTCTTAGGCAGTTGAATAATGCGGTTGAGTCCCTAGTGACTCACAACAAGGCATTAGAGGCTCAAATCTCCATGCTTTCACAAACAACTCTAGGACCCTCCCAGGAGAATGTGTATGTTGTAACAACCAGTAGCAAAAAACAAATTCAAAATCCTAAGGAGAGTGATAATAAGATTGAAGAGAGTAATAATGAGGTTGAGAAGAGTTCTAATAAGAAAATAGTAGAGATTGGGAAAAATACATTGTCACTATCCGAAAAGGAGGTTGTCGAAGAGGTAGATAAGGAAACATTTGTTGTTGTTCCTCCTCTATAACCCACCTATTTATTTTGCACAAATATTTGTGGAAGCCAATGTAGATGCCCAATCCAAAACGTATGTGGAGGTATTGAAAAATACCCACAACAATGCACCTTCGTCGAGGTCCTGTATAAAGAAAATTTAAGAACCATGAAACTAGGGAAACCATTAACATTAAGAAGGGTAAGGTTAACCTTTGAGGTGGTAGATAATATCACTAAGCCCAAACTTGAAAAGTCGATACTTAGGATAGATCCAGAACCATCACCACAAATTCAAAAGAATGAACCACCCCACAAAAGAAAGAAAATAAAAGGCGAGGGATATGTGAAATGGCTTGATAAGTGGCCATGGAAACCGAAGATTATTAAAAGTTCAATCGAGGATTCATTCTCGAGAGAACCACCATGAGTGCTTTCACTCCTGAGCCATCGAGCTATTGACGTTAACCAAAGCGCTGCGTGGGAGGCAACCCACGAGTTTTCAATTTAAAGTTTTCCTTTTACTGTTTGAACTTGCAGAAAATAAAGATATGGATTGCTTGTCACGTCTCGGCCATATCCAGGCGAAAAATCTATAGTTGATCATCTGAAACATGAGTTGGTGCCCACGAACATTCCTACGAATGTCGCTGCTGGTGATGACACCGATGGTGAGTATGGTACTTCCTCCGAAAATGAGCAATATGATGAGTGGCTTCAGAAAAGAGAAGTTTTAGAAAATTCAGATATCTCGTAGTACAAGACGTCATAGTAGAAGTGGTCAACAAAGACATGGTCAACAAGGGAAGGATCAAAGCAAAAATTGGTCATTGTAGCTTGCAATGTCGTTCATTCAGGTTCTATTTTTCCTCTTTCCACTTTTTCATCGAAACATTGAGGATAATGTTTGGTTTAAGTGTGGGGGAGGGACTTTACCGCTTTCATATGTCATTTTTTAGTTTGATTTATTGCTTTCTAGTTTATTGGATTTTTTAAAGGAATTTATCTGTTTTAAGTATTCTGTTGAGCAATTGCATGTGTTTTCGGGTCTATATACGTGATTTTCAATTGCTATTGAATTTCCCCGAAATTTTAAATTTTTAACCTCCAACAAAAATATTCTTTTTGATGCATGGCGCACACACTCTGAAAGTATATAGGTTGTCACTTTAGGCTGTATTAGAGAGACTTGGGAAAGCTTCGACAAAATCGATATCGTTTTGACACCCTAAACCCCCTAAGTATGTGAACTAATTTGAGTACCTATTATGCCGAAACCTTAAGTTTGAGTTTCAAATTAATCCCGAGTAGTTTATATAAGCAGTCAGCACCGTCTTAATCACAAACTACGTAGGGAACCGATGAATATAAGTGAATGGTCGTAAAAATTCAAAAATATCATGCCTTAATAAATTGAAAATAGGGAATGCGCTAATTAAGTTAGGTGACCCTCACTCGGTCGCTTAATCCAACGGTTGCGGAACCTACAAAAATATGTTATGACAAAAATATGTTAAGTCGTTTTCCTTCGATTTCATGTTTAGCTAAATAGTTTAGAGTCTGGTGTATGAGGACCGTCGTTATCGACGGGACTCAGTAGAAAATAATAGGTGCGAATTTATGATTAAAATTCTGTTTTGGTTTTAATTTCCAAATCTAATTTAAATAGCCTTGTCACGATAGTGAGAGGTTAATTAACACGATTTTGCCATGAGAGTGAGAAATTAATTAAGGTTAGAGTCGGCACTGCGAGAGCGTGGGGATCAAACCGGATAGTGGAAATTAGGCAATAAATTTAAATACAGCAAGAGCGCTTTAGATGCATTTAGGATATTATTGGCTTTCAAAATATATTTCTTAGTTACCAGGAGAGCGAGAGAAAAATCTTAGGATTAGGAAGTATGACTTTAATTAATATCGCGAGGCGTGGTAGTCTTTAAGTTGATATATTCTACGAAACTAAGTTATAGTCGTAATTAGTACTCGTTTTCTATAAGTCCTTCAGGAACACGAAAATCATATCCCGGCCTCGTTTTAGTATTATTTTCTAAGTTCATTTATTTCAGTTTTAGTTCTTAGTTTCCCCCAAATTAAATATTTATTAGCCTTAGCTTTACAAAGCAACGATAGATTATAGTAGGTTGACATTGGTCTCTGTGGTTCGACAATCTTTATATTACTTCGATATTTTTGTGCACTTGCGGAATTTACCGATCAACAACCTAAAAATCCCTTAAAACATATAATAATTTTATCTTGGCATCAATATTTAACACTTATATTAAATGTCTGATCTACTGTCGCGCGCAGATCATAAGCGAGTGTTTTGTAAAACTGTAGATAGCGACAATTCTAACGTCCCAAATTTAATTAATTATTTAATTAAATTAGATAAGGAATTATTTATTGGAATTAGTCGAAGTCGAGATTTATCGATATTATTATAAGAGGCATTATTGGATTAATATATTAGTTGAGCGGTTAAGTTGATAGTTGAGTAATAGTCGGTTTAATCAGAGAAATAATATTATTATATTGGATTATTATTTGATTAAAAATTGGATTTAGTGGTGGTGTGAGAAATAATATTGGAGGTGTTAATTAGTTGGCCCATTAGATCTAGTATTATTATTATTGTTTAAGTTGGTGAGAAGAAGAGAAAGAACAGTACGTAGAGAAGTGAAGAAATTGGGGAAAATAGAAAATAAGGGTTTTGCAAGAGGAAGAAAAGTTATGGAGAATGGTCGTAGAAAATTGCAGAGCAAAAGTTGGAAGTCATGGATGAAGCTTTGATTCGACCGAAAATTATAGAGAGACCGTCAATCTAAGGTAAGAGTGGAGTTCAATCTCTATAATCGGGTATATAATAAATTGTATGTGGAATGAGGGTGTAGGAATTCTTTCCATGGATTAATTGTTGTTTTATTTGTATTGTGTTGATTGGATGAAAATATTTGTTGTTGTGTTGATCGGTCGTTGTTGTATTAACTGTGGATTTGAATATTGGCTGAACCGAATGATAATTCTGTCTGTGCAAAGATAAAAATATGTTGTCCTGTTATAAAGAATTTGCGATTGAAAACAATACGTTAAAGAGAACTGGAATTGGATAAATTGCAGGAAAAATGCACCGAACGTCACACCCTGAAGATACAGGAAGTGTGTCAAACGAAACAATTGGTACAAGGGCACATGTCGACCGACATGTAGTGCAAGGCAAGGGGGTGACGAGCGGCACCCTTTGTAACATGAGTCTACCTTAGTTTTATATTATTGTTGTGTATGTTGGCTGTTTCTAATTGCTTCCTCCTGTTTTCCTATAATTAATTAAAGTTATATTGCATGACTAAGATAGAGACGAGTGAGTAGTTAATTGACTATACTACCTTTCAATGTTGTTGAATACAATTAAGGCTATGGTTAACTATGTGTATTAAATAATTAAATAAGTGGCATAGTATATTATTAATAGAAAATCTTAATAACAATGTTAATTGATAGGATAGCAGTAGAAGTAATAAAAAAAAGTAGCAGGAGGTATGTAACGTTTATTTTGTTAGTAACTGTAAATTATTATCATTCATTATAGGTAGTGTATCTATATGTTTAGTAGAATTTCATTAGCAAAATAATTTGATAGTAGGAAATTAACAATGGCAGACTAATAATATAGTGGTTAGTAGTTATATTTTGTAGTAGTAAATAACAGTTTTCATTTAAGTAGCAGAACTAGTAATGTTGGTGGAAAATAGTAGTTGAACTAATTGATTTAGTAGAGATGTAGAGGTAATTAAATAGTGGCAGTGGTAAATAAAATGTTCTAAGTGTAGAAATCGTAACTGTTAATTTGTGTAGCATTTGTCGTTGTTTTTTGCTTGTAATGTTAGTAGTTTTAACTGGTATAATTGATTAACCAGAATTAGTTGGAAATTGTCGGAGAAACTCGTATATGCATGTAGCTATTATTGGTTGGTTGAAGAATTGGAATGGTGTCGCGTATGTCGAATATAACGGACATCTTATGAATGGAAAATCAAGTAGTTGATTAATTAATTAATTTAGTATAATATGTTGAATAAATAAGTAACGTTAGCGTTAAATAAGATGTTTTAAGCGTAGATTTGTGACGGTTAAGTTATGTAGTATTTGTTGTAGTGTTTGCTTGAATTGTTGTTGTTCGTAACTTGTTGTTGATATGTTGATGAAGTTGTAGGCCTATGGTCAATGTTGATTAAGTTGAATTGTCCCAATTTATGGACATGCTTGAGTTGTAGGTCGTATGACCAATGTTGATCTAAGTTGATGCCATTGATGCATCTTTTGAGTTATTGTTGTTGTTGCATTGTTGTGTATTTGTTGTTGAAGTTGAGGTTGCATGACATACATTACATGATTAAGTTTGCCTTGATGGCACCACGATGAAAGTTGAAGGCTTATGCCTTGGCCTTGATGGCACCATGTTGAAGGCTTATGCCTTGTTAATGCCTCGATAAATTGACATATGTTTAAGTTGGGAGTTCTGCTCCAAATGGTACCACATGCATTTGCATAGCTGATTCGCATATTGAGTAGCATGTTAAAGTTGTTGTTATTATTCATTGTTTGTTGATTGTCGTTGTGATGTTGTTATAAGATATTGTTGTGAGTTGTTGTTGTTATAAGTTGTTGTTGCTAGAAGTTGTTGTTGTTATAAGTTGTTATTGTTGTGAGTTATTGTTGTTATAAGTTGTGTTGCTATAAATTATTGTTGTTATAAGTTGTTGTTGTTATAAGTTGTTGTTGTTATTAAGTTGTGTTGATTTAAGTTGTTACATTGATTGAATAAGTGCCTTGTTGTTATTACTAAGTGGTTTGTTGGTTGTTGTATAGTTGCTGTTATGAAGTGATGAAATTTGTATGATTATGATCTAATATACTGTTTATCATACACATGCTTATATTGGTTGTTATATCACACCTTCTGCTGTGATGTTGCCTCTATGTGGGTAACGTGCAAGTAATTGAAGGATGCAGATTTAGTCGTTGTTAGTACGAGTCGGGTTGTCGCTCTGATACATAACACTCGGGGGATGAATGCTAGTTGTTTTGTTGTTGGGTTTTTATTGTTGAATGTATATGTTGATACATGAAAAGTATTTGTTGATTTTTAATGCTTTTAAGTTGAGAAAGATGTTATGTTATCCAAGTTGAATAATGTAGTTCCGCTGCTTAGTATTAATAAAGTTAAATTCATGTTGTTTTGGTTCATCCAAGTTTATGTGTTATGTATCTGTGATAGCATGCTATTGTTGAAGTTGAATTGTAATATTCCAATTGTTTGTTGAAAAGAATTTTACAACTCTGATTTTGTTAATAATTACCGGGGTAAAATTGGGGTGTTACAACAATGATTCGAGTAGCATATCACGAGGAATCTTGTATTGTTATTAACCAACAACAGTAACAGTGAATGAGAGTTTTAGGGTTCAATTTATAACACAAAATAAGTGATTATCAAAATAAGTTGAAAAGTCAATTTGCTGATTCGGTTCCTACCTATCACCGGCTATCGTAATTCCAATCTCCTAAGCGAATTATCTATTCCCATTTGAGTACAAACTCAGTGGCAAGTGCAGTGAGTATTGTGTGATGTAAGTTCCTATTATCTGAATTAAGCAAACGGAATTAAGCTTCATGAATTAAGCAAACATGATTTAATTGGACACGATAACGAATTAAGCAAACGCGAACGTGACTATGGTTAGGATCATACAATTAATCGAATTAAATCAATATACTCTATAAAATTTAGATTAAGCAAACAAGAATCATAGAATAAAATTGAAAGGAATAAAAATTGAATTGAAATTATTATAACCTCAAGGTGTCGAAAACTGAATTCAACAAATCAATAGAATTGATTAGTTCTCCATGAAAATCCGTACAAGCAACAATATTTCTTTTTCTTGGATAGAAGGTGATAATCTACTGTAGCGGCTGTAAGTCTTATAAAACAAAATAGGGTTTCCACTTACAAAATGAATTGGGTCAAAACATAACCCATGCCCGCTAAAAGACCCAAAAACAAATTATTCTAAAGGCAAAAACTTCAACGAATTTTTTGAGATATCAAGAGTCTGAATCAGCTTCTGCCTTTAAAATGAAAGTTGTAGTCCTGTCTCTTAGATTTCTAGAAAGTATTAGAACGCCTCAATCTGATTCCCGAAGCTCCAATTATGAGTTGTTTAGTGAAAGCTACTAATGCTGAAAATAAAATACGAAAATTAATAAAGTGAAAAATAAATAAAATTATAAAAACACACTAAAATGGAAAAACAAACAAATAAACTAAGAAAATGCCTCAATATAATAGTAGGAGAATGTGCACAAAGATGCACTGATCATATTCCCCCACACTTAAACTTTTGCACTCCGAACAAAATAAAATCAAAACAATGAAATTTCATTGCATTCAGATATTAATTCTAGGCTTCAAACTCTTCTTCGATTAAGATTGCATCGATAGATACTAATCTTGCATACTAAGAATATCGTAAGAACACAAATCCATAATTGTGCAGTTATAAGCCTCCTTCCTATACAAATCAACCTGAATCATGTTATTATGCCTAAACCTAACTTACTAATCCTCCTTTTTGCTCTCTTTCATTCTATCGCAATCACGTTAAGCCTGTTTTCTCCACATTCTCATAGTAAGCAGACCGGTTAGAGACTTTGATCTATTTTACATGGGGTTCTGGTAACTGAGTGGCATAACCCCTTGCTTACCCAATTGTAGTTGTGGAGGATCGAACCATAATCCACCCTACCAAGTTCAGCACCTGAAACCTTTGAACCAACCAACAACGGGTTTTATTATCATGTTTTTGTAGGTTCCACAACCGTTGGGTTAAGTGATCAGGTGAGGGTCACCCAACTTAGAAGATGCATTCCCTATTTATTTTTTTCAAATAAAATTTGGACCACTCACTTATTTTCATCGGCAACCTTACGTAGAGCATGTGTGAGATAGTGTCGACTGCAAAGATAAACTACTCAAGAGTTATTAGAGAATGAGAATTCAAGGCTATGTCATAACAAGTATTCAAAATGATTTCCATACTAAAAAGAATTATGGTGTTAAAATGATACCGATCTTGTGAACTTTTCCCAAGTCTCCACAACTAACCTCAAATTAATCTATAGCCCGAAATTTTCAAGAAAGAAAATGCAAAGTGTTTCTAAATTATTATTTTTTACTTAAAGAAAAGAAACAAACCAAACTAAAAAACAAATAAACCAAAACAAAAACAAAGAAAAGAGATGATTATCTCCCCCACACTTAAAACATGTATTGTCCTCACTGAGAGAAACAAACATAAAATAAGAGAGAGAGAGAGAGAGAGAGAGAGAGAGAGAGAGAGAGAAAGAACACACCCGAGCAGTCATGGCAGATAGGTGATCACATAAGTAGATTTTCCCAATGAGAGATATTCTACAACTTCCTCTTCCAATGTGGGACTCTCATGGAATAGCTTGAGGAGGCGACCACTGACTTTGAAATTTTTATCAGTGCCTTCACATTTTATTCCAAGATCAAAGAATGTTCTTCTAAAAGTAAAAGTGTCAAATGCACACATGAAAGTGATGTCATTCCCCACAACATAAAAGATCAATGGTTCAAGAGGTTGCCTCAATGATTTTGTCTCATCTGAAAGTACCATGTGCATAGACATAGATGAACTAATATCAAGAATATCAATCAAGGTCCATCCAATTTTATTTTTATGTTTCTTCAAAACCTGCAAAAACTTATTTTCTTGATCAAAATCAAGGTTAGAAGAAATTGTAACCAAACATTTTTCATTCCTCTATAAATAAGCATAATTCATATTTTAAAGAAGTGGTTTCATCTCTAGAGAAAGTGGTTATTCAATGGACTTTATGCTTGGTGCAGTCGTGATGTTAATAGCATCATCTACATTAACAACTTCATTTGCAACCTCATGTGCAGTAAGTTTATCAACTTGCAAGGCAGCCTCAATGTCAGCACAAACATAGCAAATTTTAGTGTTAGTACAAACATCACAAGAGTAAACATCATCAAAATTAGACAATTATGGAAAATTAGTTGCAAACAAATCAGTACAAGTATCATCAACAGTCTTAGAAAGCAAATCTATTGGAAAAACAAAATTCTCTTCCAAGGGTTGTTGGTTAGATCCTTGAGCTTGTTGCATGGCATTCATCAAAGAGGCAAGTTATTCAATTCGTGTTTACAAAGTCTGAAGAGTAGAATCTATTTGTTGTTGATACTAGAGACTATTTACAATCATGTGTTTGACAATGTCCTCTAGTGAAGGTTCAGAGGATGCAAAGTACACAATCTGTAATTCCTTCATATGCTTATGCGGATCCTCACCTGCAAGACCATTAAACTTTGACAACAAATGTATTAAATAAAATTTAAATTCAAAAGGTGCATCAGCTGCAGGATAGTCAATACATAAACCATTAAAGTTCACATCAGGGGCAGCCAACTGCGTCAAAGTTCTTTGTTCAGTCATGTTATCAACAAACACAGAAACACCAAGTATGTCCCAAACAGGCAGAAACAAATAGAAAGAAGAAAAATGATTAAAATAAATTTAGAAAAATAAAATAACACAAAATTTAATCTAATTAAAAGAAATAAAAAATTTGAGATTTTTTTTGGGTTTTTTTGACACTATGAAAACAGTAAAAAATTAATTTAAAATAGAAAAAAGAGAAATTTGTGATTTTTAGAGTCAAAATCCTATAAAATTTTCTAAAGGAGTATTGTTCGTTGATTTTTTTCTGAACTTCTAGAAAAAATTTGGAGCAAATCGAAATAGTAGCTTCTAAACTTACCTGACAAGCCGGAATATTTACCACTATACTGCAACCCTGAAAATCAACAAACACAAAAAAAAAAACAAGAAACACACTAACAAGAACATACCTATGACTCTAATATCAATTAATAACAACAACAATCTCCGACAACGGTGCCAATATGATCCGTTGTTGCGCGCGAATCAAAAACGAGTGTTTTGTAAAACTGTAGATAACCACAGTGACTCGAGTATCGTATCGCGATGATTCTTATATTATTATTAACCAACAACAGTAATGATAAATATGGGTTTTAGGGTTCAATTTATAACATAAAATAAGTGATTATCAAAATAAGCTGAAAAGTCAATTTGCTGATTCGGTTCCTACCTATCATCGGCTATCGTAATTCCAACCTCCTAAGCGGATTATTTATTCCTATTCGAGTACAAACTCAGTGACAAGTGCAATGAGTATTGTGTGATGTAAGTTCCTATTATCCGAATTAAGCTTTGTTAAGCTTCATGAATTAAGCAAACATGATTTAATCGGACATGATAACGAATTAAGCGAACGTGACTATGGTTAGGATCATACAATCAATCAAATTAAATCAATATACTATATGAAATTTGGATTAAGCAAACAAGAATCATAGAATAAAATTGAAAGGAATAAAAACTGAATTGAAATTATTATAACCTCGAAGTGTCAGAAACTGAATTCAGCAAATCAACATAATGGATTAGTTCTCCTTGAAAATTCGTACAAGCAAAAATATTTCTTTTTCGTGAATAAAAGGTGATAACCTATTGTAGTGGTTGCTAGCCTTATAAAACAAAATAAGAGTTTCCACTTACAAAATGAACCGAGTCAAAGCATAACCCAAACTCACTAAAAAGATCCAAAAACAAGTTATTCTAAAGATAGAAACTTCAACGAATTGTTCGAGATATCTAGAGTCTGAATCAGCTTCTGGCTTCAAAATGAAAGTCGTAACTCTGTCTCTTAGCTTTCCAGAAAATATTAGAACACCTCAATCCGATTCCCGAAACTCCAATTACAAATTGTTTAACGAAAGCTGGTAATACTAAAAATAAAATACGAAAATTAATTAAATACAAAACTAAATTAAATTTTAGAAACACACTAAAATGAAAAAACAAATAAATTAAGGAAATGTCCAAATATACTAGGAGAATATGCACAAAGATGCACTTACCAATGTCACTATTTAGAAATATATTCAACAATGACATTTTTATTTTGATCTCTCTTTCTTTCTCCCTCTAACTACTTTGGTTAATAAATAAAAAATTGGTTAATTGATATATTATTTAATATATGTTATGACATCAAAAAGTAGTCTTAATGAATTGAGTGTAAAATACTTGTTAATACAATTTAGGAATGATAATTTGATACATTTTAAGTGAGTATCTACAAAACTTATTCACAATAAGTAGGGTAAAAACCCTTAAAATGAGTACATGAACGAGTGCAGACAATTACCACTGAAATAAGCGGGTACAAATATTTTAATACGTAGTCCGTCCCTTACTCGCACAATATATATTTTTACACATATTAATTTATTAATACATCATAATTAAATTCTTATGCATTTTAATATAAATAATTGTTGATTTCTTAACTCAACAATAACATCTTAATTTTTTTTTAATATTGTTAAAAATTTAAAATGATTTGATAAATTGTAATTAATCAATTATTTTTTATTAAAAATACGAATTAACAAATATAGATATGAGTACTTATGTACCTATATAACACGAGTACAAGTATAAATGTTGTTGTCCACATGGATATGAGCTCGAGCACGTAGAAATTTTTAAACTAAAAATATGAAGATAGATACTATGTCTAAATACTACTCTCTCTGTCTCTGTCTCATAATATGTGTCATCTTTCCTATTTTTATATGTCTCAAATTATTTGTCCTTTTAGAAAACTAATGTGATATTTATTATTTATTTTCACTAACTTACCTTTATTTATTGTATTTTAATTAATATAACTACACCACTATCTATTATTAATAAGATTATTTTAGTAAATGAGACTCATTTTATTATTGAATTCAACATAATTTATTATTATCTTAAAAAATATAAAAAAAAAACACTTATTGTGAGACGAAAAGAATACCTATTATTATCTTTATTATCTTTAATCCAGTTCATTCTTTAGTTATTAAATGCACCAACATCAAAAATAAAGTCTTACTCAAAAACAATTTTAATTAATGGTGTATAAAATCTTAGTGAATACAATTTATAATTTAGTTAGTAAATTTTCAAATATAATTTTTTTTGTTGACAAAATGCATAATTAATAGTCTTAATAGTAAATAAATTTGATTAAAAATTACCTACATGTTAAATCAATTTTAATAACAATATATAAAATATTAATTAATAGAGTTCATAATTTAGTCAATAAATATAAAATAATTTAAAAATATTTTTAAATTACAAAATAAAATTAGTTAATAAAATATAATAATATATTGTTAATAAACTTTATATTTTAATATCTAAAAATGATTAAGACTATAAATTTAAGTTAAGAAAATATTAATAATATAATTTTATATTTGTTATAATATATATTTTTGTGGTTAAAGAAGTGACGAAATTAGTTAATAATATAATTTTATATATCTGTTATCTGTTATAAAATAATTCTTTATATTTTAAAATACATATGTTTCCAATATAAGTAATTTTTATTTTAAAAAAAAAAACATTGGTGCTGGTATAAAGTTTGATGTGAAAATGGAGTTTGTGAAAACATATATAACCCGGGAAGGGATGAACTGAGGGAGTTCCACCCAACTCTCCCGATCGGAATTTCATTTCAATTCTTTTTCAAAATTATATATTCCATCAATCTAGGGTTTCTAGATTCCGTTTCCGCGTTAGGGTTTCTGACTCTAGACTCTGGTAGAGTAGTAGAAACCCTCAATTTCATCATTCTAGGTTTTTTCTTCCCAATCTGCCGCAACACAACCATCACAAACAAGGTAACTATCTCTCACTTTCGTTTCTCTTTCATGTTTTCTTAATATTCTATGTCAATTTGCCAATGTTTTAATTTTTCCCCTTTTTATGGAAAAGTCAATGATTTGTTCCTGTGGACTGAGTTTGCAACCATTATTTTGAACTGGAGTTGTTATCACAATGTTGGGTATGAATTGTACTAATGGATTCACTGTCGAATGCCGTTTTCGTCAATTAGCTCAATGGCACCCTTTAGAGTAGCAGCATCTTCATTAGGGCTTCAAGCCCATTTCCTCTGAAATCAAATCAGGTAAGTGTTTCATTCATTTTCATAATGATGGTCTATTATGTTTAATTGTTTTTGACATTATGAAATGTTTTTGTACAGATTTTATATTTTTCAATCAACTTAAGATCTGAGTTAAACATGTTTGATAAGACTCTTACTTTTGTGAAAGCTATGTGGTGTTTTAACTGCTTCGGGTTATTCAAGAGACGGAACCCTCAAAAGGATAAGCCTGCTGCCATCTATAATAGTAATCTGTCTCGGGAACTGTTGTTGGATGATGATGATGATGATTTTGATGACGAAGGGTCATTCTGTAATGATCAAGTTACTAGCACCACTAGTGGAGATGATAGTGAGGAGCAACGTCGTCCTAAGCGATCGGAGGATATTTTGGTTTTTAGAGTAGAGAATGGTATGATTTGTAGACAGTTTCCTGTTAAAGAGACTCACAAAGTTTTTCGCACTGAGGTAATTGGGACGATAAGTATATTTTTGTGTGTTTCTTATTGATGATGTCGTTTGTTATATGTCATTGTCTTTTCTTGTCTGAATGGTTATTTTTTATAATAATTGTGTCTAGGACGAAGATGGAAACAAGATGATAAATGAGTATGTTCGTGAGTATAAGATTGGTTCGGGTAGCTATGGGAAAGTGGTAAGCATAGTATTCATTTTATCCTCTCTCTCTCTAGGAAAACAGTTTACTTGACCTTCTTTCCTTGAATGCTTGGCAGTCTCTTCATCGAAGCTCAGTTGATGGAAAACATTATGCAATTAAGGTAAGTTTTTTTTTAAGTTTCGAACGATAGATTAGTTTATGATAGGAAATATGGCCATTACAGGGTTGTATTGAGTAATATGTTTTGAATCTTTGATTGCTACTAATGCCATAATGATGCAATTGTTTATTTATTGAGCTGAAAATCTTCTGATTATAGGCCTTTCATAAGTCTCATTTACGGAAGCTTCGAGTTGGACCCTCAGAAACTGCCATGACTGATGTTCTACGTGAGGTATATCTCTTCATTATTATTTAATTTTTTTTCTTAGTTTGGATCGATAGTTGAAATATGATTCAAATATGCATGCCAAATTTTGTTAAATGTATTGGTTATTCCTTGACATTTGCGAATTTAGAAAGTACACATATTCTCTCTTTGACAATTTTTTGCATCCAAATTTAAAGGAAGTTCTCTTTCCAAGGATTTACGTCTTATTTTGCTTCCCAATTTGTGTGTTTATATGATATATTACATTTTCTAATTTGATTGTTCTAGCTGCTGTGCTACTGTCCCTGTAATTGGTTAAAAACATACTTTCTTTTCAGGTTTTCATTATGAAAATGATTCAACATCCTAACATAGTCAATCTCATTGAGGTGATTGATGACCCAGAATCGGATCACTTCTACATGGGTACTGTTTTACTCTCTTGGTTTTATTATTTAGTTATTGATTGCTAATCAAAAAATGATCTCCTTTTTGTTCTATGCTTGACTAGCTAATTTTTTTTCCTAATACAGTACTTGAATATGTGGAAGACAAATGGGTTTGCGAGGGTTCAGGTCGAGCTTGTAGCTTAGGTGAAGAGACTGCAAGGAGATACTTGCGGGATATCGTTTCTGGATTAATGTATCTCCATGCTCATGTAATGTTGACTAAGTTTCTCGCTCTCACATGCACGTGCACACAAACATATGATCATGCTTGCTAAAATGTAATAAACAACTTGTGAAACATCATACTGTTTATGTTTAATGCTCATAGTTAGTCGTAAAATGCTTTGAAAGAGTTTTTAATCATGTTACTATAGTTTTTAAATATTATATATATTTGGGACAAACGTAAATGTTTAACAATAGTTTTATTTGAAAAGCAGAATATAGTTCACGGGGATATCAAGCCTGACAATTTGTTGATTACTCGTCATGGTACAGTGAAGATAGGGGATTTCAGTGTCAGCCAGGCTTTTGAGGTAATGCAACTACTAAGCCTGAATGTTAATTTGGACATATTAAATAAAACAAAGCTACCACTATTATTTACTTGGACAGTAGTGTATCTTCAACTGCAGCTTAGGACACATCATTTTCTCTGTGATACTGTAATATGATTTTCACACCGTCTTTGAAAAATAAGAAATATGATTACTCGGATGATATGGAAATGGAACTATGCAAGATGATTGGTGCACTCTGATAATACCTTTAAATGAAACACCTTGCATTGTTTTTGATAACATTATTGGTAATATTTAGGATGTCCTGTGAACTAAATATGGAGCCTGTATTGTTTTCATTTTGCAGGATGATAATGATGTGCTTCGACGATCACCTGGAACTCCTGTTTTCACTGCACCCGAATGTATTTTAGGTTTGTGTTTTCACTTTATGCTTTTATTATGCTTTTGGGAAAAAGTGTTTATGAAATGTAGGTTCTCACTACTGTGTCTGTGTCTGTTGATATTTTTAGGTCTTACCTACCGAGGCAAAGCCTCGGACACATGGGCTGTAGGAATTACTTTATACTGTATGATATTGGGCGAATACCCTTTTCTTGGTGACACACTTCAAGATACATATGACAGAGTAAGGAATTTGGTTGTCTTTCTATTTTTGTTTTCATCATATGCTTTTGTTAATTATGAACCGTTTAGTTTTTATTATTTTGAAATCTATTTTTATCACCTTCATATTACGTTTTTTCTTAATCCAGATAGTCAATAATCCAATAGTGCTCCCAAAGGATCTGAATCCGCGATTGAAGAACTTAATAGAAGGACTACTTTCCAAAGGTAAACAACATTCAACTTTTTGGCATATTACCTGACAAGCTAAAATTTCTTTGGAGAAGATTGTAAAATAAGCCATTTTATTATTTTAATTACATAATAATTGAAGTTTGAAATCTGCAGACCCAAAACACAGGATAACGTTGGCTGATGTTGCGGCTGATAGCTGGGTTATTGGAAATGATGGGCCGATTCCTAAGTACCTGTGTTGGTGTAAAAGGAAGGACGTGGAGAGGAAGGACAGTGATGAGAGCTAGCAATATGCTTCCATGACCTTTACTGACTAAATTTATTAATGGATGCATTTGTATATGTACAGTGGAAATCTCAGGTATTTTGTTTTTGTCATCTATAGGTAGGCTTGAAGAAATGTTGAGATATGAGAAATGTGTCTCATGTTTGTGGAAATAATTATAGGGTTTTCTTGAAATGTTTGAGGTTTTATACTACACAAGCTTCTTCTTGTAGACATATAGATACAAAATCTAAATTCATACTCCGATAGCCTACGGGTGGTTTTGTTACATTATTAACCATATATTTATTTATAACATAATTTGTTCAAATTTTTTCTCATTTTAAAATTCAATCTGGATTAAATTTTTAAGAGCTTCTAAGATACAATATTTACTTAGAAGCTTCATTTCAACACAGACCTCATGAATGTGCCTCTAATGTCAAATCTTTAGCTTAAAGTACAAGAACGTATGAATATAAATAGAAATCAACATAAAACTATACTTACGAGCTCCAAATTTGCAAAATGGAATTGTCTAGCTCCTCATCTCCTTTCAAAATTCATGTATGATAGATTTGTTAAGAAAGAACAATTGTTGTGGATCATGTCTTAATTGGAATACCTATAATTATGGTTTCAATACTCGGCAACAACAACTCTAGTCTTCGAAGGCTATCTTGATTGGGTGGTGGTGCAGGTTCAATATTGCCCTGGTTGATAAAAAAAACTATGTGTCACGTTTGTACCACCCATAACATATATCCAACGAATTAAATTTCTACATCATAAAAACAACATAAAGACAATCCAAATTTGAAATACACAAACAATAATAACAACAACATACAACTTATACCTCAAGAACATCGCGGATACACTTCTCAGACACTTTCTCCTCATTTATCCTCTCTCGCTCATATTGCTTCTTCTGGACACTATCCCACACAATATGCAACAACTCCTCCTTCTTCCCCTCCAAGAATTTCTCCTGCACCATTTACAACAACCTCTCTCTCTCATCCTACAAAAGTTTCTCTCGCATCGTCTGCAACCAAATCTCTTTATCCTCCTCCAAGAACCTATCTTGCTCCTCCTTCCACTTATGTATAGCCTTCCCTAACTCAACAACAACAATCTCTTGAACCAAGTCCACGGACACGCCCATGATGCTCCTCAGTTTCAATCGCTTTTACCAAGATGTCATGACGACCTTGTGAAGTGAAGAGGTCGGTCTTAGTTTGTTCAACAAGATCATCCTACATAACATGAAATTCCATCTTTACCAAATTAATTTAACTAAAATAAGTATTGTTGAAAAAACATCTTACAATCCTTTGAGCCACTTCATGCGTAGCATCTGACCTGTACTCGTCGTCTTTTCTTTGGCGTATCCACTTCTATTTCTCGTGGCGTGATGGTGGAGATGGACTATGATCAAGATTTATAGAACCCCCCACTCTTCATCCTTTTTTTTTTCTTTTTTCGTCCTTCAACAGTTTTTCAAGTTTTCTATATCCCCACGAGACAACCTATGTGGATAGATATTTCTAACTCAATTTTACTTTCTTTTTTGACTCTTTTCTAAGAAGTCTGTTAGTGTTTTTAGTTGGCATCAATTTTGGTAAAACTAGGCTATAGCAATGTCTTGATAAATGTCATGACATTCAGAGATTGAAGATAAATCCTACTTGTCAAGGATGTTAAAGGACATTTCGAACTAGAAGCTAAAGGTTTGGAAATTCTGAAATCGATGTCATAACGGATGTTATGACATTCATGTGACATTCTGCTCAGAATCTTTTCTGAGACTTTTCGGAAGTTTGTTGAAATGCTAAATTATGTTTTTGTTATTAGAAAGCATGCTCACGTGGTGCTAGGTTAATCTTAATTAGACCTAAATTGGTTGTTGAAAAGACCATGTTTTTAGGATTAAATTAAGTGAACCCTAGCTATCTTTATGGAAGCCCAAGACGAAGTTTCGGATCGCTTCTATAAAAGGAATTCAACCCTTATCTTCTCTGCATCTTTTGTCTGTTAGGAGAGTTAACAGTTGTATTGTGTAATTTTAGTTTCTCTTGTGAGCCAAGCAACTATCAATTGATAAGTGCATTGGACTAGGATTTGTTTGTAAGGGTAGTTTATCACTCAAAGCTTTAAAGCACGAGTGTTTGTCTCTTGATTGAAGCTTTGAAGCAAGATCAAGATAGTTTATTGAAGTGTGTCTTCACAATTCAATTATTCAATAGGTTGATATCACTGCTGTGATTGAGGGGGAGTGAGTAGGAACTCAGATCTAAGTAGGACTTAGGTTGAAGTTGCATTGGGTAGGTTTTAAGTGAAGGAGATAAACTGGTTGGTTTATTCCTGAATTAATTATACTAATAGTGAATTTCCTCCCTGGCTTGGTAGCCCCCAGATGTAGGTGTAGTTAGACACTGAACTGGGTAAACAACTTATTGTGTTCTTTACTGTTGTTTATATTTATTGTGTGAATTGTTAACAGAGTGTCAGATAGTGTGTCATAACATTCTCTGTGACATCACGTATCTGCTGCCAGGAATTTCAAAGTCAAAAGTGGTGTGAAACTCTACAAATTTCTCCCAAGTACCTTGATCAATAAATGAATACAACTCGTATGGAGGATTTTCTTTATCTTCTTCATGTTTAATATAATCATGGATGAGTTGTGTCTTAAATCCCCTCTAACGCTTATCATAATAAGCAACCATTTTCTTGTTCACGTTCGTATCATTTGGAGTAACAATGAACACATCCTATGTTTACACAATAAAGATGTTATTAATATTAAATAAAAAAATACATTTGTAAAATAAATGATAGAATACAAAATAAATGCAGTAATATTGATCCATAATACCGTCTTTCAATTCACCATCAACTTCACGCCAACTATCAATTAAAATACTCACTTTACTTCTACCTTGTAATACATTGTAATAAAAAAAAATCAGTTTGTTCACCAAAAATTGTGTCAGTTTCTACATAAACTCTAATTGGGTAGTGAATATCAATTTTGTTGACCTTTTCACCTTTGTATACATCTTAGTACCTTTAGTTTTTCTTTTGTAACAGATGTTGTATGAGAGGTGCTTGTCAAATCGGCCATGACTATCATGATTAATCAAACAGTGACGCTTCAGTAAAAAAAATAAAGAAACTCTAAACAAAATGATCAAGAGACTATTTCAGTGAAAAAATAACATTGATGACTATCAAGATGAAACAAACCTATTGCTACAAGACTTTTGATGAATATCTGTTGAGTTTTTGATGAATATAAGCTTGAAAATCTTCTAGGTTTCTTTATGAAATAAGAGTGACGAACTGACGATTGAGTGTTGATAGGTAATTGAAAAGTTAGAAACTAGATAATAGTCTGAAGTATTTCATGCAAAATAAGTGTCATGTTAGTTTTACACAAAAATTGACGTGATTGTATTATTTAAAAATAGTAAATAAAAAATTTCATACCGCCATATTCTGGGAATTTATTTAAAAGATATATCACGTCGGTTTTTGTATAAAATCGACGGATTAAAATATATCAAATAAAGTATTAAAATAAGATTTTGAAATTAGAATTATGAAATTGTTAATGCAAAATATATTACCTCTCAATTTGACCTGTAGTTGAGGTATATACTAATCGAAAAAATAAAAAATAAACAAAAATGGAATTTAGAAAGGCGCAGAGTGAGAAATATTAATTAAACATTTGAAAAAAATCATAAAATACTGCAACTAGGTGTCGAAACGCTTATTGCTACTATCCTTCGGTTTTATTAAATATCTGAGGTTTAATATTTTTTATAAAGAAATAATAATCAAACATGACGCTCTCAGGACCTATACCCTGGTTTTTTTCATTGTCCGAGGTGTTAGCTTCACCATGAAAAGCATTATTTGTACAAGTGATTGTACAAAGTCTACATGTTTGACATGTAACTAGTGTTTGTGTTAGGTGTTTCCACTATGGTGTGTATATGTACTATACTTTTTATCAATATTTTGGCTAAAAAGGGGAAGTAAAGTGATGTGTCCTGATGTTACATCACATGTTTTGACATGTTGATAGGACTGTATGCTACTGCTTCTGGAAAGTAATTGTGTGTTTATTGTTTCTTATGCAATCATTTAGGAGGAGCATGGGTGTTCATGCTTGTTTGTGATGAAGTTGTTGTTGATGCTTCTGTTGTTCCGCTGCATGTGTTGTTGTGACGTGGTTTTTCCCTTGAGCGTGGGAGATGATTGTGGTTGACTGGGGGAGTAAACATGTCTGGTTGTACAAGCTTTCTAGTTGTGCTGTTTTTACAAAGCTTACATGATCAACTTGTAGATTGTGTTATGGTTTTATTCCTCTCTCCAATTTAATTTAGTCTTTGGTTGTTTTAGCCAAAATTTGTCAAAGGGGGAGATTATTAGTTCCATATTTTTATGATTGGCTAAATTTTGGCTAAGTATGGTTATAAATATGGTTCTATATTGATGTTGAGTAAGATGTTGCAACATCTTTATCAACTGCCGTAGCAATTTTGTTGTTATGAGTTTTTTAGCCAGATGTTGACGTAGATGTCACGACATTATGGTCTGATACAACATGCACTGATGTTTTAAATCTTAACAATTTTGATTTGATTCTGGAATATTTCTTTTGGATATGCTTCAATTAATTTCTTAGATCAAGAAGATTTTATCTGGAACAAGGTTTTATATCTTCATTTGTACACTTGTAACTAAATTGGGCCTTGAGAAAATTTAAGAAACTTTGTATAGGGTGTTCCAAGATTTAAGGAGATTTTACTGCACAATATATACAACTCTTAACTTGTGGATTAAGAAATATTTGATGGAGATTTCGAAGTCTGTGCATTGAAGAAGTGTATATAAAGAGAAGACTAAACCTAAAGTTCCAACTTTTAAATTTCAACAATTGTAAAATTAGGGGAAGAAAATAGTCTTAGGTTTTGAGAGTCTCTTGTGTATTGTGTAGGGTTTTTCACCCTTGTATCTTTGGATACATGTGGTAGACATTGTGTTCTCACTCACAAGCTTTTAGGAAACGAGTTGAATATTATTCTTGGATGAAGCTTTTAAGCAAATCCGATTATTGTTCTTGGTCAAAAGTCTTGGCTAAGTTTTGTAATGGAAGTACGGTCTTCTCTTCGAGTTGTAATTGCTGCAGTCACTGGGATTGTGACTGTTAGATATCACCGAGGTGATTTAGGAAGTGAGATGACGATTTCTCATATTTAGGAGGTTCCTAGGTAGATGTTGCATTGGGTAGTGTTTAGGCGAGAAGTTTTAAACAGGAGAGTTTAACTTTGAACTAATACTACTAATAGTAGACTTCCTTCCTGGCGTGGTAGCCCAGAATAGGTGAGTTGCACCGAACTAAGTTAACAACTCTATGTGTTATGTATCTTTTTGCAATTTTGATTCCTGCATCTCTTTCAACTTGATGTTTGTGTTCATCCTGTCAGCAAATGTTGTAACATCTGCACTGACATCGTTTTGATGTTGAAACATTAGTATAAACATGTGTCGCCTGTACCAGAAGAAATTTTGGGTAATAAATAAAAATAAATGGATACATGCTCAATTTAGGTTAACAAGGGATAATAATTAATAAGTATGGCTTGAAAGTGATGTGTAAATTCCGCAAGTGCACGAAAATATCAAAGTAATATAAAAGATTGTTGAACCACAAAGACCAAAGTCAACCTACTGTAAACTATCGTTACTTTGTAAAGCTAAGGGTAATGAATAATTGGATTTTGGAGGAAACTAAGAACTAAAACTAAAAATGACTTTAGAAAATATAATAATAAAGGAAGAGCGAAATATGGTTTCCGCGTTCCTGAAAGACTTATAGAAAATGGGTACTAATTACAACTATAACTTTGTTCCGTAAAATATACTAACTTAAAGACTCCACCTCACGCTCTCGCGGTATTAACTAAAGCCATACTTCCTAATCCCAAGATTTTGCTCTCGCTCGCCCGGTGACTAAGAAATATATTTTGAAAGTCAATAATATCCTAAACGTATCTAAAACGCTCTCGCTGTATTTAGATTTTTTTGCCTAATTTCCACTATCCAGTTTGATCCCCACGCTCTCGCAGTGTCGGCTCTCACCTTAATTGATGTCTCACTCTCGTGACAAAATCGTGTTAAATAACTTCTCACTCTCGCGACAAGGTTATTTAAATTAGACTTGGAAATTAAAACCAAAACAGAATTCTAATCATAAATTCGCACCTATTATTTTCTACTGAGTCCGTCGTAACGACGATCCTCATACACTGGACTCAAAACTATTTAGCTAAAAATGGAATTAAGTGTAAACAAACTAAACATAACAATTTCAAGTAATAATATCATATTAATTAAATTAAACAAACGAAATAATAAAAACAAGAAATGCGATAAAGAGGAACCTGTAAGAGCAGGAATAAATGAAACTAAAATTAACTTCTGAAACAAACTTCGCGTGCATCAACAGAAACTAAATTTTGAATATGCAAGCGTGCTTGATAAATCAGATACATAATTTAGATAAAAGAAAAAAACACCTAAGACTAATGGTGTGATAGTTCCTCGATGTGAGAAGCTACCACTTTGACAAACGTAGGTTTATGCCTAAAACATAACTATGAATAATGCTCTTGCAAAAATAGGAAGAAAAAAAGGAAAAGAGAAGCGTGTGAAAAGTGAGGTTTAAATCCCTATTTATAGAGTTGAGGTACGCGAGCGTTGAAAGATTTTCTCCTCCAGAGTAGCCTCTGTAGAGATCGCTACAGACTGTTGAAGAGGGCGTGGCGGTCGTCACGCGTTGCTTGGGGAGGAAGCCTCCTGCTTTGTCGCGGCCGTTAGGGATTGCGTGGTTAGGGTGTGACAGTTGTTACACCTTGCTTGTTGAGGGAATCTCGCTCTGTAATGTGTTACGACCGCTATAGTTTGGCTTGCGAGGGGGTGTGACGACCATCACACCTTACTGGGCTGGTGAAGGAGCTTCACGGACTGGGCTTGCGCGTTGGTCCATTACGTTTTCTAATGCCTTGCTTCTCCCATACACCCCATTTTACTATCACACCACATGCTTGCCTATTTGCTCTTTTTTGTGGATTTTAAGTACGATTTTTCTTGACTTTCTTCGCACATGCCTTGTAAACATTAAATTCCTGAAAACATAGATAATACCGGCATAATACGAATATAAAGCAACATAATTAAGATAAAATAAAGATATAATCTATGTAAATCAAGCCAAGGATGTGATACATTTTCATGCTATCAAATAACCCCGCATTTAAACCATTGCTTGTCCTCAAGCAATCAACCAATACGACAAAAGAAAAATGATGAAGCATGCTTTTTTAAACAAAGGCACGACACGACTCCTAGTCATATGTGGCTTCTAGGCTAATATTAGATCAATAGGTACTAAACGTCAACACCAAGGATACCTTAATGACACAAAATCGTGATACACAATCAAAAACTCCCACCCTATGCAAGCTAGTATATATCATTCTATTATAACTTAACCTATTTCTTTTGCTTTATTTCACCCACTTTCGTTCAAGCGCAATCACATTAAGCCATTTATCCTTGCACGCACATAGTAGGGTAGCCGGTTAGTGATTCTGGTCATTTAAGCACGGGGTTCTGGTACTTAAGTTGGTGACCCCTTTATTTACCCAATTGCAAGTTGCAGGGGATCGGACCGTAGTCCGCCCTACCAAGTTCAGCACCAGACACTTCTAAACCAACTTACAATGAGTTATTATAACATATTTTTGTAGGTTCCGCAACCGTTGGATTAAGTGACCGGGTGAGGGTCACCTAACTTAATTAGCGCATTCCCTGATTTCATTTTATTAAGGCATGATATTTTTGAATATTTACGACCATTCACTTATATTCATCGACTCTCTACGTAGTTTGTGGTTAAGATGGTGCCGATTGCTAATATAAACTACTCGGGGTTAATTTAAAACTCAAACTTAAGGTTTCACCATAATAGGTACTCAAATTGGTTCACAAACTTAGGGGGTTTAGGGTATCAAAATGGTATCGATTTTGTCGAAGCTTTCCCAAGTCTCTCTAATACAGCCTAAAGTGACAACCTATATACTTTCACAATGTGTGCGTCATGCATCAAAAGTAAAAATTTGATTGGAGATTAAAATTTTAAAATTTTGGGGAAATTCAATAGCAACTGAAAAATCACATACAAAGACTTAAACACATGCAATTGCTCGACAGATGGTTAAAACAGATAAATTCCTAAAAACATCAAATAAACTAGAAAGCAATAAATCAAACTAAAAAACAATAAATGAAAGTGGTAAAATCCCTCCTTACACTTAAACCAAACATTGTCCTCAATGTTTCGATGAAAGGTGGAAAGAGGAAAAATAGAACCTGAATGAACGACATTGCGCACTACAACGACCAATTTTTGCTATGATCCTTCCCTTGTTGATCATGTCTTTGTTGACCACTTCTACTCTAACGTCTTGTACTACGAGACATTTGAATTTTCTGAAACTTCTATTTCCTGAAGTCGCTCATCATGTTGCTCATTTTTGGAGGAAGTACCTGCAAAAGTGTGAAAAATATAGTGTGGTGTGTGCAGGTGGAACATGGCCATGCAAATCATGATGATGAGGTGAGTTACATACAAGAGATACATGCCTTCTCCTATCGTACTCATCAACAGTGTCACCACCAGCAGCAACATTCATAGGAATGTACGTGGGCAACGACTCATTTTCGAGAGGATCATCTATAGATGTTTCGCCTAGATATGGTCGAGATGTGACAAGTGATCCGTATCTTTATTTTTTGCAAGTTCAAACAATAAAAGGAAAACATCAAATTGAAAACTCATAGGTTGCCTCCCACACAGCGCTTTGGTTAACGTTAATAGCTCAACGGCTCAAGAGTGCAAACACTCATGGTGGTTCTCTCGATAATGAATCCTCGATCGAACTTTTAATAATCTTCGGTTTCCATGGCCACTTATAAAGCCATTTCACATATCCCTCACCTTTTCTTTTCTTTCTTCTGTGGGGTGGTTCATTCTTTTGGACTTGTGGTGGTGGTTCTAGGTCTATCCTAAGTATCAACTTTTTAAGTCTAGGCTTAGTTATTTCATCCACCATCACGAATATTAACCTTCCCTTCTTAATGCTAATGGTTTCCCTAATTTCATGGTCCTTAAATTTTCTCTTTTTATACAGGACCTCAGACGAAGGTGCATTGGTGTAGGTATTTTTCAATACCTCCACATACATTTTGGATTGGGAGTCTACCTGAGCTTCAACAAAACTTTGTGGGAAAGGAATCAGTGGGGTATAGGGAGGAGGAACAACAGTAGGTGTTTCCTCCTCCACCTCTTCTACAACCTCCCTTTCAGATGATGTTGGTGGATTTTTCTCAATCTCTACTCTTTTCTCACCAGAACTTTCCTCAACCTCATTATTGTTCTCATCAACCTTATTATCATTCTCCTTAGGATTTTCAATTTGTTTTTTTTGCTAGTGGTTGTTACAACATACACATTTTCCTCAGGGGAGGGTCCTAGAGGTGTTTGTGAAAGCATGGAGATTTGAGCCTCTAATGCCTCATTGTGAGTCACTAGGGACTCAAACACATTGTTCAGCTGCCTAAGAGTTTCATTATTGTCGAGACTTTGTTTTCTTACCTCTTCATTATGGATAGTTTGTGTCTTTACAAAGTGCTCCATCGTAAATTCTAGCCTAGAGTGAGTTAATGTCGCATCGAAATCCTCCACTGATGTTTCAAGGTTGAAATTATAGGATTCTTGCGTTTCCTCAAAGTGAGTTAGCGTCGCATTTTGTGTCTCCACAAAGCACTTCATCTTCATTGTTTCTAGTCTAAAGCGAGTTAGTGTTGTAGTCATATCCTCCATTAATGCGCCGAGAGTGGAATTCTGGTATCCTTGCGACTCCTCAAAATATTGGACGTGTTGATCGTAGAGGAAATTTGGTTGAGGATAAGTTATTGTCATATTGTAATCCTCCAATGATGTTTCGATATCAGATCTTTGGTATTCTTACGACTCCTCAAAATGATGGGATTGATAGTTGTAGAGGTAATTTGGGTGAGAGTGAGTTGGTGACACATTGAATTTCTCCATAAGTATTTCAGGGTCAGATTTATGGGATTCTCGGTAATCCTCAAAATACTGGAGTTGGGAGTTGTAGAAAAAGTTTGGTTGATACATAGTTATAGAAATAAGAGTGCCTTAGTTTATACAGTGTAATAACAGATTAACAATATTGATTGTTGGTCTCCAGCAACGACGCCAAAAACTTGATGTGTAAATTCCGCAAGTGCACGGAAATATCGAAGTAATATAAAAGATTGTCGAACCACAGAGACTAATGTCAACCTACTGTAATCTATCGTTACTTTGTAAAGCTAAGGCTAATAAATAATTGTATTTTAGGGGAAACTAAGAACTAAAACTAAAAATGACTTTAGAAAATATAATAATAAAGAGAGTTTGGAATATGGTTTCCGCGTTCCTGAAGGACTTATAGAAAACGGGTACTAATTACGACTATAACTTAGTTCCGTAGAATATACTAACTTAAAGACCTCGCCTCATGCTCTCGCGGTATTAACTAAAGCAATACTTCCTAATCCCAAGATTATTCTCTGGCTCGCCCGGTAACTAAGAAATATATTTTGAAAACTAATAATATCCTAAACGTATCTAGAGCGCTCTCTCTGTATTTAGATTTTTTGTCTAATTTTCACTATCCAGTTTGATCCCCACGCTCTCGCAATGTCGGCTCTCACCTTAATTGATTTCTCACTCTCGTGACAAAATTGTGTTAAATAACCTCTCACTCTCGTGACAAAGCTATTTAAATTAGACTTTTAAATTAAAACCAAAACAGAATTCTAATAATTGATTCACACCTATTATTTTCTACCGAGTTTGTCGGTAACAACGGTCCTCATACACCAGACACAAAACTATTTAGCTAAACATAGAATTAAGTGTAAACAAACTAAACATAACGGTTGAAATTAAGAATAGCATAGTAATTAAATTAAACAAACGAAACAATAAAAATAAGAAATGCGATAAAGAGGAACCTGTAAGAGCATGAATAAATGAAACTAAAATTAACTTCTGAAACAAACTTTGCGTGCATAAACAGAAACTTAATGGTGTGGTAGTTCTTCGATGTGAGAAACTACCACTTTGACAAACATAGGTTTATGCCTAAAACATAACTATGAATAATGCTCTTGCAAAAATAGGAAAAAAAGGAAAAGTGAAGCGTGTGAAAAAGTGAGGTTTAAAGCCCTATTTATAGAGTTGAGGTACGTGAGCGTTGAGGGATTTTCTCCTCCGGAACAACCTTCATAGTGATCTCTACAAACTGTTGAAGAGGGCGTGACGGTCGTCACGCGTTGCTTGGAGAAGAAGTCTTGCTTCCTGCTTTGTCGCGGCCGTTAGGGCTTGTGTTGCTAGGGTGTAACGGTCGTTACCCCTTGCTTGTTGAGGGAGTCTCTCCCTATAATGCGTAACAACCGTTACAGTTTGGCTTGAGGGGGGAGTGTGACGATTGTCACACCTTGCTGGGTTGGTGAAATAGCTTCATGGGTTGGGCTTGCGCGTTGGTCCATTACTTTTTCTAACGTCTTGCTTCTCCCATACACCCCATTTTACTATCACACCACATGCCTGCCTATTTGCTCGACTTTTCTTATCTTTCTTCGCACATGCCTTGTAAATATTAAATTCCTGAAAACATAGAAAATACCGGTATAATACAAATATAAAGCAACATAATTAAGATAAAATAAAGATATAATCTACGTAAATCAAGCCAAATATGTGATACATTTTCGTGCTATTAGAAAGGCTTATGGGTAAAATAAATAACGTGTCACGGTGCGTGTAATCATGCAGTAATATTCGAAAAGAACTGAGTGATAGAGACATACCTGAATTATCTCTCATGATAAATATTGTGTTTGACCTTTTCTGCTCTCACTATGTTGGGTAAAGCTGACAAAGTCCATAGTAAGTCTAGTATGATACATGTTCCCTATTAGCTTAAGATGCACATGGTTCCTCTGTTAGTCAAGCTCAAGAAAGTTGCGTCCAATCATCTTCAACAATATCAACTTTTTGGGGGTAATTCAACAAGAAGCAATAAAAAGTTGAGTGATTCTTTTCATCCATTCTCACATAAATTCATCACTTATTTAGACAATAAAACCAAGAACTTACTTGAAAAAATTACACAAAAGATACAAATAGCACAAGCAAACAATAAAGGATAAAGAAAGAAACAACATAAAGCAGTAAATCCCCCTACACTTGAACTAAACATTGGCCCCAGTGTCTTAGAACAAGATAGAGAATGGTGACTCACAATGATTAGAAGAATGTGTTGTCTCTCATGTAGCGCTTCATTTAACGCCGCATGGATTGACGACTTATTCCCTCTTGTTATGGGGGGTACTTCTTCTTCCACACCTCTTTGTTTGTCTTTTCCGAAACAAGGACCCCGACTGGTTCAAAGTTAGGGACTAATTTATGCCCCAATTAGCTTCCAACTTCCATATCCTTACCTTGGTGTTCCTTTTTATTTCTCCTCTTGACTTTTTGAATGAACTTTGTAGTTTTTATATTTGTTTAAGCTGGAGAATATGACACCCTCTGAGAGATTATGCTTGAGACTTTCTCAGGTTGTGGTCCCCCATGTTCTAATCATGCCAACCGAGGAGCGATTGAATTTTTATTCCTGTGGATTCTTGATCTCAAACACCTTCAAAGTTATTTTCTTATCATATGAAGTTAAACTCAGGGTGCCTTTTTCCACATCAAAATTGCATCGACTTATAAGCAAGAATGGCCGACCAAGAATAAGTCGTGTATCTTCATCTTTAAGAATGTCCATGATCACACTCACCTTCCTAATACCCAACTTTTGAATATAGATAATGGAATTAGGCTCGGTCTAGCACCTAAGTCAATGAGAACCTTCTTGAACATTCTGTCTTTTATAGTGTAAGGGACTGTGACAGATCCATGATTCTTCTGCTTGGTTGGGATTCTCTTATTTGGTAATATTGCACTACATTTTTCATTATCGGGTACCGGTCCATCTCCTATTAGTCTATTATTATATAGTACCTCCTTCGTAAATTTTTGGTATATGGTCATTTTATCGAGTGCGTCAAAGAAAGGCATATTGATTTCTAACTTTTTTAACAATGTGACAAATTTCTCAAAGTATTTCTCTTTTGGATCATTCTTTCTCACTCTAGGGGGGGTATGGAAACTTAATCACTGGTTTAGTTTTTTTTTCTCTTCAGTTGGATTCATAGGTGGTATAACTTCTTTCAACTTTTTTTTATCTCACTTTCCATCTACTTCTATGACAAAGTCATCCTTTTTTTGCCTTCTCTTCCTCGTATTATGACACCTTTTGACTTCTTGTTGTGACAACATTAACATTCTCATGATTTTTTGGATTTATCATTGTCGAACTCGGAAAGGTGTCGTGTGCTTGCAAAGATAATTATTGTGGTATTTGTCCCACTTGAACTTCCAAAATCTTGATTGAAGTCATGGTGTTCCTGTGATTGCTCCTTGTCTCATATTGGAACTGAGAACTTAATGCAACCATTTTTTATAAAGCTACTTCCCAATCAATATTTTATGGAACTTGTTTCTGTTGTTCTTTCTAGGAGAAGTTAGGATGATTCTTCCACCCTGGATTATAAGTGTTCAAATAAGGATTATTCTACTTTGAGTATTTTATCTCTTCAATATTTTACGAAGTCATAAGACAACACATAATATAATGAGGTCCACTACAAATTTCACAACTCACATTTTGAGTTGGTTGAACTTGGGCTACATGTTGGGTGCATATATTCATTGCCTTCAGTTTCTTTTATTCTTCATCAGCAACTGTGTCTTTTATCCTTATTTTTTTGGTTTCCAACTTCATATCAATAACTCCTTCAGGCTTGCTAGCACATCTATCATACAACTCTAAATGCTCATTTCTAACTACCGCTTCATTTATCTTTTTAGTACCAATGGCTATTGAAAAATTAGTTGAGCCACCAATTGCCGTGTCAATAAACTGTCTGGTCTTTGTTATAAGACCATTAACAAACATCTGCATCTGTTCAGTATTATCCATATTAAGTGTAATACATGCCACTAGTAGTCTTTTGAATCTTTTGTAACAGACTCCTAATGACTCACCCTTTTCCTACTTGAAGTTCAAGATTTCATATCTTTTTCTCAAGAAAACTGATGCTGGAAAATACTCATTCAAGAAAGTTGTTTCCATACCTTCCCAAGAAGTAATACTTCCAACTGGAAAAGAATAAAATCACTTCTCTGCATATTCAAATAAAGTGAAAGGAAACATTCTCAACCTCTTTACTTCATCATCGTGTCTATCGATCTTTAATGTAGTACTCATAGCATCTTCGTTGACCTTTCTGGTGAAAGTTCTCCTCTCGAGTTGAGTAATTATGCTCGAATGAAGTTGAAAATTTGACACATTCACCAGTTGGTTTACAATTGTCAACCTACCACCCGGTGCATTTTCCCCAGCATAGTCACCAAGGAGTCTCTCAAGTACTGATGGATCTTCCACCATAGTTTCAACTTCTTTTACCGACTCTAAATCTTATTGAACCGAGATTTTATCTTCTTCACAGTCTAGTCTTATTAGTCTAGCTTTTCTCAGTGTCACGCGCAAAGTTCTTTCGATTTTTGTATCAAAAGAAAAATCAATTGAGGGTTCTCCTGGCATACAAATGTCAGAAGCAGATTAGTAGTAACAAGATAATAGTAATAATAACAAACTAAAATAAAATTTTAGTTGACGAGAAACAACGTTTCAATTGAACTAAAATTAAAACTTTATATTTTGGTAGTCCCCGATAACAGTGTCAGAAACTTGATCGGTAAAATAACAAGTGTACTATTTTGCCTAACAATAATAAAGAGGAAAATTTCCAGAATGTCGATCTCAAGGACTACGTATGAATACCGACTTGAACTCTTGTTCAATTAAATGAAAACTAATGTTTGAGTTTGTCTTGTTATTAGTAAAAATACTGACAAATAAAAGTAAACAGGAAGTTGGATTGGTTTTAACAAATAGGAATAACATGCTAGAGGGAGTGTATGGTTATTCATGTAACAACTTTGAATCCTTATTTCGACAACATATTTCAAATAACCAATTACCGGTTCTTTAGTTTATTTTCTCATAAATCCTTAGTGGGAAAACCTTTGATAGTTCATCCTAATTCCTAAGCCCCTAAAAATTCATGATGAAATCAAGCAATTTTTATGATCAAGAATACTCTAGTTGCTATAGGGTATCCCTAGTCTTAGGTGATATCTATTATAACATAATATCATAAAAGCATTAACAATAATAGTCTAGCCTAATTGTTAATCATAAATCAATCCATGTTTGTCCGTCAGAGAATACACTAGAAACCTATGTTATTAATCTCGGAAAGCAACGCGGTCAACCAAAAAATGGGAGCGGCGCGGAAGCGGGGAGCGAGCGGGTTCTATTTCAGCGATGTAGACACTAAAAACTAAATATTATAATGACCTTACATGATGAAAACATACTAGCAAATACAAAAAAAAACTCAAATTTCATTAAGTCTTGACAATAAAATACTTCCAAATACATAATAGCATAAGTCTTAAGCAAAACATTGAATAACAATAAAATTAAAGAAAACAAACAATTAAGCATCTATAACTTCATCATCTTCATCCTCTTCATCTTCATCTCCACACAACCATGGGTTATTGGTATCAATATCACCATCTAAGAAGTAGAAATAAAGATATAATGGTGTAGAACCAAAATACCTGAAGTAGAGTTGATGATGTGCGATGGAGAGAAGGGAAAGATAGAGATCGATGATGGGCGTCGGAGAGCTGCGGGGAGATAATGATGTGCGAAGGAAAGAGAGGCGTGTCGCGTGTGAGAAAGAAAACCAAATTAATACAGATTTTAGGGGTTTTTTCTTCGTTTTTGACCTAATTTTTGTATCCAACCCGACCCAGTTTTTTGAAAATGTGAAAAGCGCTCGGTTTAGGTCGCTCCGAACTGCTCCATGATCCGATTTCGCGGCCGCTCAAGCCACTTCTTCATGTCGCACTATACCGGTACCACTAGAATTGGCCTGGCCGGAAATTCTACATCGCACCGCTATAGCGTTCGCTACCGCTGCTTTTAACAATAGAGCTAGAAACATTATAAGATTAAATCAATGATGAAAATCAACAATATTATTGTCAATAAGAAATCAAAGTCATTACAATCCTAAATCAGGGACACCCCCTAGCATTTGGGGGTTTAGCTACCAATAATATTCAAGGAAAATAAAAGATAAATTGTAGACACTACAAGTATTAAGATGAAATTAGATATTCTATCGCCCTTGTTCATGAAAATATGCCTATCACCAAAACCCTTATCTTCTCCAATCTTCAATCGTATAATTCTTCTCTTGCCAAAAAGTCCCCTGGTCGATATCCCCCAAACTTGCCTAAATAGAAAAGTCTCTCTCTCTCTCTCTCTCTCTCTCTCTCTATCTCTCTCTACAATCAGATCCAAATAGCCCATAAGATCAGGTTAAGAATGACCTAAAATATCCTGAGATGTCAAAAATTGGTAAAAAAGGAAATATTTGGTGCCAGTACGTATGCACGCTGTAACACCCCTTCTAAAATACCCTGAATATATTAATTAAATTAATACTAAAGCCGGATTCAATCAGAGTTAACACAGAAATCAAGGGATGTCACAAGTTGAAATAAATGAAACTTCCAATAAAACACAGTAGCCATGCTACACTGAGGGTCACTATCAACAATAATAGATTAAATTAAGACCACGTCTTACACAGCGAAAATAATACCATTAAATCAACATAATAGATCAATTCTTAATTATTCTTAAAGTAATTCCAAACAACAAATGAATAACGAATAATTCTTCAACTAAACGTTCCTCCAGTGTTACAACCTATCAGAGCATGACACTGACACGCAGACTAATATGAATATAGCTCTAGAGTCATCCTCACCAACTCCTGAGCTACTAACTTTAATCTGAAATTGTTAAAGTAAGGGTGAGACTTCTCATAATTAAAGCACATTATAAGCTTTTCAATCAACAATATATCACAAGCATATTATTTCACCCATTTCAGCATAACTCAGATTCAACACGCAGTCACAATCATACAAATCATTATGCACCATCAATAATCAACAAGACAATTATAACACTGGAAGACATCCTAACATGTTACAATCCCATGCAAACACAATGCATGTGGTACCAACACGTGACCAAGTCACCTAACACTGATCCATCATCAACCGGATACATCAACCATCGATTCGTCCATAAACACCCGAACACGAATCCAGCCTAACCACCCATCATCACCCGGGTATCGGTTAACGGCAATACAAGTCAAATTCCACAAAATGGGAATTAACTTCACCAAGAATGCATATGCATGCACAACACCAGCATGCAACATTCAACACAGGTTATGACCACATCAGACATCATAAACCATCATCAACCACAACATGATATCATCAACTATCATGAAATAAATCATCACAAAGCATAAAGATGCCAAACGCTTACCCTTCTATTGGTAAGACTATCACCGGTATATACAACAACAATAACAACAACTAAGATCGACAACTACCAGGTATATACCACACCAACAAAACACATGATATCAATACAATCATCAATAAACAGCAGGAAGATAACATACAGGCTTCATCCCACGTTCAACCTGTCAGAACAACCCTATACTCATTCATCCACCACTCCCACAACTCTCGTTGTTCACAAATTAGAAAACGGCTCTTTTCAAAATAAAATCCATTAATTATAATTCTCTTCATTTTATAAAAGTCAACCTATGAACACACTAATTATCCTAACTGAACCAAATCCCAAACATGATATCTCAACGATCATGCACACCATCATTAGCAACATAAACAATGCCTTTCATTCACACAATACTAATACATCCATTCATCACATGTTCACTGTTACATACACACCAATGTGCGTCATTCAATAATCACTTATTTCGGAAATTCGACTCATTTTCAAAATAATTTCAATTTTTAGGAAATCTTTTCATTTTATAAAATAGAGCGTTAAATTTAAGAAATAACGTCCAAAACGGCACTAAAAACGGACTTACGGTTTGAAAATTATGAATTTTCAAAGTTTAAATATTTTTCAAAAATTATAGCAGAACCCGGTTCCTACATATACAGGAACCGGTTCCTGCGAAGTTCAAAAATCACCTTTCTGGAAAATTGTATGGGAACCCGGTTCCTACCCATACAGGAACCGGTTCCTGAGTGCATTTTTGCCTGTTTTTACAAATTTTCACAGTGGAACCCGGTTCCTCCCCACTGGGAACCGGTTCCCACGACCTACAGAGCCATTTTCTACACTTTTGACAGCATTCATCCACTCTAAACCAAACCCAAACATACCCATACGAATTGCTATATGGGAAACACCAAAACACATCCAATTTGCATCATTAAATCATCAAACAACATTATTCCATCATTCCTATTTAATATCTGACACCCTAATTGTTTTCAACCTATAATCTGACACAATAGGGATGATTCTACGGAACCCTAGAATTCTAAACCGGAGTTCCCTAACATACTATGATCCATACCATTGCATATCTAAACCGATAATATGAATTAACTAATCGAAATCACCCCTTACCTTGCGGGTTCTTCGAATTCTGACACGGATTGGTTTTCCTCCTTCTTTTTCCTCTTCTCCAATTTCACGTGTAATGACCTTTCCAAATAACCTTCCTTTTTCTTTTCCTTTTTATCCTCCTTTATTTATTCCTTTTATTATTATTCTATAATAATAATAATAATGATAAAATAAGTTATTAGAGGCTTTTACTCCATACACCGTAAATTCAAATTCTCTCCTCTTATTTATTTTTCTAAAATTCTAATATTCCAATAATTCCCAAAAATCCAATTTTTAATTAATTAAATAATTATCATTCCAATTTATTAATAATTGAAAATATGGGGTGTTACAACTCTCCCCCACTTAGAATATTTTCGTCCTCGAAAATTCACTTGATACTAATAACTGCTGATACGACTCTTGAATCCTTCCTTCCAACTATCACGTCATGTTTGACATCATTTCCAATATCACTAACAAATATCCTTCTTATTCAATCACTATAATCCCACACGATCCATTGTTATCGGGTTAAGAATGCATCAGTTCATCTCACTTCTTACTCCCTTCACTCTAGGATACATGATTTATCACTTCATTACACTGCAACACAATTATAAGAACTTCCACATAACCGCAATGTCCCCAACATTTATACACAATGCCAGTACCACAAGGCTACGTTCCAACGATCAAGCTTGCAAATTAATACATCTATCAGAATGGATGTAACACCAATAAGACATAGAACCCTTCACCTAACAATTCTATTTTGAAATTTCTAATAGCTTTATAAACTCCACACCTTCTAACGTTTAATTTGTGACTTCCAAAAATCATACTCGCATAACAAAGTGCATCACATTACGCTTTCGCTACGCGACTCTGATCATTTACCTTAAGTCATTATCTTCATTTGATTCTCATCAACTACCAGCTCTACAAGTTTCATATTTATCTTTAGACTCTCTTTAATGTCTACCAGAAATCATTGTTCACCTTTTTACATTCTAAACCTTCCACTCTGCGGCTTCAACTCGCATACACACTCAAGTCTCTGACCTGCTGAATAATTTCCAAGTCTTTTCCATAACCCTTTTCCTCTTAGTTTCATGCGAACTGATGAACTACTCTCCTCTCCATAGAACGTCAACCACTTCACACACTATCAAGCTTGCAAGATGAGTCTATTCAATCCAACACGATCCCGTCTATTATCAACAAGAGATTAAGGGTGATCAGTTCCTCAATTTGTCAATAGATAGCCGACAATCACAATGGAGTATAAACCACCGTACCAAACTATAATAGCGTTCCTTTAGAACTCGTGCTCGAAGTCACCCAAGCACCATGGTCCAATCATCTTCTCTTATGGTTTACAACTTCTTCCACACTTATTTCTCATTTGATATCGACGATGAGATACCATCGATCAAACAATTTACATAATCTTCTTCACACTCACTTAGCATCACACGATTGTTAAGTATTTTTCCACTCATGAGATGCTAACATACCAAATACACCATAACTCATTTTTGTTTCCATTTGAAGTTCTTATCCATGCAGAGAATTTTAACGACATTCACAATTCTTAGTCTTCCTTTAAATATCATAACATCTAGGATCCATATATGTTCAATCTGAATCTTATTTCAAATGCAATCTCGGTAATACATCTCATCATATGATCGGTAAAAGAACTTCCAACATTTTCTTAACACATGTCAATATTTTGACATCTTAAACATGATTGTATTTCCTATCGAATTTATTTTTCCTCTAACATCACTTATCTTTTCCTCAAAAGCTAACGTCACTTATCCATCCTTAATCGACATAAGCTGCATCTCTAATACTTTCGCATTCTTACTAATACCAACATCTCATTCATTAAGAATATATCATTCTTGACCTCGTCTCAAATAAACTGCGACTGTTACTAGTTATATCCATAAAATCTTCTAATACCCGCAACTAATTTTGGATTTTCCCACTACAACACTGCGTCAGCCTTAGATGGGTCTACCGCATTACCGTCACTTGAGATAACATGATAAAGAAAACTCATATCCTCATACCGTAATATACACCATGAAAACTTAACAAAATTCTACTCCCTTTCGAAGTTGGAATTCCCTCACAACATTCAACATGCCTATACCGAGTTCTAGAAGCTTCTCTCTAACTATCTTCATCCTTAACCTGACCACGAAGGTAAGTTAACCTCAATTCGACTTTACTGCAGATATACTTTCCAATCAATTGATCCATCAAATCACCAATAATTTGAAATAGATATTTAGTCTCAATCACCATTTAATCAGTTATCAGAAATTCACACGTAATTCGTGTTACTTTCTTTCTCCTTGACTACTGAAATTAGAGCTCCCAAAACAATATACTTGGTTTTACAAATCTATTTCTCTGCGCATCTTCCAATAGCTTCTTCAATCCCCTAACTCTAAAGTTGACGTCTTGTGTGGTGTCATAGAAATAAGTTTTGTACCAAGAACGACATCAACAACAACTCTGATTCTCCTCAAACATCACTACATGATAAAGAAATTACTTCCAGGTGCTGGAACCATTTTTAAAACAAATTTCATCACATTATCTTTCCAACGCTTCAAACGGAACTCAAATCAGACATCCAAAACTCAAGTTATGAATTTTACAAGTTTTCGAAAAATGTTGTCAGCTTCAGGAAATCAATTCCCTGTGATAGGTAATCGATTTCCACCTTGTGAGAGTGAGAAACCCAAAACATCATAGAATACAAAATTTGAGATCCTAACTTCAACATACCGCAACATACATCATTCACCATGATTAATTGCGTCAAGTTACAACTCCAATAATTAATTCACACAATTGCATACTTTATATCAACCATTGACACTGACACAATTAATCTTTTCAAGAACACAAAGAGGTAACTCACACAGACAGCTCCACAATCAACCGGAAGTGTTGCAACATTCAACCACCCAGCTTCATCTTCTAAGAGTCATCCTTCTTAATTACCAAATATCTTCTAGGCCAAGAATATGCATCGACTCATCAAAACGATTCATAATTACTTGGTTTAACTTCAAACATTCGACCAAATGATAATTTCAAGCTAATCCAACATCTTGCTCTAACGACAAGTCGCTATTATCCCCAGGGAAACATCAGAACTCACACCTAAATGGAACATCATTATCCATAACATCGTCCTCCACTCTCAGTGATACGAACAACACAAGTACTTAATTGTTACCCCTTAAGAGAACTTTATCTGGTCGTTATACTGAATTTCTTGAATTCGTAATCCCTCCGAATTCGGGAAACTACACTGTCTAACCAACATCTGCACTCATGTAACCAATAGCACATCGATCCAACTCTTCACGCCAGAATATCTCGGAGAAGTAAAGTTTGTCCCCCACTTGCTTCTAAACCACTCCTGCAATCCGGCAGTTAGGAAAAACAAGCAAGTACCGACAGTGTTTCACACACATGTCGTATACAAAAGGAATAATGACATTAAGACACTGGTCACAACGACCGACTATGCTCTGATACCACTATTGTAACACCCCTTCTAAAATACCCTGAATATATTAATTAAATTAATACTAAAGCCGAATTCAATCAGAGTTAACACGGAAATCAAGGGATGTCACAAGTTAAAATAAATGAAACTTCCAATAAAACACAGTAGCCATGCTACACTGAGGGTCACTATCAACAATAATCGATTAAATTAAGACCATGTCTTACATAGCGGAAATAATATCATTAAATCAACATAATAGATCAATTCTTAATTATTCTTAAAGTAATTCCAAACAACAAATGAATAACGAATAATTCTTCAACTAAACATTCCCCCAGTGTTACAACCTATCAGAGCATGACACTGACACGCAGACTAATATGAATATAGCTCTAGAGCCATCCTCACCATCTCCTGAGCTGCTAACTTTAATCTGAAATTGTTAAAGTAAGGGTGAGACTTCTCATAATTAAAGCACATTATAAGCTTTTCAATCAACAATATATCACAAGCATATTATTTCACCCATTTCAGCATAACTCATATTCAACACGCAGTCACAATCATACAAATCATTATGCACCATCAATAATCAACAAGAGAATTATAACACTGGAAGACATCCTAACATGTTACAATCCCATGCAAACACAAATGCAGACACAATGCATGTGGTACCAACACGTGACCAAGTCACCCAACACTGATCCATCATCAACCGGATCGGACCATCGATTCGTCCATAAACACCCGGACACGAATCCAGCCTAACCACCCATCATCACCCGGGTATCGGTTAACGGCAATACAAGTCAAATTCCACACAATGGGAATTAACTTCACCAAGAATGCATATGCATGCACAACACCAGCATGCAACATTCAACACAGGTTATGACCACATCAGACATCATAAACCATCATCAACCACAACATGATATCATCAACTATCATGAAATAAATCATCACAAAGCATAAAGATGCCAAACGCTTACCCTTCTATTGGTAAGACTATCACCGGTATATACAATAACAATAACAACAACTATGATCGACAACTACAGGTATATACCACACCAACAAAACACATGATATCAATACAATCATCAATAAACAACAGGAAGATAACATACAAGCTTCATCCCACGTTCAACCTGTCAAAACAACCCTATACTCATTCATTCACAACTCTCGTTGTTCACAAATTAGAAAATGGCTCTTTTCAAAATAAAATCCATTAATTATAATTCTCTTCATTTTATAAAAGTCAACCTATGAACACACTAATTATCCTAACTGAACCAAATCCCAAACATGATATCTCAACGATCATGCACACCATCATTAGCAACATAAACAATGCCTTTCATTCACACAATACTAATACATTCATTCATCACATGTTCACTGCTACATACACACCAATGTGCGTCATTCAATAATCACTTATTTCGGAAATTTGACTCATTTTCAAAATAATTTCAAGTTTTAGGAAATCTTTTCATTTTATAAAATAGAGCGTTAAATTTAAGAAATAACGTCCAAAACGGCACTAAAAACGGACTTACGGTTTGAAAATTATGAATTTTCAAAGTTTAAATATTTTTCAAAAATTACAGCAGAACCCGGTTTCTACATATACAGGAACCGGTTCCTGCGAAGTTCAAAAATCACCTTTCTGGAAAATTGTATGGGAACCCGGTTCCTACCCATACAGGAACCGGTTCCTGAGTGCATTTTTGCCTGTTTTTACAAATTTTCACAGTGGAACCTGTCATACCCCAAATTTTGACCTAATATACCACCTTACATTTGCATTGTTGCACAACTAACAGTTCAAACAGCATTAATCGGGTATAGCATTCACAGGTCAAAATTAGGGTTGCATCAAATTTTCATCTGATTCTTGAGCCAACCAATTAGGGTTTGAGATTTTCTCACTCCATTTGATCTATCTTGATCAAATCATCGATATCAATCCTCGGATATCCATTTTCTCATAGATCGATTGAGGATCGACCAATTAGGGTTTGGTCGAGCATAGGCATTCTCTGATTTTTTGAGCAGTAATTGACTTTTTTGGATAGAGATTGGTCATTATATCTTAGATATAACATCTTGACCTAATTTTTGGATTCAAAACATCACAGAGGTTCACAGAATTCATCAGTCAATTTCAGAAACGTCTGATGAAATTTCATCTGCACAGAAAAGTCAAACTTTGACTTTTGGTCAAATTTTCAAAACAAAACTTTTCAATCATCAAAATACTTCAAATGATCCATCATGATCATAAAAATCAAAGAATTTGGAAAAGTCAACAAAAGTCAAAATTTCTATAACTTAGAAAATTTTCTAAGTGTTGAAATTTCACATTTTTCAAACTTCAAGCCATTTTTCACCTAGTTCCAATTGGAATTTGAAAAACTCAAAACATGAAAGTTGTAGATCATGGAAAAATCTTTCCAAAATGTCCAAGAACTCTCAAATCCATGGAGTCTAGCTACACTTTTGAATTTGAAATTTAGAGCTCCAAAATCCATAATTTTCAAGTACAAACTTGTAAAATTATAGGTCATTTTGTGTTTTTGCATTTAAACCACTTGCCACCTTGCCAAATTGACTCATCAAACTGATAAACATCAGTGAAAAGTGATGATTGAAGATTGGATCAAGTTTGGATAAATTCACACATGGTAAAAAAAGAACCTTCCTTTTGCTTTACAAATGACAATCTTGCCCTCTAAGTTTTCTTTGAATATCCAAATGCCATGTACTTCCTTGCCTAACAATTCAGACTTTTGGCCTATAAAAGGATCACCATTTCAAGAGAAATCAACACCAAGAAACTTCACAAAATCCATGCTTTCTTTCACTTTCTTGAAAATCAAGCAATTAGTGCAAAGTTGAGAAACATAGCATTTCTTAGTTTGAGCTAAAAACATGGTAAATCTTGGTGTCTAACATGTTTCAGTACCAACATGTAACTTGTTCATAACTTAAAATCAAACTAAAAGCAAGAGAAAACCAGTTTTCAATTTCCATTTTTTCAAAACTTCAAAACTGCCTAAGCAATCGAATCCATGGTTTGGTTTGATTAAACTGTGTTATGATCACTCAAACATCATCTATGAACCTCATAGACATGATCCAAAACAAGAACAACAAGTCATGGCGCTTTAACCCCGATTTCCAGTTTGCATTTGAGCTCTATGCAGGTTGACTTGGTCAGAGAAATTCAAGCATGCTCCTGATGTGCAGACCACTCATACACGATCCCTACATGCCGTTGGTGCTCTAAGGATCAAGAAACAACAACTGGAAGTGCTCTAGAACAGATTTCGATCTCAACTTTTCCAAGTTAGAACACAAACTTCAAACTCCATATTCTTTGCACCAATTGAGAAAAGCTCTTGGCCATTTGTTTTCTGCACTAATAACGAATGATAACCCTCAACAAAATCAAACAATCATGAACAATCCATCATTTAATTTGAAAAATCAGTTTTAGGGTTCATAAGTGTTCTTCGAATCAAAAACATTCTGGGCTTAAAATAAATGAAATTAACATATGCCATCGTGTTCGTGAGGAAAAAACGAGTGACTTTGATGTTTACATCGTCCAATTCCATTGAGAAACGAGGGAGATAGCTTGGATCAATCAAACTGAAAATCAAACACAAACCCAGAAAATTCGCGCGTGTTCATGTGTTCTTCAGTTTTTAAATTTTCAAAATTAACCAATATTATATCAACGCGTGTTTTAATCCACTAACACATTCAAACGCGTTGGCCTAGTGGTTGTATGCTTGCCTATAAGTTCTTTCTGCCACGTGGTACACCTCAAGGTCATGGGTTCAAAACCCAGCAAGACCATTTTTTTTTCATTCATTTTTCACAAAAACTTCAATATTTTCATGATTTTTTTATCAAACTTCAACAATTTTTTTAACCAATCAAAACTTCTCATTTTGAGATGATTTTTTGAACACTTGTCATTTAATATATATTTTATGATTATGTCAAAAAAATCCAAAAATATTTTCATCTGATTAAATTTTAATCGAGCCGAAAACGATGTTCTGAACACTTTTTCAAACCTCCTTAAAAGGTGAATTTTTCAAGTTTTCGACTTCCGATTTTTTTCAAAACTTCTCATAAATGAGCCTCACACTTCAAAACATTTCAAAACATTTTCAAATCATTTTTCAAAACATTTCATCAAACTTGCATCTTTTACCATGATCAATCCGATTTAAAACGATAAAACTGGATTCGTTTCTTCTCGAATTTCTCGATCGATCATGGGCCTCCCTTATGGTGTAAGTCCCAATCCTTTATGTACATATTTAGCTTTACTTGTACATATTCAAATCATCATTGTCAATATTCAAACGTAAACAAATTTCTTTCATTTGTTTTCATTCGTTTGTCTATACGCCGAATCCATTGGTTCTAAAGGAAGGTTTCTCCTGAGTGAAATTTCTTTTTTAAACCAATGGGCCTCCATCACGGTGTAAGTCCCATAACATTCTTTTATGTACATAATATTTCTTTGTACATATCAAACTTTTGTCAAACATTTTTTAAAACAAACTTTCATCTGTACATAACACAGATATTTCAAAAAACAAACTTTTTATCTGTACATAACACAGATACTTCTTTTTTTCAAAACTTTTTATCTGTACATAATACAGATACTCTTTCTTTTGAAAATACTTTTTACAGATAAACTTTGGTCAATCATTTCATTTCATCTGTACATTTTACACTAAATACCATTGGTATTGAAAGGAGCATTATTCCTGTGAAGCTTTCAAATCAATGGGCCTCTCTTCGATGTAAGTCCCAACCCTCCTATGTACATCCATCTTTGTCGTACATAAAAACTCATTCGTGTACATATTCATTTCCTTGTACACAGTTCAAACTTGTAAATAATCAAGTTACGCTCGTTTCAAACGTTCGTTTCACAGACACTTGTTTATATTTCATAAACTGCTGTAAATAAACATCATGCATTGTTTATATTTCCTTCATAAACTCCTGTGAATACATATCACACACACACACCTGTTTATACAACTGTCTAATAATAACATAACAATTAGACTAATCAATAGGTTCCCCAGTATAGCCTCCGCTTGGGCTTCATACAAGACAACTCATCACCAGTTGAGTTTAGCCTCCGCTTGGGCTTCATACAAGATAAATTATCCCCAGCATGGATCAGCCTTCTCTTGGGCTTTATACAAAGAAACTCTCCCACAAGAGTTAGCCTCCGCTTAGGCTTCATATAAGACAACACTCCTGAGTCGCCTCCTCTTGGGCTTCGTCAAAAGAACTCCTCATTGAGTTTAGCCTTCTCTTGGGCATCATACAATGAAAGAGACAGAAATCTCTTATGACCTCCTATTGGGCTTCCAATACAAAGAATCACCCGCTAAGATAGAACCACGAAAGGATGGTTTCCGGTGAAATCACTTTCAAAATTCCCAATGAGTAAAATTTCCCGGTGAAATTGCTCTTATTCAGAAAAGGATGATTTCTCGGTGAAATCCCTTTCAAGCCAAAGACAGCCATACCCTATAGCTTCCTCTTGAGCTTCATACAATGACCCTCGATGACCCTCGATGACCCTCGGAATGCCTCCTCTTGGGCTAACAATACAAGGACCCACGGGCTTCTTAAAAGCATCCCTTTAATCCAATCAATTTCTCCTTGAGATTTAGACATCTATCATCTCTATGGAAGAAGTATCTCATCTATCACATCGCATACAGTCAAAAACTTTTTCAAACTCTTTTCAAACTATTTTCAAACAAAAAACATCTATTAATTGTAAGTGGTAACGCTTGTATACTCAAGTAAAACACCCAATACTTACAGTTAAAAGATTCAAACATCTTTTTCAAAACATCTTTCTTAAACATGTAAGTGGTAACGCTTGTATACTCAAGTAAAACACCCAATACTTACAGTTAAAAGATTCAAACATATTTTTCAAAACATCTTTCTTAAACATGTAAGTGGTAACGCTTGTACACTCAAGCAAAGCACCTAATACTTACGATGAAAGATTTTTATCAATCAAACAACTTTTCAAAAAATGTATGTGATGAAATAGATTAGATACATTTTTCATTAAGATGACATTTGTCCGTCTCTTACTAACATCCCGTTGCTTTCCACTAGCATAAGTGGGAACTACGATTGCTCTGACTTTCTCAACATCCTTTTGAGAATACGTAGGCACAAGGTCTCATCCTTGCCGAGCAAAATTTCTATCTCCCTCAGACCAAACAAACCATAGAACCACAGATCCGAGCTACAAATGCTCGATTCCCACTAGGGGATATGTATGCGAAGATCCACGGATCTTTGCGAGCACAATAATAACAAACCTAGAAATCCCACATAATCTCTTTCTTAAAATCCAAAGGAGAAACTTTCCCAATCATAGAAATAGCAATTAAAAACACACAACATATCAAACATATTCATATATAAAGTGTAGATAACTACATATATTTAGGGTGCTCCATCTATTCCTTTATATACCAATCCCCCTTACTCAGAATCTCCCCAATGCGTTATGTCTAGTTTGCGCTAGTCGTTACGCATACCAATATCAATTAAGGGTATTTTAGCTTTCCCCTTTTTCATAATCATTAAATCATCTTTCTTGTGTTGAAAATAATAAAGCTTGATGCTCGCGGCATCTTTATAAACAAATCAAAAGATTTAAAACGTTGCGTACCAGAAGATCCGAACTCACGTTCGCATCCTCAGGCGCGTCACCTTTTAACGCGAACAGAACCCGGTTCCTCCCCACTGGGAACCGGTTCCCACGACCTACAGAGCCATTTTCTACACTTTTGACAGCATTCATCCACTCTAAACCAAACCCAAACATACCCATACGAATTGCTATATGGGAAACACCAAAACACATCCAATTTGCATCATTAAATCATCAAACAACATTATTCCATCATTCCTATTTAATATCTGACACCCTAATTGTTTTCAACCTATAATCTGACACAATAGGGATGATTCTACGGAACCCTAGAATTCTAAACCGGAGTTCCCTAACATACTATGATCCATACCATTGCATATCTAAACCGATAATATGAATTAACTAATCGAAATCACCCCTTACCTTGCGGGTTCTTCGAATTCTGACACGGATTGGTTTTCCTCCTTCTTTTTCCTCTTCTCCAATTTCACGTGTAATGACCTTTCCAAATAACCTTCCTTTTTCTTTTCCTTTTTATCCTCCTTTATTTATTCCTTTTATTATTATTCTATAATAATAATAATAATGATAAAATAAGTTATTAGAGGCTTTTACTCCATACACCGTAAATTCAAATTCTCTCCTCTTATTTATTTTTCTAAAATTCTAATATTCCAATAATTCCAAAAAATCCAATTTTTAATTAATTAAATAATTATCATTCCAATTTATTAATAATTGAAAATATGGGGTGTTACAACGCTACGAATAGTAGCAGCTGCTACAGGTGGTCGTAGTGCGCCCCTGTTCCCTACTTCTAACTTTGTTTTCCCCTAACCTCATGCTACAACCCGTAGCAAGTGCTACGGGTGGTCGTAGAACACATGACCGGTCCAACACATCTCGAGACCTGAGGCGAAATTTAAAATTAAGTATTTCTAATATAATAAAAGTATTTTTCTAAAATTAATATATTTTAGGTGTTTTATGATGTAAATTATTAAATGATAATAATCGATTTTATGTAATATTTTATTTTTAATTGATAATAAAATTAAAACATTAATCCTATTTTTTTAAAAAAAATCATAATTGAAAATAATACCAAAATTATATTAAAAAATACTTGGATATTTAGTCTTTTATTATGTTAAAAAAATTCAAAAATTTATTATCCATATGTGTAGTTTTTAAATAAACTAATCAAGCAAGACAATATTATAATCGATTGATTTTATTATATATTTTAAGTAAGTGTTATTATTTAACTTCTATATAAATTTTAAGTAAGGTTTTAAAAAAATTAATTAATTAAGAACATATAAATATAAAATAAAAGTGAGGCTCTAGGCGGTAACCTTGGTGGCCTACCCCTAGGGTTGACCCTGGTAGAACACCCCTTGATATTGTGCTCATATGTTGAAAAAGAGGCTCACCTGCTACAACTAGTAGCAGGTGCTACGAGTGGCTGTAGCAGGCCTATCGGAAAGATTTTAGAAGACTAGAAAGACGACATCAAACAACACATTATTTATGGTAATATATTTGCACCTTTACGGTTAATATTATTTTATAACACTTGTGTGACACCATTACTAATATTTGATCCGAACCCTTTTAAAGAATGGATCATCTCGCACTTTTCACGCATCTTTGGATTATCATATGATGATGGATACATTGAGGCTTAACAACATGCTTGCTCCTTCAACCCACCCAGAGAGAATAAGGCGATTGACCCATTCAAATGTTTCTTGATCGTATTAGAGCAGATGATATATGCTACACATCGTACGATAATCACTGTCTAACGTGTCCCTTGGTTGACGTAACCTTATACTCGGGATGATTTACGTGTAGGTCGTACACATGATTTGTCCACATATGCCTGAGCGAGTTATACGACGATTCAAATTTCTATAGTATATTCCAAGAGATCCCACCGAGTATGCTCCTTCCAATATCATCCACAAAGATGTTGATGCGATGTTTAATGATTCATATAATCATATAGTACCATAGAAATGACGAAGTGTAGAGTCTCACGTGTTTGTTATGACACCAGATATTTAGGGAGATCCACATAAGTCATTTCATCTAGAGATATTAGAGGAGGAGCATGCTAGAGTAGACCATGCATTGATGTGTTTCCTACATGTCAACATATTGTAGCTATTGGACTAACATGTAGAAAGAAATGATATTTTCCAAAAGACACAAATAACCTTGTGGTCCAGGAGGCAAATAAGGAACCAATGAGATTTGATATACCCAGAAGTTCACTTTTACTTGTATTTTGACGATATTTGTATTATGGTTTATAATTTATCAACAATGATGTTTGATTATGAATTTTAATTGAATTAATATATGACATTTTGAATCTAATCACAAAATTTTAACTGAATAACAGATATGTATACTTATTATAAATGACGTAAAATATATTTTTTTTTTAAAAATGTCAAATTTATAGCAAATTTACTGTCTAGAATAGAAATTAATTGTCTAGTTGTCTAGAGAATTAAGACAAAAATATACTTCTGAATTATTTCCTAAATGTGAAATAAACACTTTGCGTGTCTAGAGATTATTACATAATTGCACATACAAATTCACCATTTTATCGATACGAATAAGTATAGTATATTTTGAATTCGTACATAAGCATACACTTTGGAATTTATAAAGAATAATTTTGAGTTTTACAAGACATAACTCTTCACCTCCAAGGGTGTGAAGAGTAACCCCAACACAAGATTAATAGCACCCATGTTAGTAGATGGGCCTACAAGGGCTCGTGAAATTGGGCTAAAGTACCGAACAACCACGATTGGTCCATTACCATTCCCGTTACCAGTCGAAAGCAGAGCAGTTATCGGAGCAAAACACAGTGAACAATGGCGGCCACTGCGGAACTATCTCCCTCCAAAATCCTAGATACAATCAACTCTCAGGATTCAACCTTAGAGCCACCTCTCACAACTCTACAAGACGCTCAAATCAACGAAGCAAAAAACGGCGTCGCACCAACCGAGAAACGGAAAAGAGACGATCCCGACGCCAACACCAACACCACCGCCGATGACGACCGTTCTCTCCACCCGCTTTGGAAGACCAGTCTATGTTCCTACTTCAGGAAACACGCCTCCTGCAGCCACGGCGAAACCTGCCGATACGCCCATAGCGAGGAGGAGCTCCGGCCTCGACCGGACAGCACGTGGGACCCGACGTCTGAGAGAGGTAAGAAGGCATTGAAATCCGTTACCGGCGAGAAAATTGCCGTTAAAGACGGTGTAATGATGACGGAGCTTGTCGACGATGTTGATGGGGATGGAGGGGATGATAGTTTTGCATCCAACCAAGCGCTCAGCAAATGTTTGATGCATTTGCCGATGAAATGGAGCTCTGAGAATTTGAGGAATTTCCTCAATGAGCAGGTAACCATGTTTCTCCACGTTTCACTTTTTGATAAGCTAAAATTGAAATTGTAAAATTGATTTTGACTTATTTGATGTTCTATAAGCATAATTTTATTTTGGCTCCAAAGTTGATTTTAAGTTGAAGTTTGAATTTGTACATTTTGCTTCTAAATGTTTTTTTAGAATGTTCGGTATTTTTGTTCACTTTCTCTAGAGTATACCTTTTAAGCACGCGAAGACAAAGAAAGGTATGGCAATTGGTTTCGTTACATTCGAAGACGAAGAACAACTGACGAGTTCTTCTAAGGTAGTTTTTTGTTATGATAATGGCTAATAATCCTTTTGATTTATTGATCTTAAAATTGTAGTTTACAATTGATGATTGATGGTTATGGATTTAATAGGATTTAGAAGGGAAACAAATAGGCAACAAAACCATAGAGGTAGCTGATGTTTATCCTCGATCATTTGAGAAGAAAAGTAACTCTAGTGTTCCTTCAAGTGGGACATTGGATGATGAACCAAATGATGATAGTTTGGTAATTGATGGTTCCGAGTCAAAGAAAAGAAGCTCGCGTGAAGTCGTGACTCCTCTGGCTCATTTGTCCTATGCTGATCAGTTGGAGAAGAAAAAATACTCTCTCATGCAGATTCTCAAAAAACTTGTTAGTCACAATTGTTTCTATTTTATCATTGTAGTTTTATATATATCCTTATGTATAGATTTCTTAAATTGAACTCTTAAATTGTTTTGACAGCCTAGAAATGCTCGTAAAGCTTGTCCAAACGGCGTTCCAGTTCCTGAATGGATTCTCAAGTCTAGGGAAATAGGTATTTTTTATATCAATAAAGTTTGTTCAAATCTTCAATAATAATTTAAAATGTTCTGAGTTTAAAAACTTAAGGTGCTTGTTTTGAAATGTCTGATTTAGATTTTTCTTCATGATTTCACTCCTCTTATGTTATTATTTCTGTGTCTGGTTTACTATAAAAGTTCAGTAAAAAATGTGGATTCAATTCTTATTAAGCCACTTCTTTCTCACACTTGTGCAGGTGGTCTTCCATGCAATCTAGAGGGTATTATTGAATCACCAATTGTAAATGGATACCGTAATAAGTGTGAATTTTCTATTGGATATTCTATGGAAGGCAAAGCAACAGTGGGCTTCAGCCTTGGAAATTTTAGGTATTCTGCACTTTTTATGTTTTTAGAGTGGTTTGCTTGTCAGTTCTTAATTGTTTACTAAAATATTTTAATAGGGAAGGTGTAACAGCAGTTGAGGAACCAGTGGACTGCCCAAATATTTCATTCATTGCTTGCAAATATGCTGCTATATTGCAAGAATTTCTACAGCATACTGAATTACCAGTTTGGAACAGATTTAAAAATTGTGGATTTTGGCGTCAATTGACGGTATACTAGTTGGATTCTAATTTGAAAGTTTTATGGCCATGTTGATTATTATTTTTAGATATGGTTCTTAGTTTTTATTTCATTATGTATTTTTAACACTTTCTGAAACTAATTGGTTTTGTAAGGTTCGAGAAGGGAGGTCAAATGGGAATACTATTGATGCTGACACTTTTGACAGTATTGCAGAGGTCATGCTTATCGTGCAGGTTAGTTTATAGCTTTTTGATGAATGTGCTGGTTATTATCCTCAAAATAATTTTGGAACTTAGGAACACCCTTTGAGTGAATGTTTGGTGGGGGAGGGTGATAGTTTATTATCCCTATTATATAAAAGCTCAATTTGATTGTGAAAATTACAATAAAAACCAACGTGCCTTTGTGCTTGCATTATTATGTGAACATTGTAAACCTGTAGTATGGTTTAGATAGGGAGACAAGACCCTGTAATATTTGGAGCTTATGATTTGGGTTTCCTTTCTTTCTTTTAAATGTCATTCGTAACTTGTTGTCTTTGTTCTGGATTTAGGTCTCTACTGCAAGTTTTGATAATGAACAAGTAGCTGCTGAATTTAAGAGGCTTGCTCAGGCATTTGTTACAGGAGCTACCTCCCATTGTCCAACTTTGCCCCTTACAGCTCTGATTGTTCAGGTAGGGGCCTGTCTAATCCGAGTTTCTTTTGTCATAAATTGTTTGTTAAGTATCAATTGATTCAATTCTCACACACATGCATATCCATGTAATAGAAATTTGAATGATCCGATGATGGTACTCTACATGTGTTTGTTACTCTCTCTATCCAGCATAAGCAAATTATATATTTTTTTGTTCAAGAAAAAACACTAAGTTACCATCTTTATCAAATATCTGAAGTGTTAGATTTGATATTTTCATTATTAAATTTGGACAGATCTAAAGTGTTAGTTATTGGTTGCTGTTTTTCAATTTTGATCGCATGTTATGGTGCAACTTAATTTTTGGGTTGACTTCCAATGAAATTGGTCTTACATGTAGGATCACCAAGGAATATCCAATGTAGCACCATCTGATGCACCGCTGCATTCACTTCCCATATCAGCTGGTGATCCTGAGAGGGATGAAAGCATTAGTGCTGCAGATGTTAGAATTCACGATTATATCAGCAATCTCCGATTCTCCATATCTCCAACCTCATTTTTTCAGGTTGGAATGAAAATTGTTGTTTCATACTGGTTTCAACAACATTCATTTCCCAGAATATGAAGTTTTGAGTCTCCTGCTATAGGTTAATACACTTGCTGCCGAGAAGTTATACTCCCTTGCCGGAGATTGGGCATGCTTAGGTCCTGATACATTGCTATTTGATATATGCTGTGGGACAGGAGCAATTGGCCTGACATTAGCACATCGTGTTGGAATGGTAATAAATAATCACCAATATAAGCTTCTTTCTTGTTGCCTTAGAAAAGCTTCTTTTTTCTTTTAAGCTTGCAGATCTTTTGGAAATTTATTGTTCAACATGCCCCTTTTGTAGATATTATATGATGTAATGACATTTGAATTGGCTGAAAAAAACTTTCTGCTCTGCTATTTAAGAGCCAATTTACCAAAATTTCTATGTTTTTTTTTTTTGAATTTGCTTGAATAAGAATTTTCTTGGGTTCTTCCAGGTTATTGGGATTGAAATGAACGCTGCTGCTGTATCTGATGCTCATAAGAATGCGGAGAATAATGGCATAAAAAACTGTAGATTTATCTGTTCAAAGGTTAGATCAGCCATCTTGATTTTTCAAATACAGGTTGAATTATTTTAATGGTTGCTGTCCAGAAATGAGGTTTGAATTTCTAGTTAATGTCATATTGACAGTTTTTTCTCTAACTGGAAAATTTTCAATCTGTTTTAATTGTTTCGTTGTTGTTTTCGTTGTTTAATTGTTTCCTTGTATTAACATTGCAACTTTTGTATGCTTGCTTATATGCGGAAACAGGCAGAGCAAGTTATTGGATCTCTATTAAAGGAATACCTTAATGTGCCCAAGGAACAAGTTGATGATCCCAATACCTGTGGAACCGTTAATGACATTCCTGAAGACAGTGCCTGCACAGAGCCCGAAAATGGTAAACAGGCATCTCATAGTTCTGAAAATAACAATTCAGAAGTTGAAAATGAGGTTCCGAAGGAAAACACTTCTGAAAATGGGAATCCTTCTATGCAACAATTCAAAAATGTTGTTGCTATTGTTGATCCTCCCCGTGCTGGACTTCATCCAACTGTAAGAATTACATTTACACTATCGTTTCTTCATTTTATTTGCACTAGTGATTACTGCCATAACTCTATTGGAGCACATTGTCCAAAAATGGTAGCTTCCATGCATTTTTCTTTTTGCTGTCCTGTCTAGTTGTCTCATTTTTGTTAGACATAGTGACTTAGGTCTTAGAGAACAGTTTTCTTTTTCTTTTTACAGGTGATAAAAGCTTTAAGAACCCATACTCACCTGCGGAGACTCGTGTTAGTTCTTGTTCTAAACTATGCTATACACTTACTTGACTTGTTTTCATTTTTATTGGAAATCTAATTTTGGACATTTGAATGCAGTTATATATCATGTAATCCTGAAAGTTTGGTGGCAAATGCTATTGAGCTCTGTACGCCGTCCCCCACAGAAATCGAAAGAGGAAATAAAGACAACAGAGGGTGGAGAAGGATGAGTAGTGCTGGTCTAGCTCGGCATAGGGCAAAGTCTATGCCCATTTCAGAAGCCTTCAAACCCATAAAAGCAATGGCTGTTGATCTTTTTCCACATACTCCACATTGTGAATTGGTTATGCTTCTTGAAAGGTAGGTTGTAGTGGAGTTAGGTTTAAGGGTGTTTTATTTGCTAGGCTCTCAAACTCAACTGTCCAACAAAGTTTTGGCTTTGTTAGAAGCTGCAATGAGTGTTAGTTAGTGCTTATATATTTTGATCTTGTGCTCTTTAAATTCGGCTCGAGGATGATCTTCGAAATTCCGCTGCCACATAGTTTCTATTCTGCTGTATGTATCATGAAGCTTGATTACTACTGTGAAACATATTTGGGATTACTGCTTTGAAGTGGTACTGCTTTTGCTCAGTTTAGGAAGATTTGTTTGTTATTTCAATCTCTGAATCACACACTTCCACATAGATAGATATTGGGACAGGACTCAGATACATGTTGATAATGTAAACCATAAGACATTATTAAAAATGTTTAAAATATTTTAATTAAAAGTTATAAATATTCTAATGTCTTTAATCTTTTATTGCTTCAATACATAATATTTAATTTTTAGAAAATATTTTTCTTCGGAATTGTCTTAACACCTGTTTAATTGATATTTAAAATTTTCATTTTAGTGGCAAAGCCACGAGAAAATCTTTTTTTTTTTTCTTCGAAATTCGTTTGACTTTTTAAATATTTTTTGAATTTTCTAGCCCTTATTGCACATAGTGAACAAGAGATACTGAATTGTGTTGTTCAAAAGTTGAAACTAATTTATAAAACTTTGTTTTTAAACAATTTGGTTTTATTAGTTCACAAATAAAGGATAACACAATTATAAACAAGTAGGAGATGAAGAGTGAACACAGAGAATATAACATAATTAAATATATGTTTAATCTTGCGAAAACACACTTGAGTTTTTTTACATGATTAGTCAACAAACAATGTTTTTACAGCTCATGCACTTTCTAACAAATTTTTTACACCAATCAAATTAAAAAACCTAAAAAAATACAACACCAATTACAACAAAATTCCCATAAGGAAGTTTCGGTCTTTTAACACTACGATAATTCTCGTGAAAAATATATATAGTTTTAGGAGCTTTCAAAATAATAAACTTTATAATTAATTAAGAGATCATTTACCAAAAATATATATAGTTTTAGGAGCTTTCAAAATAATAAACTTTATAATTAATAAAGAGATCATTTACCATTCCCTAATCGACTAGACTAAATCCTTAATCAATTAGACAATGTAAATTTTGTTTCCAATTGATTATAAATATTTTTTTAATCAATTTGATATAAGTCTTTGATGTTTTTAAGAAGTTTTACGAAATAAGAAAGAGTTTTGAAAAACATTTCTCAATCGTGTGATTGCCTCAACACTTCAATACTATCTTAATCTTTTATATTTCAACTGGTTAAGTGCTAATTCAAATAAATTTTCATACTTTTACAATTTTACCTTTAAATTTCCTTGCTTGATACAACAATGACTTGCCACTTCAAGTAAAGTTTGAATCTTCTAACTAAAGAAGTATGGAATATTTTTTTAATCAAATGTCATTACCAAAGCTTTTTCTTGATGGTCAAAATCAACTCTCATGTTATAAATAGGGATGTCAATTTGTATAACACTTTGGGGTGAGGATTGGAAAATTATCCTCCGCCCCGTGGATTCTCTGACTCCAAACATATTATTTAATTTTTATATTTAATATATTATATAATATTATCTTCGTTCTTATATATATGTAAGAGGCAATTCATTTTTTAGGTTCTTTGAATAATCAATGTATCTAGTTTATAAACTGACCAAATACATTTATTATTCAATAAACCTAAAAAATGAATTGTCACTTATATAAAAGAACTGAGGTAATATATAATTATATAATTTTACATAAAAATATTAATGTATTAGAGAATGAAGGGTCATTACTGGATTCTTTTATTTTTATGTTTTATTGTTTAATGTATTGTTCACTACCCAAGTTCCCAACCCTAAAGAAGTACACCCAATATATAGAATATACACATTGTCTCCTCCTTTTATTTTCTTATTTATATATGTCTCTTCCATTCATTATCTCCTCTGTTCTCATAATCATCACAACAACCACTAACCTTTGCTCATTATGCTTATGGTAATTATTCTCCAAACTTATTTTACTTCCATTAATAACATATTTTTTATTCAATTAATAAATTAGTAGTTATGAATTTGCCACATGTATACATAATCAACCACTTGCATGGACAAAAGTGGTACTGTAGTGAATGTATGGTAGCAACAAGTTTGACTAATATTTATTATTTTTTTATAGAAAAAATATTAGCATACTAGTATCAAAGTTTTGATAGAAAAGCACAAAAATTTTCTTAAGATTCGATCTCCGTGAATCCTTATGGGAATCTGTGGGGACGAGGATGGGAGAAATATTTCCCCGTGATGGAAATTGGAGATGGGGATAGAGATTAAATTTGGAGGCAGAACAGAGAATGGAGAAACATCTTCTGAACATTCTCTACCCCGTTAACATCTCTAATTACAATTTACAAAAAACTCTTAAGATCAAAAAATCATTTAACTTATCGAGTTGTTATTTTCAAAACTAATTCATCAATTACCATCCTTATAATCAATAACAATCGTATTTAGAAGTACATAAATCAACATCATAAATATTATACAAGATCAGATACCGACACTCATTAGATATACCACAATACACTTACTCTTAGAAATTTCAGTGCATCATTATTTTCAAATAACTAACAAGTGAATGCCTCAAAACTCAAAATTATCTTATTTTGAATTCCAATTAAAATAATCTTTCAATTTTTTATTAGAAGGATATAGGACTTAATAGACAAGTTTGACTAATTTTTAATATGAATAAAGATAGTGATTATATAAGTAATATGAGATATATGAAAAATTAGATAAAATATATAAATAGAAAGCAAATGAGCAATAAATTGCGTCGTCATTATTATTTTTTGGATTATAAAACAATCCTCTTACTTAGAAGATACAATATTGATATTCATAAATTTTTGAATTTTATGTAAAAAATCAACTGTTTCTAATATTAAAAAACCAAAAGTGTCAAAAACAAATAGTATAAAAATATGTTGATTTTCTGAATACGCTTTCTTATGTTTGATCACTTTACTGAAATAAGCTTTGAGAGTTGTCTGTCACACGGTAAAACTATCATCCTCAAATCCACCGATAGAGAAATTTCCGTCAAATCCACACAAACATATTTTTCTCCTACTCACTCGTACACCAAAACATCAGCTAACTTAAGTGTCGATCTCTCTTTAATTAATTTGTCAAAAAAAATTTATACTCACTTTCTTTATCTATATTCCAATACGTCGAAGTCGAAATATATTAAATAAGACATCTCTAATAAAGTTATGTCTAACTTGAGACTTTGTTAATCGAATAGACTCAAAAAGGTTTAAGTTAGCAATTGATAATGTCTACTAGTACCGCCGACACATATTCAACAACACTAAGTACTTAGTAGTAGGAGTAGTAGTTACCACATTGTTGGAGGTGAGTCAGCCAAACACTTTTCTCAGAAGTAATTAGGGGACTCGTCTATTTTTCAGTTTAAAATTAAGAGACTTGTTTCAGTGACACCACTTTACTTTGATAGATGGACTCCTAGTTCTTCCCACTTTGTAATTTTCTGCTTAAATTAAAAGTTTTTTTTAGTTTTACAAGAGCTGACAAATGGAGTAAGAGACTAAGAGCTTTTCTAGTGTGCTTTATAAACTATATTTCCCTTTAAAACTTTTTTCTTATCGTCTTATTTTACACAGTCTTCCTAATTAATCTTTTCTATTATTGTAATGTCTACATTTCACTTTTAATCTATTTTCAAATATTATGTTAACATGTTCAATTTAGATTTATCCACGATAACCTTCTTTTCCACGTACTGGCTGCTACTTTAAGGTTAGCTTGATCTGGTGGTGTGGTGTCACTATCAGTCAAACCTAACAAATTTGTCTAGGGATCAAGAAACAAAGTATATATATATGAGGAGGGATCAAATTACACCAATTAGTTACACCAAGTATTACACTTATTTATAACCTTTGATTTATTTAAAATCTAATGGTTATAATAAAAATGCATCTTAGTAAAATGTTTCCTTTTTTCACAAGACCAACCATTCCATATATATTTTACTAATAAATGTCATATATTTTAAACAAAATATTCTTTTTCTCTCAAATGGATAATCAATTTCATACCTAATAATATTTACTGTTAACGAAAAAAAAACATGTGACTTGAAATCTTTTTTAAATATATTATTTTTAATTAGTACTTCTTATATTTACTACTAAAAAATTACTATCAAATTGAAATTATTTGAAATTGTTCTCATTTTTTTTAGGTTTATTTAAATTAAATTATATTCTATTAATTTAAATTAAATGATAAAATTAATATATTTTTAATTTAAATAAAATTATATTCTATACATTTAAATTAAAGGAAAAATTTATATATTTTTAAACTAAACTACATAATAATATTAAAAATGCACAGAATTTTAAAAAATATATTTATAAAATAAGTAGAAAATATAAAACAAAATAAATTTTATTGATCATCGTTCATTTTGTCTAAATTTTATTTAAATTATGATTATAATTTTATTTAATTTAAAATGAATGATGAAAAATTAAATACAAAATAAAATAAATAATGAGAAATTTAATTTAAACAAAATGGAAGAAAACAATTTTTATTTTGTAAGTATTTGTAAAAAAAAATTCATAATCTTATTTTATTTTATTTTATTTTGTATTTAATTTTTCATCATTCATTTTAAATTAAATAAAATTATAATCATAATTTAAATAAAATTTAGACAAAATGAATGATGATCTATAAAATTTATTTTGTTTTATATTTTCTACTTATTTTATAAATATATTTTTTAAAATTCTGTGCATTTTTAATATTATTATGTATTTTATTTTAGAAACATATAAATTTTTCCTTTAATTTAAATGTATAGAATATAATTTTATTTAAATTAAAAATATATTAATTTTATTATTTAATTTAAATTAATAGAATATAATTTAATTTAAATAAACCTATCAAAAATGAGAACAATTTCAAATAATTTTAATTTGATAGTAATTTTTTTGTAGTAAATATAAAAAGTACTAATTGAAAATAATATATTTTAAAATAATTTTAAGTCACATTTTTTTTTCTTTAACAGTAAATATTATTAATTGTGTATGAAATTGATTATCCATTTGAGAGAAAAAGAATATTTTATTTAAAATATATGACATTTATTAGCAAAATATATATGGAATGGTTGGTCTTGTGAAAAACCATTAGATTTTAAATAAATCAAAGGTTATAAATGAGTGTAATACTGGTGTGGTGTAATTTGATCCTCCTATATATATATATATATATATATATATATATATATATATATATATATATATATATATCAAGATGGGCCATGCCCATTGTCCCGGCCCATAAATTCATTAATTAAATGCGGTTTGGAATATTTTTAAAAAATACGATCATATCTTGTTGGGTCAGTCCATCAGGCTTCTAACTTTCATGGGCTGGGTCGGACCGGGTCAAGCGGTCCTCGAGCTTGTTCGTTAAAAGAATATTTTGGTAAAGTGTAGGGAAAAAAGATTGAGATAAGATATGATTGCATAAGTTTGTTTTCAAGTGATAAAAAAAAGTTAAAGAGGATGAAAATATATTTTCAAAATGATATGATCAAAGAAATAGTTGTGGGATAATGAGAAAAATTGATAAGTATTAGTGATAATATTAAGTTACTATACACTTTTACATGAATATTTATGTGGTAGTCATATGTATATTGATGTTGATGTGATGAATATTTTAAACATCACTTAACTAAGTTTATGAAGACTCGCTACTCATGTTAAGTAGCTTTTATCCATTACATCCTTTTCATAAAATTAAAATATAATATTTAATATGGGTCGGGATGACCCATCGGACTTCAAGGACCTTTGAAAAATGGGTCTGACTCATTTTTGTAGTCTATTAAACAATCGGGTCAGGCCGGGTAGCCAATTTAAACACTTTGATCCACTGGACTGAAACGGTCTGGGCCGCACCGGCCCATGTGACAGCTATACACACACACACACACTCATATATATATATATATATATATATATATATATATATATATATATATATATATATATATATAGGTGTACATTGACATTGGCATTATATATCTTTAGGTTATATTTGGATTGATGAAATATAACGGAGCAGAGTGAAACATAATATAGCGGAGCGAAATAGAACAAAATAAAATATAGATATCACTCTATTGTTTAACTATTTTATTAAAAACATCTCATTTCGTCACATACGCCCAAAATTAAATGAAATAAAAATGAGAAATTTGATGGAATGAGATGAAATGAATTCTATAATATACCATTCCATTCCTTCCATTTCATACCACCAATCTAAACATACAATGTATTTTTGAGTGAGACCCATCACTTTATGTTTTTTAATTATTTATTTTAGATTTTTGTGATTTAAATGGGGTTTAAAAGTCTGTTATTTTTTTGTTTACTATTTATTAGTTATTTATTAATAATATAAGGGGATTATTTTAGCGGAAGTATGTTAATAGTTACTGTACATTAAATTTTGAAATTGTGGGAGTTAAAAACTCTCTAAATTATTTGTAGTGGGTGTATATTAGCAAATTATACTAATATGCCTTTTGCTTAAAAACTTTTTACACACAAGAATTGACAATTTAGTAATTAAAGATTAGCCATCCATTTTTCTAATTTTTGGACATTAAGCACCAATTGTTATAGTCCAAATTGAAAAAATTATTTCCCCTCAAACGACACTATTCCCCATTTTTTCCCTTTCTCTCGTCTCCCTTTACCCCTCCAACCTTAACTTTTCTCTCTTCTTTCTTTTTCTCCCGTCTTTTCTCTTTTCTCTCTTTTTCCTTATAACCTTAAAATTGCCTATGCTTCCCTTTCTCCCCTATTTACGATCACCACATCTCTCTTCATCTTTATTCACGGGTTCCTTCTTTTAGCTTTCACGAATTGTTAAGGTAGACGCTCTCGCCCAGTAGGTAGAAAGTTTAACCGCAATACCTTTAGCCATTGTGGCTGCTGATGTTTTGTATTATCAAATGAAGTATTTTTCTTATCGTATCCGCATGGATTGGAGAGATATCAAAACCGTTCAATGATTTCTATATTTCTAAGCATAAGTTTCAAGATTGCTTGGTTTATAAGTGACGAAAAGTATAATACGTAAATAACGAAAGATAAATTCAGAGAAATAGACTTGTTGGGAATTGGTTTTCATTCACCGATTCGATATGAAAAACTAGGATCAGTTATTCATAACTTATGAATGTTTCAAGATCATCACGTATCACACACAAACAAAGCTTATGTCTAAACTTTGATGTGATTTCTTACCTTATGGTTTAATCGACGATTTCTCAGCATATTAAATGATACGACAACATTAAGATTCGATACTTGTGAATATTAAACCTAACTCTATGTCTAGCAGCTAGAATTTAATAGTTGTTATCTTGGATTGAGATTAGAACCGTATTTGTCAATATCGATTTAATCCATTAAATATACGGTAAAGCAAAGATAACAACGATAATGATTCAAACATAACTTATATATAATGCCATGAACAAAGTAAATACATACTGATTCGGTGAACTACGACCAATCCCAACAAGAGAGGGATTTAACTACTCATGGCAACTTGAAGTACAATTGAAGAATTGAGTAGAAACGACATCAACGACGATTTCCCGACTCTTGATGCGAATCCACCTCTTTCTCTTTACAACCTCTATTAAACTATTACACTAATGTTACATAATGTATTACAAGTTGGTAAAAAAACTGGCCTCCTCAACTGAACTGAGTTCTGCTCTATTTATAGTAGTTCTGGCCGCCTGAGTTCGCTGAGCGAACTATACTTCGCTAAGCGAAGTCCTTTCTTCTGTGCTAAGTTTTCAAATCAAGTTGTCAACTTGTTACCACCAAAGTTCGCTTAAGCGAAATATGGCTTGCTTAGCGAAGTTTCTTTCTTCAGCCTGATGTCTTCAAAATATCTTTTTATAACCGCCCTGTTTCGCTAAGCGGACTTTAGTTCGCTAAGCGAATTCTTCTGTGCTACTGCTCGCTGCAAGCGAAACTGGATATTTTTTCTTTCTGACTTGGTTTAGCTATACGAATTATATCTCGCTAAGCGAATCGAGCTTCCTTCTGAATTTTGAATTTTGTTCTTTGACTTCGCTGGAGGTTTGCTAAGCGAACTGTTCGCTACAACGTTTACTTAGCGAAGTGTCTGTTTTCTGGTTTTTCTTCAATGGCCAAAACCTGCACAAAAGATACTCAAAGCCAAAGTAAACATGTACAAACCATATCTATTCAATAATTAGAATTTTTATGTGAGAATCTTGTCATTTAAGTAAGATAAATGCCATGTTTTAATGTGATAATTTACTATATATTAAGCATTCATCAGCTGCCATAACTCCAAACTGCGAGATATACAGAGTACTTGGATACGCTGCTGCTGAATGTCAACTCTTAGCAGGAACTCCCACCGACCAAGGAAACCCGTACTCAAATACATACAACCCAGGATGGAAGAATCATCCCAATTTCTCATATAAGAACACTAATGCATTGTATGCGCCTGGCAAAGCACCTTCTATACCACCTGGATATCAAAAAGCACCTGCAACCGCTCTTAATATTCCTAGGAAATCTAACCTCAAACTAATGATGGAGAAATTTATAGTTAACCAAGCTCAAACTAACAAGGATTTCCTAAACCAAAATATTCACACTAGTGAGAAAATCAAGCAGTTAGTGAACAAAGTAGATGCTCTAGCCACCCATAACAAAATGTTAGAAACCTAGATTTCACAAGTGGCCCAACAACAAGCACCTACTGCTGCACCTGCTGGTACATTTCCAAGCCAACCTTAACCGAATCCGAAAGGACGTGCTCATGCTATTATATTGCGAAGCGAGACTAAATACAATGGACCAGATGATCCAAGACTTAAGAATCCATCCATGTCCCGAAGCTCTGGAAAAATAACTGAGAAAGAAAGCGAACCGAAAGAGAAAGAGAAGGTAGGTGATGGAGAGACAATAGAAAAAGAAAAACCCTATGTGCCTCCGCCACCTTACAAACCACCAATCCCTTATCCTCAAAGACTCACTCAATCTATAAGTGCAGGGCAATTCAATAAATTTGTTGAACTTCTGAAACAACTTAATATCACAATACCATTCACAGAAGCAATCACATAGATGCCCTCGTATGCTAAGTTTCTTAAAGAAATCTTGTCTAACAAGAAAAAGATAGAGGATAACGAGACAGTTACGCTCACTACCGAGTGTAGCGTAATCATTCAGCACAAAATGTCTCAGAAGGTGAAGGATCACAAAAGCTTCTCTATACCATGTAATATAGGTAAGTATATCAATAGAAAAAGCTTTATGCGACTTAGGCGCTAGTATCAGGGTTATGCCCTTATCCATATCCAAAAAGATGGATATGGGAGAATTAAGACCGATTAAGATGTCAGTACAACTAGCGGATCGTTCAATCAAATACCCCGTAGGAATTCTTGAAAAAGTTCCGGTACGAATAGTTCAATTTTATATCCCTATAGATTTCATCATTATGGACATTAAAGAAGACAATGTTACCCCTATAATACTGGGAAGACCATTTTTAGCAACTGCTGGAGCTATTATAGATGTTAAAAAAGGAAAGTTAACTTTTGAAGTTGGAGAAGAGAAAGTCGAATTTATCCTGACACAGTTCCTACAAGCCCCATTTATAGGTGATGCGTGCTATCTTTTAGACGTCATAGAAGAATGTGTCAAAGAGATGGAGTCAGGAGGAGAACCTCATTCCGAAACTATGAAGATTCTGATACCCCTGATTTTTGAAGATGATAATTAGTGTCCCGAATATCAAGATGACAACTTAAGCGAATGTCTAGCACTGACACCAAGTCATATGCCTTGTCCGAAGAAACCCAATTTGGAACTTAAAATTCTACCCAAAACCCTAAGATACGAATTCCTAGATTCCGAACTTAAAAGACTAGTGATAGTCAACGCTGACTTGGTATAAATTGAGACAGAAAAACTATTGCATGTTTTAAGAAAATATCCTCTTCTTTAGGATATAACATTGTTGATCTAAAAGGAATAAGTCCTTCCATTTTCATGCATCGCATCATGCTGGAAGACGACTGTAAATCTTCTAGAGAACATCAGAGAAGAATCAACCTGATCATGAGCACTGTAGTGAAGGATGAAGTAACCAAACTTCTAAATGCAGGAATCATTTATCTAATCTCTGATAGTCAATGGGTTAGTCCGGTCCACTGCGTACCCAAGAAGGGAGGAATCACAATCACGACGAACAAAGCTGGAGAACATATAGCAGAAAGAGTCATGAGTGGAGCTAGAATGTGTATTGAATATAGGAAGCTAAACAAAGAAACTTGAAAAGACCATTTCCCTCCGCCCTTTATTGACCAAATGCTTGAGCGATTGGCTAAGCATTCTGACTACTGTTATTTGGATGGTTATTCAAGATTCTTTAAAATTCCTATCCACCCCGATGACCAAGAAAAGACAACATTTATGTGTCCTTATGATACGTTTGCTTATCCGCGAATGTCGTTCAGACTATGCAATGCGCCTGCAATATTCCAAGGATGTATGATGTCCATCTTTGCCGACTTCTTTGTATGCAGGAAAAGTTTTGAAGGATGCTTGTCGAACCTGGAAAAGGTATTGGAGAGGTGCGTACAAGTAAACCTAGTGTTGAACTGGGAGAAATGCCATTTGACAATAAAATAAGGAATTTTACTTGGACACATAGTGTCTGAGATGGGGATTGAAGTAGACAAAGCCAATATTGAAGTAATAGAAAACCTCCAACCTCCAAATACCGTAAGATAAATACAAAGTTTCTTAGGCCATGCCGGTTTTTACTGATGTTTCATTAAAGATTTCTCGAAGATTTCTAAACCGCTCACCAACCTCTTGATGAAAGAAGCTGAATTCATCTTTGATGATGACTCCCTAAAGGTGTTATTTCTATGGATTAACATCAATTTTGGTAAAACTTTCCGCTCATAAAATGCCTTGTAATTTACTGAAGATGCAGATGTCCTGACATGTGAAACTGACAAAAGTGCAGAATTTTTAGGAAGTCAGTTTGTTTGTTATTTGTACGCTTTGACTAAGGAAGCTTGAGAACGCCTTCAGAAATATATTTGGAGATTTAATATCCTGCTTTTATGGAGAGAAGATAGGAGGAGATGAAGACTTGTGAGTAAAGAAATCCTAGTTGCTGTTACTCTATTTAAGAGTTGTAAACCTTGTTTTGCAGTTTGGTCGTTCCAGATTTAGAAGTTTAGTTTTTCATTGTTGGTTGTTCATTCTTTTGTTTGTTAATTGTTCATTATGATCCTCTTGAGTATTTCTACCGGAGAAGGACGACTTTTGAGTTGTAAGTTTTTATCACCATAAGCTTTGAAGCGAGTGTGATTGTGTGTCTTTGAAGAGTGTCTTCAGTTTTAGTTTTGTTGAGTGTCACGGTGTGTGATACTGAGGGAGTGAGTGGAGGTTCTCATATCTAATTATGGTATCTTAGGTATAAGGGTCATTGGGTAGTTTGATTAAGTGAGTAGGTGTAAATAGGGAAGGTTTAGCTCCAAATTAATAATGCTGATAGTGAACTTCATTCCTGGCTTAGATGCCCCTAGACGTAGGTTGGTTAGAACCGAACTGGGTTAACAACTCTCTGTGTTTTTATTATTTTCTGCACTATTTTACTTCATTCTGTTTAGTTGTGTTCAAAGCAGATATAAGTGTCGTGACATTACCTTCGACATCTCATATCTGATACCAGAATTTCAAAAAGCATTTGAACGGTTAAAAACAGCTTTCATATCCACACTTATCATACAACCACCTGATTGGAGTTTTCCATTCGAGATAATGTGCGACGCGAGCGATTATGCTGTAGGTGCAGTCCTAGGACAAAGAAGAGACAAAAAGCTCCATGTAATATACTATGCAAGTAGGATTTTGGATTATGCACAGATAAATTACGCCACCATAGAAAAGGAGCTTTTGATCGTCGTTTTTGCATTAGATAAATTTCGTTCCTATCTAGTAGGTGCCAAGATAATCATCTACACTGATCACGCAACCATTAGATACCTATTAACTAAGCAGGATGCCAAACCAAGATTATTAAGATAGATATTACTCTTACAAGAATTTGATTTGGAAATCAAAGACAAACCAGGTTCTGAAAAACCTGGTAGCTAACCATCTATCTAGGACGGAAAATATTAAACTTGAAACGATGCATATTAATGACGATTTTCCATATGAACACCTGGTAGCACGGATGGAATCCGAAAGCTCAACTGAAGAATGCCCTCAATTTTGCAACAATAAAGAGACAACTAAAGAAGTGGAAGTAGTATCTCACTGCCCTGGTATGCTGACTATGTCAACTATTTGGCAGCGAGAGTCCTTCCACCGACCTAACTTATCAACAAAAGAAGAAATTTTTTCATGATCTAAAACATTATTATTGGGACGAACCTTTACTATTCAAGCGAGGACCCAACGGTATCTTCCGTCGGTGCATTCCAGAGAGCGAAGTAGAGAACATAATTTCTCATTATCATGAAGCCCCTTATGATGGCCATGCTAGCACTTCAAAGACCTGCGCGGAAATTCTACAAGCCGGCTTTTGTCGGCCCACTCTATGGAAAGATGTCCATGCTGCAATTATAAAATACGACTGGTGTCAACGCACTGGTAATGTATTGGGAATTGACTTTATGGGACCCTTCCCATCTTCTTTTAGCAACAATTATATACTAGTTGTAGTAGATTATGTATCTAAATGGATAGAAGCAGTAGCCTCTCCAACAAATGATGCACAAGTAGTGATGAGATTATTCAAAAACATAATTTTTCCGAGATTCGGTGTACCAAGAGTAGTCATCAGTGATGGTGGCTCTCATTTTATTTCCAGAATTTTTAATAAACTATTAGTGAAGTATGGAGTCCGACATCGTGTAGCAACACCTTACCACCCACAAACAAGCGGGCAAGTGGAAGTATCTAACAGAGAGATTAAGAAAATACTTGAGAAAATTGTTTCCACATCTAGGAAAGCTTGGTCGTCTAAGCTACATGAAGCATTATGGGCATATGAACATCATACAAGACACCCATCGGAACTACACCTTTCAAACTAATATATGGTAAGTCATGCTATCTACCCGTGGAACTCGAACATAAAGCCTATTGGGCTATTAAAACCTAAATTTGAATTACAAAGCCGCTAGAGAAAAGAGAATTATAGACATCCATGAATTAGAAGAGCTTAGGCTAGATGCTTACGAGAATGCCAAGATCTACAAGGAACGAACTAAGAAATGGCACGACAGACGCATCTCTAAGAAAGAATTCAATGAGGGTGATGTAATACTCTTTTTTAACGCCAGACTTAAACTATTTCGAGGAAAACTCCATTCCCGATGGTCAAGACCTTTTGAAGTTATTAAAGTACTCCCATGTGGCGCTATTGAAATTAAGGGAAAAGCTAGTGATCCGTTTATTGTAAACGGGCAGCGTTTGAAGCACTAATTGTATCAAAAATAGAGACTACTCAGCTAGTCTGAGACTTATACAGCTGTCGGCTGAGTCACCAAAATAGTTTTTCGATTTTCAAAATAGGTCGAGCTTCCGACGTTAAACAAAGCGCTTTGTGGGAGGCAACCCACCATTTTTTTTATTAAAAATTATATTTATTAAACGTTTTAATTTATTTTCATTAAATGTTTTTCTTAAAATTTTTATAAAAATTTTCTGTTGTTTTCTTCTTTTCTATTTTTAGGCATTAGGCCGATGCTGATTTAAAACTATTTAGATTACTTACAAGATTCACATTTCTTCTTCTTCACTGATTTTCGCTATGGATTTTCCTGATACTATGTCTGTCGCCTTCATGAGCGATGCTTACCAAAGGCGCTATGAGATGCTTGTTCAGAGAGAGATGCATCCCACCATTTTTGTGCATGACCCCACACTGTCCGCATTGGGCATTAGGGAGAGTGTACACTTTATGTTTAACCAGATTGATTGGGACTATTTTATTCATCATCAGCAGCCTACCTACCGCAACCTGACGTTGGAGTTCCTTAGTTCTTTGCACTACAACCCTGATATTGGTTTAGGATTGGTCAGAGGGTTGGATTCATTCAAATTGTTTGGTTTTACTCACAGGTTCACCATACGTGAACTTGCTGCTCTTTTGGATTTCCCTGTTAATGTTGATGATGTCATTGAAATTCCCGATGACGAGTTTATGGATAGTCAGCTTGACTATTTTTGGGGAGAGATATCTGATTTGTGACAGGAGAGCTCTATTCCTAGACACTCATCAGATATTTCTACATGATTCTGGCGTTTACCCTATTTGGAAAACCTCAGAATGATACCTCAGTGTCCAAGGAAGGGTTGTTTATTATGTTTTGTGTATTTCAGTCCAGACAGGTAGTTGGTGCATCATTTATGCTTGCTTGTCTCCTGAGTATAGCCCAGGCTCCTTATGGCCCGATATGTGTTAGTGGCTTAGTGACTATGATCGCTAATGCCCTATTTTTGAGGGAGCCATTGTCTCGTCGGACCCCTGATGCTGACTATACCCCACTAGACTTTTCTCTTTGTTTTAATGTTGGGATGATCAGATATTTAGAGCCGAATCAATTTCAGTTGCTGATTCATCATGAGTCGATATACCACTTCACGCTTCCTGACATTGCGCGATCTAGTGTGCATGACAGGAAGAATTAGATTTACGACATGGAAGAAGTAGGTGAGAATGACATGGAAGAAGAAGAGTCTGATCCTTTGACATCACTCCACTATTATGACCCTCCAGTAGGATTGGACGAGTCTGACCCAAAGATGGTCGAGATGATTGAGTTGATAGAGGATGATCCCGTGACACCGCCTTTACTCGACTGCCATCCAACTTGGGATCCACCCACAACTCCTGCTACCACCGCTGTTGTCATACCCTAAAATTTTCCCTCCTACTCCTCAAGACATTTCACATATCCATACTCAAGGATTTCCGAAGGGTTGACCAGACAAACCCTCTCATAAGCAATCAACCCAAACTAGGGTTTGGTTATCCTCAAACCAGGGTGAGCCTCCAACACTTCCAGTGGTCATCATGCCTCATCACATGCTTCAAAGAATCTTCATGTCAAGTTTCAATCCTTACAAGTCAAGTTTCCTCAGACAATTGCTCAGATGGTTGAAGAACAATTGTATTGGACAAAAAGTCAACTGTGGTCAACATACAGTCAAACTTCATGATTTTTGGTCAACATCCCATATTTTGAAGTAATATTCATCATTTGATCAAGGGTTGATCATGATTCATCAAGAAAACTCAAGATTTGATCAAAGGTCAAACTTTCCAAATTAGGGTTTTCTAAGGAAAAGTCAACTGAACTTTGACTGAGCATAACTTTCTCATAATTTATCAAAATTTTTTCCACCACCTCTAATTTTGAATAAAATTCAATTCTCTACAACTTCATGTCTCACAAGCATGGTCAGAAAATGCTTCATTTTGAAGATATGGATCAAAACATTACAGGTCCTTTTCAAAGTCAACAAAAAGTCAACTTTTTGTCAAGAAGTGTTATTGAGCATGGAAACTAAAATTGAGATGAAACCAAAGAGGTTGTTTAGAGGACATCTAGAGATTTCTAAAAAGTCCAAGAACACTCAAAAATATTAAAAATTGAGCAAAATACACCTTGCACAAGTTGGGCATTTTTGAAGAATTGCACAAAGGAAAATATTTGACAAAATCTATTTTTTTCCAAATGGGCCTATAATTTTATGATCCAAACTTGATCATAATATTATTCAAGACCTCTTGATGCCTTGCCACGACCTTTTCTTATTTTTTTTGATTTATTTTTGAATTTAAAAGCATTTAATTCAAATTTAAATTAAATAAAATATGAAAACAAGGTGTAAAACAAGTTGGGTTGGATTTCTATCAAACTTGAGGACCAAGGAAGCCCACAATACATGCCAATTTCGTGTAAGATCATACAAGGAAGAGAAAATCAAATTTTGGAAAGATTTGATAAAAATTGAAGAGAAAATATTTTTGCATTCAAAGCCATATCTTTTTTCATTCTTTTTGCTCCAATCTCTTGCATTATAAATATACAACACATCCACAAGACCAAAGGACGAAACCCTAGCCTCAACCCTAATTCTCTCAAATTTTTCACGAAGTTGGAAATTTGATTCCACTTGTGTTCTTGAGGTAAGATTGAGTAAGTTGCATATATGCATGAATGAATCGTGCATGAAGCTCGATTTGTATTCTTGTTTTTGAATTTTAATGTTAGCATGTTTTAATTGAAACTAACCATTCTAACGTGTTCATGAGGTGCCATAGAGAGGATCTGGGTCATCGTTCATGAGGTTGAACGTTCAAATCGCGTTACACCATTGTTAGGGCAGTTTATGTTACCTTCTTGAAACTCAATTTACAGTAAACGGAGGCACCATTGAACTCGCGGTTCAATTAGGGATAGGATCTTTTTGCTTTGATTTTATCTATGCTGGATCGATTCATCCCTCGTTGACAATCGATGGTGCAATCGATTCGGCCCACGTTTGACTGTGTTTTAAAAAATTCAAAATATGACACGTTGCAATGCTTATAACCATTTGTTTGCAGATATTGAACACCAAGACCATCTAGCTCAGTTGGTAACGCGTGTGTTGGTTTGTCCAGGAGGTCCTGGGTTCGATCCTGGCTTCCTGACTTTATTTTTAACACTTTGCATAACTAACATGTTTTTCTATTTTCTTTTTTTCTTTTAATATTTTCATTCAATTTAATTAATCTTCAAATAATTTTCTCATGCATTTAAAAATCACCAAAAATATTTTCCTTTTGCATTTTAATCAGAAAAATGTTTATTTAATTTTAGACATTAAAATTATTATTTTTGCATGCATATTTTAATTAATTGTTAATTAACCATTAAATGGACTTTTAATTGCTTTTTATTATCAAAATCGATCCAGAAAATTCCCAAAAAAATTTCTATATCATCTAATCAGCATGACTAACCTAAAATCTTTTTCCTCATTCAAAAATCTTATTTTTTACTAACCTTTCTCTCTTATGCAAACTTCTTATATTTTCTGATTATGTATCTGCTCACAGGTTGTAATGGTTCGGACTATTTTTCTCGCTTTTCTTTTCAATGTTATGTAATTGCTCATGGGATGTAATAGTTTAATTAGGATTTTTACTTTCCGCACTCCTATTATGTAACTGCTCCAAAGCCGTGTAATAACGTAGGACTTTTATTTTCCGCACTTTACTTTCCGCAATTTACTTTCCGCACCATATAAACTGTTAGTAATTAGGTGTGTATCGCAAGATAAAAACGAACATAGATCACTTCTAATTCCAAGATAACATATCTGAATCTGACACACTCTCTTCACACATGCACCCCCTAGAGTATTCTCTCTCGTTGCCTTTCGAATAAATGGTCAAGTCCCTCGAACGTAGAGGTATCCTAGCACCGTTGCCTACAAACATATCATCATAGTCCCTTCGATACAAAGATCATAGACCCACGATGTCGCCTACGAATACATGATCTCGTCTGATAACACGATTTTATATAGTATATTTGATTTAATTTTCATAAATAATGTTAGTATTTTTATTTAATTATTTCATTTTATTTCCATATTACGCTGGTATTTTTATTGTTTCAGGTATTTTATTTTAAATAAACAAATTGAGCAAAGTGAAGAAATTAAGAGGATTATTTAATTAATTATGCAAGAAATGAAGAAAAGGGGTGTGCAAAGTAAAATAATGGACCAAGCAAGCAATGGACCAAGCAAGCAAAGGCCCAAGCAAGCAAAAGCCCAAGCAAGCAAACCCTACAGCCACGCAGAAGAGTGAGACGCACGTCTCAACTCTCTCCTAAAAAGGAGGCGCCCGCCTCGGACCTTCTCCTAAAAAGGAGGCGTCCGTCTCCAGCTCCACGTGGCCCTAGAAAATCAGTTGAGACGCACGTCTCAACGTGGAGGAAAAATAGGAGGAGTTTTCGAGACGACCAAGGCAGTTGGGCTACTATATTCTAGGAGGAAGTGGTACGAAATTTAAGGAAGAATGGTTGCATCCTATCACTATAAAAGGACCTCTCCAAATCATATTTTGACACACCGGTTCTGAGCATTCTTTTCCAGCTTTAGATTTTTATTTCCAGAGTTATTATTTTTTGTAATTGAGATTCAGCAGTACTTTCCAGCATTGTTCTTAGAGCTAGTTTCCTTTCCAGCATTGTGGTCTTAATTCCTGTTGAAGAACCAAGATTCAATTCCAGCATTTTATTTAATTCAGGTTTTTATTTATATTGCTTTTATTTATTTACTTAATCAATTGCATGATATATATTTGTTTTGCCATGAATTTATTTATAAATGTTAAAACCTTTAATTTATTCATGTTTGTTTTTATGAATATGTCTGGCTAAATTATTTAAATATCGGTATGTAATGAGTTAATCTGAAAGTATCCGGAATAAACTGGCTTGATTATATTTTATAAAATAAACACTTTTTCTGATTTAGTTATCTAATTTATTTTGTTAAAAAGGTTTAGAAACCAACAGAGAGCGAAAGTTTGAGGTTAATAAACTGACTAAGATATTAAACCAATAGAGCGACAGTTTGAGGTTTAAAATCAGATAGTAGGTACTAGGTATTGTTTTTAAAGACTGCGACAGCGTTTTAAAACCAATTAAACTTTATTTATTTTCAAAAAGTAATTTTAAAATCAATGGGATAGCGAAAGCATACATTAGAGTTTAAAATTATAATTTATTTCAATAGAGCGAAAGTTTGAGAATAGATTTTTAAATAAATACTTTTTGCTGAAAAAGAAATTATTATCATTTTCTGAAAATAAGCCAGTGAAAACCGGATTCTTTAGGATTAACGAAATACATACCGATATTCGCCTTATTATTATTTTAATTAAAATTTAGTTTTATTGCCCAAAAAAATTCCCCAATTTATTTATTTGATAGCTATAGCTTTACACAGTAAGTTTAGATTACGATAGATCGATTTATAGTCTCTGTGGGTTCGATATCTTTTAAAACTACGCGATAGGGCTGTATACTTGCAGTCTCCCGATTATTATAGACGATAAAGTCGCGATCAAGTTTTTGGCGCCGTTGCCGGGGAGTATTCAAGTTGATATCGTAATTTTATTACGAAGTATAGACTATAGCAACTATTTCTTTTCCCTCTGTGTATGCCAAATACTCGCTCTCAAGGCGCCTTTGCATATACCTATTCTGACGTCGGCGTTATCTTAGATTAAGAAGGCGAATTCAAGAGTATTTAGAACGCAACAATCTTCCTTCAACCAAACTTCCGGCGTTGAAGAACTCAAGAAGATGGTGATATAGCGCTCTGCTCCTCGTCCTCTTAAGGACTACGTTGTTCCTTCTCAGCGGAGCCTCATAATAGTATTCTTGCTCGCTATCGCTCAAACGATTTCGTGAAACCTTCGCTTCTTTCCGCCGTTCAGAACCGGTTTTGGAGCTCCTACGGCGACCGAATCTTCATCATCGGTGTTTGTGCGATCGCAGACGTAAGCGAATGGTGTAAACCCGAGGCGTCGATTGCGCCTATTTCCTTTTTCTCTCAGAGACAGAGCTCGCGCATGGCTCCAATCTCTTCCTTCCAATTCAATCACCACATGGGATGAGTTGAAGAAAGTCTTCTTAGCTAGATATTTTCCTCCAAGCAAAACTGCTATGCTCAGAGCCAACATCAATGGTTTCAGACAAAAAGACAATGAATCACTCTTTGAAGCTTGGGAACGATATAAAGACATGCTTAGACTTTGCCCTCATCATGGTTTAGAAGAATGGTTAATCATTCACACGTTTTACAATGGTCTCTTGTACAATACGAGGTTGACTATAGACGCTGCAGCTGGTGGCGCACTGATGAATAAACCATATGCTGAAGCAAAACAACTTATCGAAAGCATGGCTCAGAACCATTACCAATGGGGTACAGAGAGTTAGCGTAGAAATCTCAAGCGAAAGGTGCCATGGTTGAAGTGAATAGTGCGGATCAAGTCAGCTAAAGTGGAAGCTCTCACTCAAAAGCTCGAGAAACTTACCACTGCTCCCGCAGCTACTGTTGCTGCAATTGCTCAAACTTGCGATTTATGTGGTATTCAATCACATCTTGCTCCAGAATGCCCACTTCTAACAGGAATTCCAGTTGAACAAGCAAATTACGTACAGAATAATCCTTACAGCAACACATATAACCCTGGCTGGAAGAATCATCCTAACTTTTCATACAAGAATAACAACGCGTTATATGCACCTGGACAAGCTCCTGCTACACCACCTGGTTACCGTAAGGCTATTCCAAATCATCCTAATAATGGTCCTAACACGTCTAATGCTCCTAGGAAGTCTAATTTGGAAGTCATGATAGAGCATTTCCTAGCTACTCAGAACCAAACCAATAATACTCAGACCCAGACTAATAAGGATGTCCAAAATCAGAATATACACATTAATGAGCAGATTAAGCAATTATCTAACAAGCTTGACGCTTTAGCTACACACAATAAAATGTTAGAAACACAAATTTCTCAAGTAGCTCAACAACAAGCGACCTGCTGCTCCTGGTTCTTTTCTGGACAACCTCAACCTAATCCCAAAGGACATGCAAATGCTGTTATCTTAAGAAGCGGGACAGAGTATGATGGACCTGTAGATCCTAGAAACAATAGCCCAGCTATGCAACAAAATTCTGTTAAACAATCTGAAACCCAAGATAAACTAGAAAAGGAAAATCAGAGAGATAATAGTAAAGATACCACACAAAAGGACGAACCTTATGTACCCCCACCACCTTACAAACCTCGTATTCCATACCCTCAAAGGTTAGTTAAAACTAAGGATGTGGGACAATTCAAGAAATTCGTGGATCTTCTGAAGCAACTTAATGTTACAATTCCTTTTACCGAAGCTATAACTCAAATGCCCTCTTATGCTAAATTCCTTAAAGAGATTCTTTCCAATAAGAAAAAGCTAGAGGATAATGAAACTGTCATGCTTACTGCTGAATGTAGTGCAATTATTCAAGACACAATGCCTCCTAAACTCAAAGATCCTGGAAGTTTCTCTATTCCATGTGTAATTGGCAAATTTGTCATAGATAAAGCCTTATGTGATCTTGGAGCCAGTATAAGTGTGATGCCGTTATCTATATGCAAGAAACTTGACATGGGAGAACTCAGACCAACCTTAGCTATTTCCTCTGTGCCTTGGTATGCTGATTTCGTGAATTACCTCGATGCAGGCGTTCTACCACCTGAACTTACCTATCAACAGAAGAAGAAATTCTTCCATGATCTTAAACAATATTATTGGGATGAACCTTTACTTTTCAAGAGAGGTCCCAATGGAATTTTCCGCCGATGTGTGCCAGAAGAAGAGATTGAAAACATTATAACACACTGTCATTCTGCACCTTACGGAGGACATGCTAGTACATCCAAAACATGTGCAAAGATCTTACAATCCGGCCTCTATTGGCCTAATTTATGGAAAGACGTACATGCCACCATCTTAAAATGCGACAGATGTCAACGCACCGGTAATATATCTAGACGTGACGAAATGCCACAAAAAGGCATTTTAGAAGTCGAAATCTTTGATGTGTGGGGGATAGACTTCATGGGACCCTTTCCATCTTCATCCGGTAACAAGTATATACTCGTGGCTGTGGATTATGTTTCAAAGTGGATAGAAGCTATAGCTTCTCCAACAAACGACACCCGAGTGGTACTTAAGCTATTCAAGAACATAATTTTCCCTAGGTTCGGTGTACCCCGACTCGTTATAAGCGACGGTGGATCTCATTTCATTTCCAAAATCTTTGAAAAATTATTGGTAAAATATGGAGTTCGACATCGCATAGCTACACCTTACCATCCTCAAACTAGCGGACAAGTTGAAGTTTCAAATCGCGAGATAAAACAAATCCTTGAAAAAACTGTCGCTACATCCAGAAAGGATTGGTCCTTTAAACTTCATGAAGCTTTATGGGCATATAGAACTGCCTATAAAACTCCCATCGGTACTACTCCTTTCAAGCTTATTTACGGAAAGTCATGCCATCTCCCAGTTGAGTTAGAACACAAGGCTTATTGGGCCATTAAGAATCTGAACTTAAGTTATACTGCCGCTGGAGAGAAGCGTATCCTGGATATTAATGAATTGGAAGAACTTAGACAGGATGCGTACGAAAACGCTAGGATTTACAAAGAGCGCACAAAGAAATGGCACGATAAGCGTATATCTAGGAAGAATTTTAATATAGGTGACTGCGTATTACTTTTTAACTCACGATTAAAATTATTTCCTGGGAAATTACGATCTAGGTGGTCTGGACCTTTTAAAATTACTCAAGTTTATCCAAGTGGTGCAATAGAGATTAAGGGACCTTCGATTGAACCGTTTATAGTAAACGAGCAGCGTTTAAAACATTACCATCTTACCGAAATTGAGGGAAATTCTCAAACGATAAATCTAGACGAGCCACACGCTCGATTAGAAGCCTAGTCTTTAGTTTTATTTGTCGAGCTTACGACATAAAACAAAGCGCTTTGTGGGAGACAACCCACCGTATTTTATTTCTTTCTTTTTATTTTATTTCTTTATTATATATATCTATTTCTTTTCTTTATCTATTTTCTTTTCATTATATTTCTATTCTCTGTCTTATATTCTATTCTATATCTCTCTTCTTATCGGCATTTGGCCAGTGCTGATTTTCTTTTCTTTTCTTCTCCTCAGGATACTTCTAGCTACTTATTTCTCTATGTCCACTATGTCTCGTGTTGATGATATGCCAGTTAGTTTCAGAGGAAGAAATCAGCGCACCAAATATGGAGTTTTATCCGATCGTGAGATGTTACCCACTACTTACTTTCATTATGGTGCTATGAATGCTCTTGGTATTTGCGACAGTGTGCTTTTTCTGTTGAATCAGATCGGGTGGGATAATTCACGCCTGATGACTTGCTATGCCACTTATCGAAACCTCACTTTGGAATTCCTCAGCTCTTTAGCTTATTTTCCTACTCAAGGGATAGCGTTACGCCGTGGGCTTATTATTTTCAGACTTTTTGGCTTCACCTTCAAGTTTACCCATAAGGAATTGGCTGATCTTCTTGGTTTTCCTAGTGGTTTAGGAGTTTATACTGAAACTCAGGAGGAGTATCTTGGATTTAGAGATCTTGACTATTTTGGGGATCTATTTGGAATCCTTAACCACAGCCGAGGACTTTGTATAAGAGAATATCCATAACCCGGCCTTCAGGTATTTCCATAAGATTCTGGCCCATACCATTTTTGGAAAACCCCAGAATGTCACTACTGTTTCTAAGGATGAGCTTTTTATCATGTTTTGTGCTTATAAAACCGTCCGTTAATCGATCCCTTATCGCTCCGTACCTTTGTGAATCTCATTGATCACGATCATGCACCCATTCGGATGGGAGGTCTCGTTACTATGATTGAAAATGTTGTTGGACTTCGACGACCCTTTAGGCATCTGAATGCTTTTACTGGTGTTACTTGCATGACCATAGAGTTCTGTTTCAACACTGGTATGATTGGTGATCTTGGCCCGACTCGGTTTACCTTGTTGATTAATGGTCAAGTTATGCGGTTTACCTTGCCCAACCACCTACAGTGTGCATAACAAAGCCAATTGGCTTTATGGTCTTGATCGACACCCTTCTCCGCCAAGCACTCCTGAGATTCCGCAAGACTTTGAGGTTTTAGAGGCGCGGCGGATCCTTCTTCCGCGCTTCCATCCCTCTTTGCTCCGACACCGTGATGCATGAGATTCCTCCTGATTATGCCACGCCATACACGCTCTCCGGTGGAGCATCGGGCTTTGAGAGCGAGTTCACTAATCTGCGGTGACTTCTTTGGTTTTATGGATATAGTTTACGCGTTTCAAGTTCTCTCTTATTTTCATTCTTCCTCTGCTCCTAAGGCAGGACTTTCTAGTGGCTAGAATTCTTAAGTAGTTCGTTTTATTTAGTTTAGTTTAGTTTGATTTTATTAGGAAATGCAATGTTTTCGTTATGTTCTTTTGTTTTACTTTCCAAATACTTGATTCTTTAATTGTAAGCAACTTTGATCTCCATTCTAATGCAATTCATGTTATCTTTTATTATTATAATGTTGCAGTATAATATATTATATCAGAATATTATATTATTATTATTATTACTGTTGCATTTTTCTTTAATTGCATTCTTATTGTTGCTACATATTTACTAGCTCCTGTGTAATCCGTGCCCTGCCACTCTATCTTGCATGTGGGATGTCCCAAGTATACCTTGCGTGCTCTCCTTTATTCCCACGCGTGCTGGCTTGTTTCCTATGTATGGAGACGCACGCCTCTGCCAAACACACAGACTGGAGACGCACGCCTCCACCTGTCCCCTGCCATGCAACCTTGAGACGCCCGCCTCCCTTTTTCCTCGTGCCTTTGAGACGGTCGCCTCTGCATGCTTGTTTCGTGCAGAGCAAAAGTTGGTCTCCTCTGGCATTTACTTGTCTTGTCCGTTTCTTTTCTCCACTTCCCACACTTCAATTCCATTCAAACACTATTTCCTATACCATTAAAAATAATATTCATTCCCTTTCCCACCATCAATTCAAATTCAAACTTTCCCTCTCACTTTCCAACATCATATTATTATAATTTATACCTCTTAACTCTACCTCCACTATAAATACCCTTCATTCTTCTTTCTTATTTCACAACATCTCTACCATTTTCTCTCATACACTCATATTTTCTACCTTTTCCCTTCTTCCACCCATATCCATCTATGGCTCCACGAAACAACCAAAGACAAGTTAAGCCCGACCGACCACCGCCCGACCTATCCAATATCATTTTCCGAGATGACGACGACGCCAACAACAACAAAAATATAAAAATTCTATACCCGTTCGATCGTCCCTATGAAATCGTCGATTCAATTGTTTGGATAATTTAGGAATAGAGGATAGCGTCGTATTCTTGCTCACTAATACGGTTTACTCGGTCTGCACAAACCCGTATCCTACCTTTGAACCCCTCATGCTTGAGTTTCTTAGTTCCTTCTCTTACACAACACATCGGCGACCCTTACACAACCGGAACCGCCAATTTCCGCATGTTCAACCACGAGTACTCTCTTGACCAAGAAAGAGTCGCGAACTCTTATCTTTCACTCATGGCGAGCATGTTCATTACAAACCTTTTGACGGCGACAATGATCTTTCTTGGGATCAAGTCGGTTTCTCCTTATGGAATGATCTAGCTGGTCAAACCACGGAAAGGCGCGATCTCTATGCTTCTCAAATACATAACCATTAAGGTATTTTCACGCGTTCTTGCTAACACCATCTTTGGTCGGACCAATAATCACAAGGTCAACCAAAATGAGCATTCATCATTTTCGTGCCCTTAATGGTCGGTGTCAATGTCGCCTTTTATGCTCGATCACATCCACTCGTGCGTGAATGCGCGGTACTAATCCTTTGTCTTTGGTGGCATCATAACCTCTCTCGCTTATGCTTTAGGCCTTTTCGACGAATTGTTGACTTTATCACAATTTATGATGCGGTACTTTACTTGATATAATCTATTGCGGGATTCCCATAATCTCTCCAAGGCAGGATGGCGGTTTACATTAGTGATAAATCGTCGTCAAATTCCAGTTTTGTGTTGCCTTGTCCGAATCGTACCGGCGTCCGCATCCGAGCCAATTGGCGTTATGCTCTTGATGCACCGCCCAACAACGGATAATCCCGCTGCAAATTTCGACTATGCGAGCTCATATGCTTCGTCAAGATCGGTTGTTCAACGCCATGCAACAAACACGGTGAGACTAACCGTCTCATACAAGAAATGCGACGCGAACACCAAGAATATGCTTTTCGCCATGATCGTAACCTCGAATCATTGCAAGCTCGCATAGCGGATGCACTTCATCTTAATGATTACGATTCGTGAGCGTCAACGACCGCGTCTGAGGACGAAGAACAAGAGGTCAAGATTCTCGTAGCAGGTGAACACCTTTCTCCATCCGATTTCCCTTTGTTTTTATCGCAATGAGGACATTGCTCCTTTTAAGTATAGAAGTCGGATCATTTATTTCCTTCATTTACTTTCCTTTGCTCTCTTTATGGTATTTTCCTTTTATTTCTTTTCTTGTAATGCAAATTTCAATTCAATAAAATACATATTTATGCAAATTTTTAATCTTTTATATTATGCAAAAATTTGTGCTTACTCGAATTCCTCCTATTTCTTGAGCCATAACAAAAAAAAAAATATATATAAAACAATTTTAAAACGCATTTATAAACATTATTCAACTAGTATTAAGGTTGCTTATTATAAATTAAGAATTTGAGCAACTTAGCAAAATTGTTATCGTCCTAACACTTTAAAACCCCCAATATGTTAGATCGATTTAAGTACTTATTATACCAAAAACCTTTAAAACTTAGTTTTAGATTAGCCCCAAGTAGTTTATTAAGCAGTCGGCACCGCCATAGACACAAACTACGTGGAGAACCGATGAAAATAAGTGATTGATCAAATATCTTTAAGAAAATTGCTTTTATTTAAGATGCACTTACTAAGTTAGATGGTCCTTACCAGATCGTTTAATCCAAAAAGTTGCTGAAAAATATGAATTTTATGCAAAACAATCCATTATAAATTGGTTCAGTGGTCCCTGGTGCTGAACTTGGTAGGGCAGTGCAGTTCGATCCCCAAATTTTAATTGGAAAAAGGAGTACCAAATATTTTATTACCGAACTCTAGTGCTTACTAAGATCAAATTCACTAACCGGTTACTCCACTATGTGCGTGTAAGGTAATGGGCTTAATGTGATTGCACTAGAATGAAAGCGGGCAAAATAAAACATAGTATTAGGTTGAAGCTATAATGACATGACTTGAATTGGTCTGCATAGATGGGGTTGTCTAGTGTTCCTACGGTAACTTTGGTGTTTAAGTTCGACTTAAATTCTCTGATGAAAAATCAATTTGCAACCTGATACAAAGTGATATATGTTGTTATATTTGTGTTTAATTGTGCTTCAAAGATTTTCATTTTTACTTTTTGCTTGAGGACAAGCAACGGTTCAAGTATAGGGGAGTTTGATAACACGATTTTATATAGTATATTTGATTTAATTTTCATAAATAATGTTAGTATTTTTATTTAATTATTTCATTTTATTTCCATATTACGCTGGTATTTTTATTGTTTCAGGTATTTTATTTTAAATAAACAAATTGAGCAAAGTGAAGAAATTAAGAGGATTATTTAATTAATTATGCAAGAAATGAAGAAAAGGGGTGTGCAAAGTAAAATAATGGACCAAGCAAGCAATGGACCAAGCAAGCAAAGGCCCAAGCAAGCAAAAGCCCAAGCAAGCAAACCCTACAGCCACGCAGAAGAGTGAGACGCACGTCTCAACTCTCTCCTAAAAAGGAGGCGCCCGCCTCGGACCTTCTCCTAAAAAGGAGGCGTCCGTCTCCAGCTCCACGTAGCCCTAGAAAATCAGTTGAGACGCACGTCTCAACGTGGAGGAAAAATAGGAGGAGTTTTCGGGACGACCAAGGCAGTTGGGCTACTATATTCTAGGAGGAAGTGGTACGAAATTTAAGGAAGAATGGTTGCATCCTATCACTATAAAAGGACCTCTCCAAATCATATTTTGACACACCGGTTCTGAGCATTCTTTTCCAGCTTTAGATTTTTATTTCCAGAGTTATTATTTTTTGTAATTGAGATTCAGCAGTACTTTCCAGCATTGTTCTTAGAGCTAGTTTCCTTTCCAGCATTGTGGTCTTAATTCCTGTTGAAGAACCAAGATTCAATTCCAGCATTTTATTTAATTCAGGTTTTTATTTATATTGCTTTTATTTATTTACTTAATCAATTGCATGATATATATTTGTTTTGCCATGAATTTATTTATAAATGTTAAAACCTTTAATTTATTCATGTTTGTTTTTATGAATATGTCTGGCTAAATTATTTAAATATCGGTATGTAATGAGTTAATCTGAAAGTATCCGGAATAAACTGGCTTGATTATATTTTATAAAATAAACACTTTTTCTGATTTAGTTATCTAATTTATTTTGTTAAAAAGGTTTAGAAACCAACAGAGCGAAAGTTTGAGGTTAATAAACTGACTAAGATATTAAACCAATAGAGCGACAGTTTGAGGTTTAAAATCAGATAGTAGGTACTAGGTATTGTTTTTAAAGACTGCGACAGCGTTTTAAAACCAATTAAACTTTATTTATTTTCAAAAAGTAATTTTAAAATCAATGGGATAGCGAAAGCATACATTAGAGTTTAAAATTATAATTTATTTCAATAGAGCGAAAGTTTGAGAATAGATTTTTAAATAAATACTTTTTGCTGAAAAAGAAATTATTATCATTTTCTGAAAATAAGCCAGTGAAAACCGGATTCTTTAGGATTAACGAAATACATACCGATATTCGCCTTATTATTATTTTAATTAAAATTTAGTTTTATTGCCCAAAAAAATTCCCCAATTTATTTATTTGATAGCTATAGCTTTACACAGTAAGTTTAGATTACGATAGATCGATTTATAGTCTCTGTGGGTTCGATATCTTTTAAAACTACGCGATAGGGCTGTATACTTGCAGTCTCCCGATTATTATAGACGATAAAGTCGCGATCATCGTCCCTCGATTGTTGCCTACAAAAAGTGATGATCGTCCCTTCGAATGTGCTAGGATACTTCCTACAAGTTGCCTTCTATGACCATCCGATGTCCCTTCGAATGTTCCTTTACATCCAACGAATAGGGTTACCTACCAACTAATGGTATGTATAACGCTATTCTAAAGGAACGTAAAACAACATGAAAACGACCATTCTGAGTAGGTAATAATACTTTTAGTTGCTTGCTCTATCAAAATACTTTTCACACCACACACTTTTGTCAAAGTTCAAACTCTTTTCAAAAAACGAAACATTTCCGAACACTTTGTATACATTCCTACATGAATCATTACAAAGTCAAAGCGAAATGCCTTTTCTAAACATTTTTGTCAAACACACAGAAAGCATTTTTTTAAAGATGAGCTAGAAGAAACTAAGAGCCCGTAGATAACTATGGATGAAAGGGGGTGCTAATACCTTCCCTTTTCATAACCTTCTCCCTTACTCAGAATCTAACGAAGGTCTTTTCCTGTTCTTTTCACCTTCCCTTAATTGGATAAAAGAAAAGTTGGTGGCGACTCTTGCTATTCGCAACATTTTGCGATAAAAAGCAAAACAAAATCTCAAAGTCAGTTCACCGTATTACAGCTGTCCACGTTCCTCATACTGATCACGCTGCTGCTATCGATGCTCTCATGAAAGAGCTTGCTGCTATTCGTTTAGATATTACTACCCTCCGCAAAGATTTTTATGGTTTCATGGATCTAGTTACGACGAATCTAGATCACCTTTTTCAGCAGTTTAATTCTAGAGGTGGCTGATTTATATTTTTAGAACATTGAGGGCACTGTTCTCTCTAAGTGTAGGGGAGGAGTGTTTATTTAGGACTTCTAGTTTTTCATTAGCATCATTTGTTATTTCTTAGTTAGATTTATTTTGGTTATTTATTTTTCGAAATTTTGTTTATTTATTTATTTCATTATTTTTAATATCAGTATTTATTTTCCATTTATTTGTGTTATCAGTATGAATTCCTCATTGTTCTATACTATTATATATTATGATGTCATGTTATTATGTTCACCTAAAATAAAAAATGCATGTATGATTAATCTAGTATACCATGTAAAATAAATTAAACATTGCATGCTACACCTAATTGTCACCTCATTGTCCCAATACATGTTCAAAATTATTATTCCCCTAGACATTGAAATGACACAAGCATGCCATGCCACGAACAACAAGAGAAGAATCTCATGCATGGATGACACACCGAACGTTGCAGGCACGAGATTCTCTTGGGAATCAAGGCTTTGTAATGACCGTTACAAGGAGGCATGTGTGGCCTTTAACCTGAAGCCAGGTGTAACGACCGTTACACCTCTATTTTCCATCCACACGTTATAAACTCGGACAGCCTTTGTTTCCTCATTCCATTTTCATTTCAAAACATTTCAAACTTCTCATCCGTTTCATTTTCATTCCACACCAACAAACACCACTCTAAATACCGTTCAATACCTCCACAAAACTTATCTTCACAATTAAAACCTTACTCTTATATAAACTCTTAGAGAGAATTTCACCATTACACCAAATTTCTTCAACAACTCTTCTACCTTCTACACATATTTCATTTTCGAAACCTTTCTCAAAATGACCAGAAGAGCTCAAGAAGAAATAGAGGAGCCATACCTCACTAATATGGTATTCAGAGATGGAGCCATCGGAGACCGACAAGAGCAACTTTACCGGCAGTTTCATCAGAGAGGTATACTCCCGACAAAGTATGTCGATATAGATTGTTTACATAATTTGGGATTGCTTGAAAGTGTGCAATTTTTGCTCCTTAAATCTGGTCTACATCACATTGCCACTATGAATCTTCCGACCTATGAATCCCTCATGTTGGAGTTCTTGAGTTCCTTTTCCTACCAAACACCACCTACCCCAGAAGTCGTTCAGTATCTAATCGGCGCAACCAAATTCAGACTATTCAACACGGAGTACACCATGAACCAAGAGACTATGAGTCAGGTACTTCACTTTCACCATGGAGAGGGTGTGGAATATAGAATTCCTCCTGAAGAAGATTGGACGGCAAGGTCATTTGAAATTTGGGAATGTTTAACTAGTAGTCATGTCAATGATTGGGAAGATCTTTTGTCCAATCACATCCACAACCCGTGCATCCGCTATTTCTACCGTGTGCTAGCTAACACAATGTTCAGGCGAGCAAACAATAGCAAGGTGAACGCTAGGGAGATATATTTTCTGCACTACACCTTTAATATTGATCTGAGGATAAATGCTGCTCCGTTCCTTCTCAACCACATCCAGTCACTTTTATCGAGAAACGCCAACACATCACCTTTCTGTATAGGGGGCATAGTCACCGCTATTGCCCAATATCTGAATTTTCAATACAGGTTGGATCAACTACCTTATTGGGAAGCTGAGTTTCTGGATATTGATTATTTCCATTTTGGTCATATTGTTAAAGCAAGCAGGGATGGAAGGTACAACCTGATGGTGCAGTATAGGGTTGTTTCATGCATTATTCTTCCAAATCCGGATATAACAAGAATTGATGTCGCTGCAAATTGGATTTATGAACTTCAAGCACCAGCCCCTAGAGAGAATGTGAAAAATAATCAAGTAGGAGTGGGTAATGCAATACCAGAAGTGAATCAACAATCACCCCAACCAGATGTCCCGCCACAAGATGAACAAGCAGGAAATGATCCTCATCCAGTCACCATCGAAGCAATATATGCATCACTTTTACTTCAAGAACAATGTCAACAAGAACTGATGCAAATGATGCAAGAACTGCAGTGCGATCAACGCGACACTGCGTATTGGAACCATTGTGACATTTATGATCTGACTGATGAAATGCACTACTTGTTATTCCGTGTTGAGGTTCTGCATGCTTATGTTTGCAACGCTGGTGAGGAACCTGCTAGACCTAGAAGAGGTGGAGTGAGGACACACGGTGGAGGAAGGGCACGAGGTGAAGCATCCAGCAGAAGAAACGTCAGGGACAATAATGAGGAATGATTCGTGTTTTTCTTGTTTCTTGTATTTTCGCTTTCTTAAGTTTCTTGTTAGTTTTCTTTTCTCACTTTATTTGTCGCGTTAAGGACAATGCTCAATTTAAGTGCAGGGGAGGAAACCTTTGTTTTAAATTTCCTAGTAAGTCAGATTTGAATTTCCATTATTTCCCTTTCCATTCAATAAATTTTTTTGCTAGATTGATTTCAATAGAGTAATCATTTCCGTAAGTTATCCGTACTTCCATACTTTTCTTGAACCATAACAAAAAAATTTATTTTTATTCGACGCATTAGCTCGGTACATTCAAAAAGTATATAGGTTGTTCACATTAGGCTACGTTAGAATTTTTGGAAAAGATTCGTAAAAAATAATACCGCCTTGACACCTAAATCTTCCAGATTTTGCGAAATCAGTTTGAGTATTTATGATACCGAAACCTTAAGTTTTAGTTTTAGATCAACTCCGAGTAGTTTATACTAGCAGTCGACACCGTCTTATCCATAAACTTCGTAGGGAGCCGATGAATATAAGTGTCTGGTCCTAATCAGAAATTTTTTTAAGCATCAAGATACAATAGGGAATGCGCTAATTATGTTAGGTGACCCTCACCAGGTCATTTAATCCAATAGTTGTGGAACCTACAAGAAACTAATGTAACAACCAGTTATAAGCCTGTTCAGTGGTATATGGTGCTGAACTTGGTAGAGCGGACTACAGTCGATCCCCCGAGACTTATAATTTGGGAAAGAAAAGGGTTACCAACCTGTGTACCAGAACCCCATGCATGAATGACCAGAATCACTAACCGGCTACTCTATTATGTGCGTGCGAAAGATAAAGGGCTTAATGTGATTGCACTTGAATGAAATCAGTTGATTTTGAACGAAAAGAATTAGGTTAAGCTATGATAGCATGATTCGGACTGGTTTGCATAGGGTGGAGGATTTTGACCATGATCTATGGTTTCGTGTCATTTATGTATCATTAGTGTTGGAACCCAGTTCCATCTTTCTAATGTAACGCCCCTCAACCACGTACGAATCGAGTTGCGTCGTGCGATTTTGTCAGAGACTCTGCGCTAAATAATTTTTATTCTATTATTTGCTTGAGGAGAAGAAAAGGTTCAAGTGTATGGGATTTTATAACCCGAAAATGTATTGATTATTTGAATCAATTTACATGAATTTTAGCCACATTTTAATTAATTAAATTACTCTTTATTCGTATTATGCCGATATTTTCTATGTTTTCAGGAATTTGATGATTACAAGGCATGTGTGAAGAAAGTCGAGAAAAGTCGGGCAAATCGTACTCAAAATCCACAAAAGAAAAGCCTTTATGCAATTGTGGGGTGTATGGCAAGAATAGGGTGTATTACAAGTAAAATGCCTTGCAAAGTAATTAAGAAAATAGGCCCATCCCACTTCCAACACGCGCAGCAAGCCCAAGAGTCCAAGGTGTAACGACCGCTACACGCTAGTCCTAAAGCCATAACGATCGCGACGACTTAGGAAGAAAATATTCCTCACCAAGCCATGCGCAACGATCATTAAGCTCCACTCAGCAGTCCGTATCGACCTCTATGGAGGAGAAAACGGAGGCAAGAAAATCTCAACAACCCAGTTTCCTCAGCGCATCCCACTTCTAAAAATAGGCCTTTCACTTTTCGGTTTCAAAACAATGCCTCTTCTTCCGCTTTACTTACTGTTACTCTGCCAATTTTTACAGAGATTATTTTCCTTACCTTTTATCGATTCCGATTTATTAGTTTTAGTATCTACTTTCATTTTCTCGTAGCAATTTCCATATCGGGGATTACTTCAAACCTTTGCTGATTCTAACCTTACGTTAGAATCGTGCCTTTTTATTTCCTTCGTCGCATTTAGTTTTCAGAGCAACAAAGGGCAGATCTCACCAACCTGTGGGAGACACCTGAAGTTAGCCAAATACTCTGTAATTTTATTTTCAAGTTTAATTTAATTATTCATTTATTTTATGCCAAAATTGTCTGAAATGCGTGGTTTATTTGAATTGTCTAATATTTTTTTTATTTCGGTTGCGCTATAATTGAATTATATAACATGCTAGGCTAAATTTAGTTATCGGTATGTAATGTCATATAGCCGACGGGGTTTAGCAACGCCATCCGATTCATCCCATTTTAAAAGAATAGATTTCTGGTTTCAATTACTAGCTCTTAATACCAACTGTTTTGTTACGAAAGTAAAATACAAATTAGAAGTTAGGATCAATAAAACGAGAGTTTGAGATAATAACTTGACAATAGCAATTGTGCATCAACTTATAATACAGCGAGAGCGCTTTTAAGTTGATTAGGTTTTATTTATTTCCAAAATCTATTTTTAAACTCTAATTGAAACAGCGAGAGCACTCACTTAGGTTTGATTATAGGATCTGAATCAATAAACACGAGAGTGTGAGAAGAGGATTTTCAAACAAATATTTCCTACCGAAACTGTTTTGATAACTCGAGTTTAAGTCGATGTGTTGCTAAATCCACGAAGTCCGACCATTACATACCGATATTCTCCATCTGAATCTAAACTAGATTATAACCAGTTAGGTTCCCTAAACCCAATTATTTACATTATTAGCCTTAGATTTACGTAGTAACCTTAGATAACGATAGGTCGACATTTAGTCCCTTAGGATTCGATAATCTTTAAAGATATATGCGATAAGACTGTATACTTGCGGTCTAGATTCTTTAAGACACATAAATTCGCGAGCACCTACCTCTTCCACGACTTCTTCCACGATTGTACCTTCCTCCTTTACCACGACTGGACGAATGTGCTCCTCTAGAGTTGTTGTTCTCATAACCCTGATTCGCGTGAGCTAGATTAGCAGAGACTGTGGACACTGCAAGCTCTTGGCGAAATTTGTCCAACGGTGCTTCTTGCATATAAAGAAGGGCTTCAACATCGTAGAGTGATGGAGGTTCTGGGCACCTGAACATCTGCATAAACAAACGGATTGTACTCTTCCGGGAGTCCATTGAGGATGAAATCCACCTGATCTTGTTCAGTGATGAAGTCATCAACAACTAAGAGAGAGTTTGCAATAGCTTTGATTCGCAGAACAAATTCAGTAACAAATTTGTTACCTTTCTTGGTGGACTTGAGCTCAATGGGTAAGTGGCGTACAAGAGCCTTCATTTGCGCGTGAAAATACTTGTGAATGCGATCCCAGATCTCATACGCGTGCTTGCAGGAAAGAACACGAGGGAGCACAAACTAAGAAATTGTTGATAGGAGCTAGATAAACACCACTTGATCTTGAGCAATCCAAGATTCATACTCTTCAGAGACCGTACCTTCAAGATGATCTTGTGGTGTAACAAACTTCGGCGGAATTTGTGGATTCATAATGATCTTGTTCATCTTTTGTGCCAAGATTACTCCTTCAACTTGTTGATTTCACATGAGGTGATTGTTTTCTTGAAGCTTGATTGAGAGCTTTGGACCACAACTATTGTTAGAGTTCTGCGACGATTACATGGCAACAATGGAGTGTGAGGGCGGTGCGTCTTTGTGGTTGGAGTTGGCAGACGATTCCATGGTTTCCAGAGAAGAAGGTGACAGTGTTTACTGAGCGGCGAAACGTAGATGATCAATACAAGTGAATGATACCATGTTGAAGATGAATGAGAAAGTTCATCTTCTTAAAAAAATGCAAAACGTTTAATAGAGAAGAATAAACGTTCCAAATATACACAGTGGATAAAGACTTTATATACTAGCCAATGCAATTACACACCATATAACAAACTGTAACAGAAAAAGAGAAAAAGACAGCTGACAAGATATTACTTGCTGCCAAAGTTTAAGCAAAACTAAACCTCTACATGTCAGTTTTAATACAAGTCTTATACATTCTAACAAGAACACTTGAGCACATTTTTTTCTTAAAAGATAAGTCACGCTTATTAAGACAGGACGAGTGGTTTTTGAAGTTGGAAAACAATATGTCCGCACTTGGGAATGAATAATTAAAAAGAGCATTTATGGCATCTCAACAAACATGACTCCCCATTTTTTCTTGTCATGGGGAAAGTGAATTGAGTGGAAATAGTTACACGTTGCATATTATGATTCATATCTTATTTGTTATTAGAATTTGATTTGATTTAATTTAAATAAAATATTTATTTTGGTCTCTTAATTATATCTTTTGATTTCTATTGGTTTTTTAATTTTTTTCTTGTTATTTTAGTCTCTTAACTTTTAAAATATTTTATTTTAGTCTTTCTTATTTAATTAACAACGACTTTAACGATCGATTTTAAATTTTTTTTATAGCTAATTTGATAAAAAGACCGAAATGAATATGAGATTTTCAAAGTTTAAGCTTGTACTCTATATAAGTTTTTTTAAAGGTTCTATCTCTAATTAATATGAGATTTTGAAAATTTTGTATTACATCCTCCAACACTTTTTTTTTTCATTTGATACTATATTAATAATGTTGATTTATAATCTGATCGATATATTCTAATATTATATTAAAAATTGATTTAATTTATATTTACAAAACCGGTAAATAATATGAGAAATATCATTATATATAAATTCATTTAATGTTTTATCTTCAATCAATAGGAGGACTTTGGATATATTTGCAATACTTATCATTGGAAAATTGGAAATATACCTAATTGAAATTTAAAGTGAATTGTTTTTAGAATTAAATAGGTTTATGGTCCCTATAAATATCTCAAATTTTATTTTTAGTACAAATTTTACTTTTAATTTAATTAAAAAATTAATAAATTTTAGTCTTTATAAAATATTTATTCATATAATTTTAGTCCATGCGGTTTTCTAAAATTTTAAAAACTGTTTAATTATCCTTATATTTTTTAATAATTTTTTCATACGTGTTTTAAATACTATAAAATATTTCTGTCAAATTTCAGAATTTTTTAAAGGGTTAAATAAATTTTTGGTCCCTATAAATATTGCAGTTTCAATTTTAGTCACTCATGAATTTTGGTAACGGTTTTAGCTGGCTTTGACAACGGTTTTTTTTAAAAAACCATTGCCAAAACGGAGGGAGAGACTAAAAATAAAAACTGCAATATTTATAGGGATCAAAAACTAAAAAGTTAAATATAAATTTTTTAAATTTCAAAAAATATTGATAAAAGTTATGAAAATTTTGACATAAAAATCAAAATTAATTTTTTTTTTCGGTGAACTTTTTATAACATTCTAAACATGTATGCAAAATAATCATTTAAAAATACACATCACTTTAACAACAAAGACTAAAATTACGTGAATAATAATTTTATAGGGACTAAAACATGCCAAATTTTTTTATAGGAACCAAAATTAAATTTGATAATTTATAAGACCCAATAACATATTTAACCCTTACTTTTATATGAAAATATTTTCTTTCGCATCCCATCACTGCATATCCCCGCCAATCCCTACAATTTCTACAAAGTTCCATAAAATAAAAAATTATTATTATTTTCTACAAATTAACAATAAAAATAATAAAAATTAATAAAAAAATTAATAATTTATAAAAATTTAAAATAATCATTTAGATCTCTCTTTACTAATTATATATATATATATATATATATATATATATATATATATATATATATATATATATATATATATATATATATATATAATTTTATAAAATAAAATAATAAATAAATAAATTTATAAAATATTTAAAGTATATATTAATTAAGAAATAATGATTTTTAAGTAGGATGGAGATATGTTCGCCTTTCTCATTTTCGAAGGGTTTTAGAGAAGACTTTGCTCTCCATCTCCATCTTTGAAGTCCCAAAAGAAAAATAGATAGAATTTCCATTAACAGTGCAAGTAAACATTTCTAACTCACAATTTTTTGAGTGATTCAACTTGTTATCAACTAATTATCACTTACATATTTCAATTGTAATAAAATAATTAACACAATATTTTTTTTTTAAATTTAATATTAATTTAAATAATTTTCAATTTAAAATCACACATTTTATATTAATGGTATATATTGTGAAAACACCAATATATTTATTAAAGGGTTAGATATGTTTTTTGTCTTTATAAATATCTCAAATTTCGTTTTTAATCTCTATTAAAAATATATATTTTGATTCCTATAAACTTTTTATTCATGTAGTTTTAGTCCTTGCTATTTTTTAAATTTCAAAAGATATTGATAAAAACAACGAAAATCTCGACTTAAAAATTAAATTTTGAATTTTTTTCCGAATAACTTTTTAAAACGTTTCAAACATATCTCCAAAATAATCATTTAAAATACACATCGATTTAATAACATGAATTAAAATTATGTACATAATAATTTTGTAACATGCCATCTTTTTTATGGAGAAAAATAAAATTTAATATTTCATAAAAATAAAAACATTTAACCATTTATAAAAAATATCTCTCCACTCTCCTATTCGTTAATACAATTTTTTTTCTTCCCTATTTAGAGAGAACAATTTATAATAAAGGTTGTTACCACTTTATCCTAAGCCATATCGATAATTTCTGATTTATTCCATGTAAAAAAAATTCTTTCAAAAACACCTTTGTCATTTTAAAAAACTAACAATTTAGTCCCTAAACTCAAAATCCGCAGGTAAATCCGAATGAAAATTCGCAGAAAATCTGTGAATTTACCTGCGAATTTTGAATTTAGGGACTAAATTATTAATTTTTTAAAACTAAAACGTTGTTTTTGAAAAAAATTTATAGAAGATTAAACCAGATATAATCTATATGACAAGAGAAAAATGGTAATAATCTTTTATAATCCTATTAAAAGACATCCTAACTTGTTTCATAAAGCCATGTGTTAAAAAGTTCAAAACTAAAAAAATATAATAAAAATAATAAATAAAATAAATGAAGTCTAAGTATTTAACAAGTTCCAATAAATTCTTTTATATTTAACTCAATTTATGCCCATAAGCACACAAATTTACATTGTCCAACTATTAATAGTGCATTCAAAATCAATATAAACATCAAATTTCAAAGTTGCTCGACTAGTAAGTTTTGAATAGTAAATTTCTTATTTCACCGTATATCCTTCTAGCGTATTACATGAATTTTTAAAAATGTTTCTAGAAATCAAAATTATACTTTTGGTTCGCACTCTATATCATGCAAATCACGTTGGAAATGATTTGATGTAAATCAGAGGTATACCTCCGGTTCCAAATCGTATATAAACTATTCCTAGACGCACTTAAGGGCGCCAGAACCTCTTCACCTCCCTATAACAACAAACTTTTTACAAAACCAACACAAACTCTCTCAAACACTCCTTTTAACACTTTCTCTCAAAATCAAATTTTTGAGCAAACAATCATCCATGAAGCAAGCAAGCAAGCAAACAACAACCATCTTCAATCAATCAAGTAAGTAATTTAAGACATTTTTAAAGTTTTTGAAATTTCTACTCAAATTAGTGAAATAGGGTTTTAAATGTGTTGTTTTATGTAGTTTATGTCATTAGGAGTCATTAGAACACTATTTGTAAACTTTTTTTGACGATCAATGCATATTTTTTGGCACATTTGGGGTTTTGGGTACGCCTGCTACGCAAATCTATTTTCCCAGAAGAAACCGGAGGTTTATTTCTGGTTTTGGGTAAGAACAAAACCGGAGCTATACTTCCGATTTTCTGTCTGCAAATTTTTTTTTGCCTTTTTTTTTCCCACTGTAAGCCATATGCTAAAGTTTTGTTCTTACTTATATAGGAGATATGTCTGAGAGACCATCATGTTTGAGGCATGTTCGGGATGCACAACATGCTTATGTGCAGTGAGAGAGAGGAGTTAGGCAACACAGGCTCCTTCGACATCCGGACAAGCTATGTCGGATGCATATTCTACTGGTTCTGATTCTACCCCTTCAACATCTTCCTCCTGTAGCAGACGAGAGTCTTCAGTCCCTCCTTCACCGCCTCCATCCTACTGCAGACGCACATCCTCACCACAATAGATGTTTGATAGGGAGCCCTCATCTGCTTCAAAGGCGGGACCATCTAAGATGAGACCTATTGCTACACCCCTATCTCCCGAGGTATCGGTGGCACCCGAGGCACCGGTGCCACTAGAGACACCAAAGATACCGAAGGCAGCGACGACACCCCAGGTCACTCAGGTCTTTGAAGGGAGGCCTTATGATTTATCTCTACTCCTTCTTTATCCGACCCATGTGGCTAGACATATATGAGATGAAGAGGTATGAAATTTACATTTATATTACAATTATTATGTATGTTATGAATATTATTATGAATTCTAACGATGAATTTTTTTTCTTGCAGGATCGCGATACACTGAAGGTCATAAGCCATGGGAGGAAGATCAACAGGCTTATTCCCCCTCTCGAGCCATGGTTTGATGATCTTCTACGCCTTACAAGGTTGAGAGATTTGACCCTCTGTGAATATAATATGGTCCACTACGGGATGATCAACACTTTTGTAGAGAGGTGGAACCATGAGACGCCTTTGTTTCATCTACCACATGGCGAGATGACGATCACACTCGATGACGCCGCGTGTCTACTTCACCTGCCGATTAGAGGGCAGTTTCTGGATCACCAGAAGTTGGAGAAAGATGAGGCCATTACTATGTTGGTTGAGAGGTTGAGAGTTACCATGGATAAGGCCCTGAAGGAGGTTGGTAAGACACGTGGTTGCCACGTGAGATATAGCTGGTTGGCGAAGGTTTTTGCATACGAGCTTGTGTGTGCTACAAGTGCTGATGGTGACCCCGAGCAGGTTACCCTTCACATGGGGTATGTCATGAGAACATACCTCTTGTATCTTGTTGGCACACAAATATTTATGGACACCATTGCCACTTACACTGACATCATGTACTTTAGGTTCTTTGGTGATTTTGAGGTGATCGGTAGGTGGAACTGAGAGGACGCCTGCTTGGTTTATTTGTATACCAAGTTGGATGAGAGGATTAAGTGGAATACGAGGCAAATCACCGGCAACATGTCATTCATGACGGTATAAATTATTTCTCTTAGCTTCCTTTTTTAATTATTCTGATTTTGAAACTAACTGGTTTAATTTTGCTATTTCAGGGATGGATCCTACAACACTTCCCCCGCATTTCTGGATGGTCACTTGCTGAGGGTTATACTGAGGAAATGCTGCGTGCCTGCGCATACAAGCCACTCAGAGGGAAGCAGACAACATTACCATTCTGGGTTTACCTGGACCGGATAGTGCATGAAGACACTCACTTCAGTGCCTACGCCGACCACCATGAGACAATACTGTTTAATGAGGTTTTTCTATTTACATGTTGGTTGGTCTGCGGGACTCGAAAGACTGCTCCTTATATGCTTGAGCGGATGATGCGTCAATTCGAGTATATCCAGATCATTCCTCGGGATCCTGCTATATGCGCTCATTCGACTAAGAAGAGGAGGGAGATGGATAAGTTGTTTCATGATTTTGAGAATCATCTTGTACTTGATGAGGCCAATAATACCGTGGCTCAAAACGACTGGAGTTACGCGTACGTTTATATGATATGGTTCTTTATGGTGTCCCATCGATACATGATACAGGATGCTCCAAAGAACCCACCCAGGTGTTCACAGTGATTTCTGGTGAAACAACCGCTAGTCCTCCAAACTATCAAACAAGTGTTATGATTGTTGTTTAATCCCTTTGGTAACTTGCAGGATCGACTAGATTGATCCTATGGGGTTATTGGTCGTTTGCATAAACTTAAACTGCTGGTTAACGTTCAAGGCTTATTTTTAGATGTTTTATATATGTCTCAAGTGTATTTCGATTATGATACTCAATAAATTAATAACGTAATCAAGCAAAGCAATATAAAGATGATTTGAACATATAAGGCATAAAGACTTCGAATTACAGAAAATATGTAAGTGCAGGAATGTTCAACTGACTTGTGAATGTAAAAGATTTTCAAAGTAAAACATGAAGTGTAAAAGACAGGAATGTAAAAGCAAGTATGTAAAAGTTTTCTGGAAAATAATAGCATGAATGTAAAGGTTTCTGAAAAGTAAAAGGCTTCAAACGAAAGGAAAAGCGTTTAGATGCATGGAAAATTAAATGACTTTGAATATAAATGATTTAAATGGCATTTATGCAAGATAAAGGTAAATTGGAAAGATAAAGATACATTGTTGAAAGATAAAAGTGGTGCAATCATACGTACATCATTCGTGCATTCGTTTCCCTATCCATGTGGTATTTTGAATGTTACTGAATTTAGTACAATAGATATGACACACGAAATCCTAACACTAAGACTTCTATTTATACTATTCTGACCATAACGGTTTGACTTATGAGAGCTTGCCACGTTTCGGACATGCAGAATACTATGCCTCTCTAGCCTCCACGTCTCCGAACCGTTTTCCAGCGCGCATATTCGAACGTCCATTCATCCCGCTCATATTTTGAATTTCAAACATTTAAACTGCCTTTCGATTCGAACGCGCTGCCTAACACCACGCTTCCACCATTTCGAAGCTCCTTCACAATTGCTACTCGAAGCCCCAAGTTTCAATATCTTATTCAAAGAGCTGATTCCTTCATTCCAAACCATGACATTTCCTTCATTCTAGTGAACACTGTTATTGTTTCGTTTCGAATTCAATGCTCCCTTTTCGAACCATAAATATCAAAATCTTCAGCCAACAAAATGCCCCTTTAAAATATGTATTTCGAATCTCTATCTGAGAAATACTTATTTTAAATATATCCACAAGATTTTGATGTGACCTTGAGCAATTATGACACTGTGCATGACTTCCATTACGTCAGTCACGACGGCTCCTGGGTTTCCGAACTGCTTCAAACAGTTACCACAGTATGGTGCGGTTATTAAAGATAATGATTGTCTTTAATCATGCTTACTTCCAATGCTTACTTTACGCCACCTTACTCCGTGTCCAACCCACGTTCTCCATGTACCTTGGCCTTAGTTGATGATTGTTTCAAATTCCTTACTATAAAACCCAACAGACTCAGTCTTTTTACTCTTTTTCCACACTCTGAACCTTTTTCTTCTCTCTTTGCTGAAAAACCCTAAAACCTTAACAACTTCCAACAATGTCTTCAACAACAACATCTCAGAAAAAGATTTCTAAGAAGAAGACCAAGAACACTGGAACGATCCTGGAAAGCAAGGTTGAAACTCACCACGGCCAATCGGTGCTCGTTCCTCAAGGCATCTCAAAGGAACAAGAACTCCTGTATTCTTCACAGGTATTAATCCCAACTAACGCCTCTGGAAAGAGGTTTGCCCTAATGGGCCCTCTCACAGTTTTTGAGATTTTGAAGGACGTTAGAACCATATTCCCTATTTGCTATGTTTTTAAACCGTTATTTAACAAACTGGAAATCCCTAGAGTAGAAACTGATAATGTGAACGAACCCTCTGCTTCTAAAACCACAGGAACCCCTGATATTCCCCCAAAGGATCCTTTCATTTTGGACTATGTTAAAAGTAATTTCAAACCATTTCGATCTTGTCCTACTGCTGATGTAGCATACCAGAATTGGTTTGCTAAAATAGAGGTTAAGAAATCCCATCAGTGGGAGGTATTTACAATCTGCTCAAGTTATCAAAAGCGGGCTTTACCTATAGCCATCCACTACTTTTTGCATCCCTGTACTTCTAGGATAGTACTTACAATACCTTTCACCTTCCTGGAGGGATGATCACACCCACATTCTTTGATATAGCTGCTATAACTGGATTATCACCACTAGGAGAAACATACATTCCTGATTCTGAGGAGCACTCGAGCATAATTGACTTCGATATTAAGTTAGCTAACTTCTCCAAATTTATCAGTCATTATCACACTGAAGGTGATAGTGTTTCTGATGTTGAACACATTGCTTTCCTCACCCTCTGGCTATCAAGATATGTCTTTTGTAGTAGATCACTTCAAGTGGCCAGCAGGTTCATTCCCTTAGCAAGGGATTTACATGAAAATAGGAGGATTAATTTAAGTGAACTCCTACTAGTTGACCTTTATGAAAGTTTGAGGTCAGCTGTTTCGAGCTTAAAATCCCACACTCCCAAGAATATCCTACTCGCTGGTCCTTTCTGGCTGCTCCAGCTATGGCTTAACGCCATGTTCGAATCCTCACTTTCTACTGCGGATACTATTGTTGACCATGATCCAGAAATAACAGATCGAAATGTTGAAGGCACAAGATTAAGAAGGCTGACTCCGAGTGATGACAAGGTTGATTTCCAGATTTTATTTTCTCAATACATTATGCTCTTTTCTAAGAAGCAGAAGTTCGAAGAGACTATGGTGCCTTTTGCTTCGAGGACTCATGGACCATCATGGTTCACTATGCCCCTTTCGGAGGCTGCTAAGGTCAAAGAAATTCAAGATATCTGGAAAGCCTTTTTGCTCCCAAGGCTAATCTCTTCAAGGATCACTCCCACTAAAAATCAGATTCTCCTTTTTGCCTATCAACCCAACTTTGTCTCGAGACAATTTGGTCTATGCCAACTGATTCCCGAACCACTCTTTCAGACTCACAGTTCTATTACCTCTGGTCGAACTTTCAAGGCTAGAGAAGCCAAAATACAACAAGAACAGTATCAAGGATTTGCTCAATTCGAACTAATCTCCTTTGAACCATCTTATTTTCCATCCAAAGGTTTTCTGGATTGGTGGAGTAAATTCTACCAATCTTGTATGTTTGATACTCTCACTATCCAGAATAAATTGACTGCTGCGTTCGATGTGCAGGTACACAAGAATAAAGGTATGTTCACTCACGCTCAAGAAATTAAAGCTTTTCAAACTTACTTCGAAACAACTTATGATCCTACACGCTTGGAGTCCACGGTATATCGAGCGTCCCAAACCTTGAAGGAAAAATTTACGTAAAAAGTCTCTAAGTTCAGACTTCCTTCAGGACTATCACCTGAGGATAGGTATAGGTTGGCACTCGAAATGCATCCACCTAAGTTTCCCAAACTACCTACCTCAGAACTGGCTCTGGCTTGGTTTCCCCCATACCCTTGGTGGCTTACTTGCAAAGAGATGTTCAAGTACAAATCTCAAAGGAAACTAAAGCCATCTGAGACTGTGACATGGGCTCGACATTGGCTCCATAATTTCCCAGGACATCTTCGCTATGACCTTTCTGCCATGTCGATTCTTTCGAATGAAGAGTAATGCTTGGGAAATCCCAAATAAGTCTTAGTTACTTTATTTTAACATTTGTCTTATGTGTTTCACTTTTCAGCTATCAGAATAAAAACTGTTGCATCAAAGACCAAGGAAGGAAGTAGTTCCCAAACAACTAACGAAATTGATGACAATGTACCCAAGGCAACTCCAACCATCACTCCTGCACCAACAACAGCAACAAACACCAATGCTCCGATTCCAACAACTACTCAAACTCCAACACCTGCTCCAATCCCAACAACCGTCCCAACCTCAAAGGTAAACAGTTTTATTTTGGCATTTCGAAACAAGTTCAAGTCTATAACTGAAGTCTAACTTACATTCACATTATTTCAGCCTAGCAAACTCCCACCAACTACTCCAAAGAAAAGAAAACCCAGTGCTAGTGGAAAGACTCTCAAGGTCGGGAAAGTTCACCATCGGTTTTGACGAAAGCATAAGAAAGACGCTCCAAAAGACACTAATGTCTGGACTAGATTCCGTGATGTTGCTCCTCACAAAATCCAAAAATCCACCTTCGACCTCCAACGTAATGTTGGAACACATAAACAGCAACATATCTGCAGATAATCCACAGGTGAATTCACTTCGCATTTTTGACAATGATTATTCGTACCTTAGTTATAAGTTTCTAATCTTTTTTTCGTGTAGGATGATTCGACTCCGATCCCAACTACTTCGACTCCTCCCCCCCAAACAACTGCTCTGATCCATTCTTCTCCTCATGGAGATTCAAGCAATCTGGTGCAGAATAAAGGTTCGTCCAATATGGCAGTTCCAACTGGAACTTCTGAACAGCCAGATGATCAAGGCACTTCGCCTCCTCTCAAGGAGACCAACGAAACAACGCTTGAAGATGCTACAGAAATGCCTCCAGAGACTTCTTACCCAGAGTCTCCTCCCAAAGTCCCTCAAGAGAGTGAAAAGGCACCTCATACTGAAGAAGAAGAAAAAACCAATACCTCCCAAGAGAGTGAAGATTCAAGTGAGGAAGGGTCTGAGGATGAAGAAGGAGAAGATGCTCAAGAAGGTTCGAGCGAAGGGACGGCATCTGATGCTGATGGTAATCAGCATGATAACATCGAAGTAGTGGACTTGATCGATGATGAAGAGGATGAAGAAGCAAATAATGAAGGAGGTGATGTTCCCACTAATGAACCAATGGACGTTGAAATGGATGTTACTCCATTGCGTATGGAACTTCCAGAGTCTTCCAAATGCCAGACAGCCGAAGATGAGTTAGCCCTCTTGAAACGAACTGACCCTATTGGGTACATGAAGGATAAACTAGCTCAGAGAAACACTCCCCTCCGTAAGGCTAATGCTGGTTCGACCTCCAATTCAGTACCTTCTGATGATAGAGTCATACTTCTTCACAAGATTCGGAAAACCAAACTTGATGTGGATTTATTCGAAATACTCAGAAAAGATAGTACAGCCTGCTTCGTGATGAAGGGACCTATCAATCAAGTCAATCTCGCCACATGTTCCCTGGAAGTCAGCACCATTTTGTTTGAACTTCAATCCCTGATCGATAACGTAACTAGATGCCTTCTTCAAAATGAATCTGCTGGCAACAAAGTCCAAGAAAAACGAACTGCAATGGACGCCGCTTATGAACATGCCTCGAAGCTCACTAAGGAGGTTGAAGATCATGCCATGCATATCCAGCAAGCCAAAGTTGATTATGATCTTCGAGCTCAATCCATTCTTCAATGGGAGAGGCAGATCCAGGAACTTCAGCATAAAATTAAAGAAGCCCAGCAGCAACAACTTGCATATGAGTCCAATACTTTTGGTAATCGATTCGAAGAGCTTCTGAATAAAGGGCTTGCAGAGACTGAGGCGGCTGAACAGTTAAAGGGCGAAGTTGCTATCTTGGAAGGAGCCCAGCGCTCTACTCAACACAAGCTTGAATCTTTCAAGAATATCTTTGATCGACTAAGGAACAATACCCACTTCTGAAACTTGTTTATCTAAAGCAATCTTGTATTTTAGTTGAATGTTTGTTTGTAACACTTGACAATGACATTTTGGCAACTAATTTCACCATTTTGGCCTCGAGTTATATGTTTATGATTTACGTTGCTACTATTCGAACCTCCTGCAGGCGTGGTTTATATTTCTTTAAATACTTCCCATTAACCTTTAGGATTCGTTTGTCATCTGCCAATTCTTCGATTTCATACGCATTGTTTGAAAATGTTTTCACTACTCGAAAAGGTCCTTCCCAATGAGGTGACCATTTACCTAATGCTTTATTTTTCTTGTCCATGTGTCATACCCCAAAATTTGCCCTCCATCTACTCAAGAGATTTCATACATCCATACTCAAGGATTCCTCAAGAGTTGATCAGACAAACTCTCTCCTAGACAATCAACCCAAACTAGGGTTTGGTATCTCTCAAGTCAAGATGGATTTCCAACATCTCCAATGGCCTTCATACCTCCTCATATGCTTCAAAGATTCTCCATGTCAAGTTTCAAGCCTCACAAGTCAAGTTTCCTCAGACAATTGTTCAGATGGTTGAAAATCGGGTGTATTGGACAAAAAGTCAACTATGGTCAACATACAGTCAAAACTTCGATTTTTGGTCAACATCCTCATTTTGAAGTTACATTCATCATTTGATCAAGGGTTGATCATGATTCATCAAGAAAACTCAAGATTTGCCCAAAAGTCAAACTTTCTAAATTAGGGTTTCTAGATGAAAAGTCAACTGAACTTTGACTGATCATAACTTTCTCATACTTTCTCAAATTTTCCACCACCTCTTGTTTTGAAGGAAATTCAATTCTCTACAACTTCATGTCTCACAAGAATGTCCAAAAATGCTTCATTTGAGAGGAATAGCTCAAAACATTACAGTGTCATTTTCAAAGTCAACAAAAGTCAACTTTTGTTTTGAAGATATTTTGAGCATGGTAACTCCAATTGAGATGAGACCAAAGACATTGGTTAGAGGACTCTTAGAGCTTTCCAAAAAGTCCAAGAACTCTCAAAAATGTGGAAAATTGAGCAAGTTGCACCATTCACAAGTTGGGCAATTTTGAAAGAATGCACAAAGAGAGATACTTCAAAAAATCAAATCTTTTGCAAATGGGCCTACTTTTTCTTCATCCTAACTTGTTCCTCAAGCAATTAGGAGTGTCCAAGCCCAAAGCCACGAATTTTTGGTTTATTTTTCTATTTAATTTGTAATTTATTCATTTAAATGCAAATTAAATCTTAAAATAAATTATAAAATTGAAATTAATGGCAAAGATTGATTTTATTCTTTCCTTGATGTCCAATTAACTCACAAATGCTAGCCAAATCAGAATTGAAGCAAAAAAGGCAAGATTGGATTGAAATTGATCAAATTTGAAAATTTGATTTTCATGAAAAAAATCAAATTTGATTATCATTGATTATTGATCAAATCTTTCCAAATTCAATCTCAAATCCTTCCAGTATATATACACAATGCATATCAATCAAAAAAGGACAGAAGAATTGCTCCAGAACCCTAGTTTCAAACTCAAAAAAATCGTGACCTGCAAGCTATTGGAGATCATACTTCCAGCCGTTTTCAATCGATTTTGAGGTGTCTAACACATTCCTTGATACCTCTTGAGTCGATCCAGACCCTCACTTTGCCAAAAAACATCAAGAATCAAGCAATCCGTGTTTGGTTTGTTCTTGAATTTTCAAATTTCGATTTCTCACATTCATGCATTATTAACTGGTTTTGATTGTTTGTTTGTGTTTAGCATCAAGTTTACAAACTTTCTGGGCAAGCCAATTGGATTTTTATGACCGGAATCGTGTTTCACCATGTTTAGGGTTTATATGCCGTTTTAGGGTTTCTCTATACAGGAAAAATTGGGCCTCAAGACCTATACCATTGAACTCGGAACAACGCCCTGAATCGAACCATGGTCTTAGATGTCATTTATATTACGTTTGCTTGATTTTTTGAATTTTCCAGGGACCTTAGTGACGGACAATGGCCGACGCTAGCTTCAAGTATTCAAATCTGGGACGATGAAGCTTCGCGCGCAGTTGAGGAAGTCAGGAGACGACATCTGTCTTTGTTCCATTCGATCCGGATTCCAAACAGGCTTGCACACATGGCGTAGCGGTCAGCGTGTTGGTCTTCAGAGTTTGAGGCCAATGACTCCAGTTCGATCCCTGGCCATGACATTTCTTTTTACAAGTTTGCTAGCTTCATTATTTTTCATATTTTCCATATTTCAATATTTTCCATTCATTTTAATTCTTTTCCATATTTTATTTCTGCATTAAAAAATTACCAAAAACATTTTTTCTTTTTACATTATTTTTCTAAAAACCTTTATTTAATTTAATAAATTAAAAAAATATAATTTTTGCATGCATATTTATTTTATTTATATTTTTGCATTTAAATCATTATTAATTGCATTTTAATTATTAAATCTTTTCCAAAAAATCCCAAAAAATTATTTTAATATATTTATCTTATTTCCAGCATATATTAATTTTCTCATATTTAAAATTGCATTTTTTCTAACATTTTCTCTTATTTCGATTTTATCATATTTTCCGTTTTTCTCGTTCTTTCACAGGTTGATCCGATTCAGACGTTTCTTCCGTTTTTTATTTTACTTTTCAATAATGTAATTGCTCATGGGTTGTAATAGTTTAATTTAGGACTTTTACTTTCCGCACTCCTAATTATGTATCTGCCCCAAAGCCATGTAATAGCGTAGGTTTATTTTCCGCACCTTTACATTCCGCATTTTACTTTCCGCACCCTTATCAATTGCTAGTAATTAGGCGTGTATGGCAAGATAATAATTGGACATAGCTCACACTAATTTGCAAGATAAAATATCTGAATTTGACACACTTCTCTCACACACGCACCCCTTAGGGTAATTCTCTCTCGATGCCTTTCGATTCAAAATGGTCATGTCCCTCGAGCGTAGAGGTATTCTAGCACCGTTGCCTTCCAAACAAATCATCATAGTCCCTTCGATACAAAGATCATAAGACCCACGATGTCGCCTCCGAATACATGATCTTGACCCTCGATTGTCGCCACGAAAATGATGATAGTCCCTTCGAATGTGCTAGGATACTTCCTACAAGTTGCCTTCTATGACCATCCGATGTCCCTTCGAATGTCCCGCTTACATCCAACGAATGGAGCTACCTACTAACTAATGGTATGGCTAGCGCTATTCTAAAGGAATGTAAGAGTACGAAAACGACCAATTCTGAGTGGGTAAATAAGTCTTTTAGTTGCTTGCTCTAAACAAATGCTTTTCACACCACACACTCTTTTTTCAAAGTTCAAACTCTTTTCAAAACGAAACATTTCCGAACACTTTGTATACACTCCTACATGAGTCATTACAAAGTCAAAGCGAAATGCCTTTTTTCAAAACATCTTTGTCAAACACACAGAAAGCAATTTTAAAAAGTTATCTAAGAGCAACTAAGAGCCCGTAGAATAAACTGCGGATGGAAAGGGTGCTAATACCTTCCCTTTTCATAACCATTCTCCGAACTCAATCTAACGAAGGTCTTTTTCTTTACTTTTACCTTCCCTTAATTGGATAAAAATAAAAGTCGGTGGCGACTCTTGCTATCCGCACATTTGGATACAAAATCCTACAAAGTCGGTTCACCGTATCACGTAATCGGCGACTCACTGGGATAACACCCAAAGAGAGAATTGCCTTAGGGATTTCTAGATAACCTTTATTGCTTTTTGTTTGACTTGTATGCTTTATCTTTAAGGGTTGCTTGGGTATTATATTGTTGGGGGATCCTACACCCGGATCCGGGTTTCCTTTTAGGTAAGTAGCATTAGATCATCGCGACCGTTAGACGATAACTACACGGTCAACATGATGGCTACGTTAGCGTGACACTTTGTTGCCCGATACTCTTCATTCCCAAGTTGAAGAAAGTATTTGGCTTCTTCGTGGTGTCATCAAGCGCTAACTAAACTTTTAGAACCTTAATTGACCCATCTTGGCCATTAGAAGGTAGTGAGATGGCCGGCTTTGGTGTAGACCGAGGTTGGTTGATACTCGATGCTACGCTCATTGAGATCGACTTTTGGGACATTTTCGATCGACCACTTGGCCGTCGATTGAAATAAGCGCCTACGAGAAAGATCGTGATATGAGATTCCTAGAACCCTTACTATTATAGGACGGGATGAACCAACTCAAACTTTGGTGGGGTAATCACCTATACCTCATGCAAGCCTTAACCCTAGGCTCATTGTGTGAATTGTTTGTGTGCTAAACATGACATCATGACATCATTCGCATTGCATATCATTTCTAACTATTTCAAGGACCTAGGGATTTATCTTTGCTCTGCTTTTGTAGGGATTATGGCTTCTAGAAAGACTATCCGAATCAACTTCATGGGTATCCTTCTCAACTCAAAGAATTGGTTTCAGAAATTCCCGACCATGCTCAGTTCATCAAAAGACATGGTTATCTACTTGATTTGGTTATCTCCGGTTTTGAAGAAGATATGATGCATGTCCTATTCCAGTTCTTTGATCCGAAACACCATTGCTTTACATTTCAGATTATCGCTTGGTTCCTACCTTGAAGAATTCTCTAAGCTACTTGGGATACCTATTCTGACCAAATGCCATTCACCGTTTAGAAAAGGTTCCTAAGTTCGAAGACATTGCATCCGCTTTACATCTTAAGCGCTCAGACATTGAAGCCAATTGGGAAACTAGAAGTGGAGTTAAGGGTTTACTTTCCAAGTTCTTAATCAAGAAAGCCCGAGAATTCCTCAAAGTTATGAGTTTCCATGCATTTGAGAACATTGTGGCCTTGCTAATTTATGGTTTGGTTCTATTCCCTAACTCGGATCAATTCATAGATGTCAATGCCATCAAATTGTTTCTTACCCGCAATCCAGTGCCTACCTTACTTGGAGACATCCGCATTCTCTCCACACTGCACTACTAAGCGACAAGGAACTCTCATGTGTTGTGTACCGTTGCTTTCAAGGTGGTTTATTTCGCACCTTCCTCCATCGCTTTGAAGAATGAACAAAGGTTGAGATGGTCTCAAAGATTGATGTCACTCTCTCATTCGATATCCGTTGGAATCTTTTCTCTCAAAAGGATTTCACATTCATTGAGCGCCAGGAGAATTCCCTAATGTACCACTACTTGGTATAAGGAGGTATTACTTACAACCCTTCTCTAGCTCTACGTCGCTTGGTTTTGCTCGAAGGATGGTCCACATGATATGCTTCTCCAAGATGATGTGTTCGACTACAATCACGATCTCCGAATTACCGACGAAGGTTTATACATGCTTGGGGCATGGTAGAAGACGATACCAAGACTTTGGGGCACCGAACTCCATTCCTTGGGAACCTTACCTCAAATGGGTGCGAGCTCGAGCTCAAAACCTCATGATGCCATTCACTGCTCTACCAAGAATTATGGAACCTGCTATAGGTGATGTACCTATCGTTTCTCCATCCCGACATGCCTACCGATTTTGAAGACTTGAAGAGATCCCGGATTCAACTAAAGAAGAGAGGGATACCTTTGAAGCTCAATGCTATGCAAGTGAGAAGAAAGTTCTAGAGTTGACCAAGCTACTTCACGAGGAGCGAAACATCAACGCTTACATCGGCACCAAGAGGAAGCGCCCATGGGAGACTTAGAGCTTTAGGATGTTTTTGTTTTCTTTTATTGTTTTGAACTATTTCTTGTACTTAAAAAAAAAAAAGAATAATAATGAGAAGTACTAATAAATGTTTGTTCATTGCTTGTTTAACAAATTTAAATCTCTTAGGTCCTTGAAAACATTGCATTGCATTTGCATAAACATCGCATAGCATATCATAACATTGCATCACAGGTACATTGGAGATTGGTTTTCTCATTTGCTCGCTATTTATTTTAGCGAAATGGCTCTTGAACAGATCAAAGATCTCCGTGCTCGTAATGCTCGGCCAACAGATGTTTACCAACTTGGTCCAAGGCCAAGAAGATCCAAGAAGCTCATCAACAAGAAGAAGAAGGTTGTTGGTCTCCTCAACATGGGTAGACGC